>BMAU01006196.1:0-76439 GCA_019973935.1 Trichonephila clavipes | reverse complement strand
AGTCCTTATTTTTAAATCCATGCTCATTATTTTAATAATTAAGGAATATGATTCCAATTTGATGACGAAGTTAATGTAAAAAAATAAAATCTAAAAAATTGGACAAAAAAACTACACATCGTTAAATTCATTAAGTTGCGCATCCTAAGTCCATATTAGAAATTTAATTGGATTTTAAGAAAATAAAAAAGACCATCCTCATAAAAGCAGAAAACACTAAAAAATATCCAAATGATTAAATCTGAAACTATCATTTTTATTTTTAAGGTTATTTGGAATGATAGGAATTTTTAAACGATTTTATTTTGTACAATTTTTTTTTATTTCTGAAGTAAAACAAGTAACATAATCCTCTTCACAGCATGCACAAAGCGAAAAGGCGCTTTAAGAGCAAATTCTTTATAAACTAAAATGTTTCTCATTATTAAGGGTTTGATGTGAGATAGGAAACTTCATTGTGTTTGTAGAAGATAAAGTACAAAGGATTTTTATCCCGAAAAAGTAATCTTCATTAAAAGGTATCTTCGTTATCATACTTTTAAGTAATATACAAGTATTTTAAGTAATATACAAGTTATTTTAATCATCATTTTTATATTATGAGTTTTTTGAAGTACCTAATATTTCCAATTGTTTAAGTGATTCAATGTTCTGCTCCAATTTCAAAAGTTCACTGAAAATTGTCCTTGTTGATCGAGGCAAAGTTGATACGTTTATACATTTCTTCAACTATGGCTCAAGGAGATCTTCTCTTAGCTTTATCGTAAACTTTCTTCCAAATAATGCTTTTTCAAATTTGAAAGCTATATTATGCACATATATATATATATAACAAATGCATTCACTAAACTGATATTTACCATGCTATCTGTAAATTAGAGATTTTAAACTTCAATAATATTTTCATTTTCTGACTCACTTTCCGAAATAGAATTGTCACCATCAATTAACTCTTTTAATAATTCTCAGATAGCCTCAGGTTTACCCCAAAAGTTTTCTTCTGTGAAAACGTTTTAACATCTCGAAAACGCAGGGAAAAAAACTAAGACAGATTCTCAATTCCAAAGTTACTGCTACCCATTCGTTTCTCAGACTAACTTTGTTCTAAAAAATACTATATGCGAAAAATATTTTGAGAAAAAGGAATATCGTTATCTGTAGTAGCCAAGGTCATTTGAAGGTAATGAGTTGCGCATTACATTTCCTGTTTTGGGGGTACAAGGTTATTTGTTCTCGCCGTAGTCTGCTAGACGAATGGGTAGCATTATAGGGTTAAGATTTATTAAAGAGTCAAAATTTGGTAGAGAGAACCGCCTCTAGAGGATGCCACCATGAAATGGTTCTCCCATTCAGGGACTTGCCACGCCTGCAAAAATTTGTCTTCTTATAAAAATTAAAACTATTATTTTTAGAGAAATTGAATCATTTGAATCGATTTATACTTACAGCTTAGTACATAAAGCAAACATTTTTATAAACATCGTCCATTATTGGGTATCTGGCTTTAGTTTCTTCCAGAAACGTCAGTGGATCATTCTAAAGAATTATTGGTATATCTGTATTTTAATGATGCTACGCAGAAATAGTAAATAAAGTGGACAATTTCAGATATCTTGGACTTCTATTGTGGGAATTATTTGTTTTGGTAGCCATTCTAGATATAAATTATTTCTACACAAGGATCTATCTTAAAGAATCTTGGTAATATCCAATCATTTTGAACAAAATACTAAAGGTATGGTCTGTCGAATGAATATAAAGCTTTTGATGAGAAATTGATTTTGTATAATTCCTGATTTAGTGATCTAAAAGAATGGATATTACTTAAAAAATCTTTTCAAAGAAATAACTTAAATCTTTTTGGCGCAGACATTTATTTCTTACAATGAGAAATTTCTATTATTAAATGATTTTTTTTGTTAAATATTTATTCTTTTTTTTTCTGATTTTTTGGGTGCATACTGAATATTAAGAGGGAAATTAAATGAAAATTATTTTTGTTCATTTTTGTATTTAGGCTAAAAGTTAAATAAATTCAAAGGTTAATTTAAATGTCAGTAATAAATTGTAAAGTAACATGAGGTTTTGAATTATCTTTTAATATATTTTTGTTTAAATCAGTTATTCTCAAAGTGGTCTATATTGGCCCCTAGTGGTGTAATGTCGTCCTGCAATTGGTTCACGTCAGCGAAAAAAGTAATTTGAGGGTCTATGAGGTATAAAATGAGTTTCTACGATTAAACTAGATCGTGATATTAATTTAAAAAAGAAAAACTTAATCAAATGGAAACCATATTTTTTACCTATTTAACAGATTTATTTACCAAATTTAATGAGGTAGGTCTGCAGTTAACGGTGACAGCAAAATTTTTATTGAAACAAAGACATCATTTCAGCGTTTCTTGCCAGAATTAAGCTAACTGAATACAATATTGACCGTCGTAAATTTTTCTATTTTCGTGAATTCGCCACAGACAGTTTTCCAGAAAATGAATTTTCAAATTGCGTTCAACATTTAAATGTCCTTTATTCTGATTTTAAAACTAGGTTTTAGAATGCTTTGAGACATTGTAATTACCCCAGTAGGCAGTGAATTAATTTGTTCACCTTAAAAGGAAAAAACAAATGTCATTTTACAATAGGCACTGATAGGAATATGTAGTAACGCAGATTTTAATGTTAGAAACGAATATCAGTATTCTGACTTTAAAAAGTCCTACCTGTTATTTATCCCGAATTATGGAGTATTGTGAGAAAGATTTTAATTGCTTTTTCTAGAGAGAGAAGGAGTTTCATAAAGCGCAGTTGCTAATCTCTTTCCAAAAATAAAAAAAAAAAAAAAAGAAAGAAAAGGCCTGAATGGTACTAACTAAAGAGATTTTGGCTTAAACGTGACAAGATGATGCCAAATGTTGTAATTTGCTATTGAAGCACCAGATTCCTCCCTCCCACCTATAAATATTTGTTTGTTGATCACTTATTTTTTTCACGCATGTATTAATTAAATTTTATTCAATTAAATATATGTTTGTTAAGTTATAAACACTATACTTCACCACAGTTAAAATTCAAATCTTTTTAAAGTAAGCAGCTTTATACCACCAGTAGTCAAAAGACATTTAACTTGGTAATTTTTAAAAATCAATATTAGATAAGCAAGGGTCTACCACAGCGTTTTCCAAATTGGGGGCGGGTCCTCTCAGGGGGCGTGATAACCCCTGCGAAGGGGCGCGAGCATTTTGAAAATAAAAGGTTGCAAAATTAATTTTTTGGAATGAAGTAAAAACAAAATGCTTTCTGACATAATAAAAAAATACACATTTACACTAATATAATTTATATATATCATGGTGACCATCAAAAATAAAAGACTTCACTTCAAAAAGCTCATTAGCTATCTTTTTGATCCTATAACCAAATAAAAAATACATTTTGATTGCTTTTATGTAATCCTACGATGAGAGATTTTTTATTACGTTTCAACCCCCTAAAATACTACATTTGATTAACATATATTTGACCTTCAAAAATTACACCAGTATGTTTCACTCTGTCTCTTTTTCTTTAGGAAAGTTATAATATTTTTCTGTTGCTTTTTTTTCCCATGTGAATGAGTTTTATGATATGTGGATAAGCATATTGAACACTTTGAAGGATTATTTGAACCAAGATGTATTTTTATTAGTATCCTGAAACATATAATGCATAATGAAAAACGTTTTATACCAATTATTTTCTAGAACTGACATCGAAAGTAGTAAGCATATTTTTTCTTAGTTAAATTATTCACTGGAATTTTGATTTTTATCGTTTAAAGTAAAAAATAATTATAAAAATAAATTATAGTTTAAAAACAAACTAAAATCACGCGCTTATAGTGAATCGAACTAAAAATTGAAAAAATAAAAAATGTATATTACTTAAAAGTAACATATACAAAATTTAATACTTATCTTGTTTATTTCTACGGGTTATAATTATGATCGTATTGTAGCTTTAGCGCCAAAGTGCATTATTATTGCATTTCAATATATTATTATTTTTGGGCGACAAAAAATTAGGATTGAAAAATTGGTTTACCAGTGAAACTTTTGAGAACCACGAGTCTACCACAAACCGAAAACATGGCAAGGTTTAATGAGCCAAAAGTTTGGGAACATGTGGTTGAAATTGTTTAGAAAAAAATTATTACACACAATTAGTGTATTTTGCTTTATGGTATAAGATAAAAATTGAAGATATATATGATTATTTGTTGTACAAGGTCAAAACCAAAGCAGGAATAATGACTCGTGGGGGGAGAATTCACCGAAATACGATGTCACATCTCGTGAGCGCCCCTCAGAAGCAGCAGCGGAGGTGGGACTGTTGAACATCTACATTGAACTTATGTCTACATTAAATAACTTTTTATTAGAGGTTCTAAATTGCATTTTGAGTAAATGTCTTAAAGGATTTCTTCATTTTGTATACCTAAATTCCAAACTTCTTAAATATTTATCGTTTTCACATTGAAATGTCTTATTATAATATTTAAAAAAATTGACATCTGAATGATTTTTCACAAAGGTAGTATTACTGATGGATTACTAATATTTCAACTCGTAAACTTCTCAATCACGAACTAATGATAAAGTATTTGTATTTAAATTACATTAATGTAACATATCAGGTATTATATATTCAAAAAAACTATGCTAAACTATTTTTGAAATTTCAGTTCCTTTCAATATAAAATTATTTCTGAATATTTCAAGACATAGTTTGTTTATAAATTGCTTATACATTTTTAGTTGCATTTTTGTAAGTCCACACTTGGTTTACCTCGAATAATAAATTTCCTATATGTAAATTGAAATTTTTCACCTAATAAAATACTTCATAAGCTGTTTCCTCATTCTAAGTTGGTAATTAAACAAAAAAATAATTTGTACTTGATAATTAAATACTCGCGCGTTAATTAGAGTGTTTTTAAGAGCTTTAAATTCATTTCCGAGAAACTATTCTTAAAATTCTAGTTACATGTAAAAGAAGTTATTTTATCATAAGCTAATATTTATAAAAAATTATAAAACAATGAAAAGAATGAATCAAGAATTTCTAAAACAAATATTATTTTGAAAATAAGTGGGAAGAAAAAAAATTAAATTAACAAAGAATATTCTTATATTTCAGATATTTTTTATTAGATTCTTTTAATATAAAAAATTTTAAAAAATGAATTAAATTTAATGTTTGATTACTTTCCCTGATTTAACCCCTTAAACTTGACTGAATATGCCTGACTGAATATGCTCACTAAATTAAATTGTTAGAAACGGAACTATAGATTGAAGATTTTCTGATTGTAAAAGCTGTCAGCTACAATTCGCACTTATACTTGACCTCCATCTATCGATATGGAAATTGTTCAGGAAATCTTATAAATGAATTTAATTGAAATCTAATGTGATGCTTAGTTGAAGCAGATCTATGGAAGTTGGAATTCTAGATTTTTATACGTATTTTCGAAGTCGATCGGTTTTCATAAATTTGTTGTTTGTTATGTGAATAATGGTTATGCTTGGAAGCACTTTACTTATGCAAGCAGTTACTTTTAAATGGTAAATTGCAAAAAATCAGAAAAGTCGAGATTAACTAATCGACATTTATCGTCAATTTTAAAAAATCGCATCGACTCAATATTTTTCAATAAAATGTTGATGACTTGCTTGTGAAAAAGAAAGATATCGAATATCTTTTAAAAATAATGTTAAATTTAATTTGTTACAATAATTATTTATATTTTTAATGAATAATGTAAAATATCTATAGTTTAAGTTATAAAAATAATATGAAATATAAAATGATACGCAAGTGTGTAATCTCTCTCTCAATACATGTATTATACATATCTATAGTGAGTCTAATAATTGCATAATACAACATAGAAATCGTATTTTTTTATTAATTTTTGAAGATTGAAAACATGAGGCCCCAATCTCATAATAAAATAGACCATGTGGCCCGTAATATGGTAAGAGTTTGACACCCCCTTGCCTTAAAGGGCTCCTCCGCAAATGTTCCAAAAAGAACATTTTTTTATTCCATATAACTAACCATAATACTTAACATAATGCAAAATGGAAGCATTTTTATTTTAATTTCCAATATTATTGTCTTTACCCTGTTTTTATTTTTGTAAATGTGAAACACACAAAACATCTTAAATGTTTGCATTTTATAAGTACACTCGCTCTGCATACTATGAAATATGTTTCATTTATCTTAAAAGAATTTCTCTCGTACTTGCAAAATAATTTCCTGTCCATGGATTTAAATGCAGAATTTGAAGCGTGGTATAATACTAAGTCTTACATTGCAATAGAGGGGGTGTAAACTCGTAGAGTTCTTTTCCGACCGTGTTCATTGTGACAAGAAAATAATTGCAGACAGGATTTGGTCCCACTGTTTATTCCATACCTTCTATGGGACATTTCTTAAAATCAAGAACATATTGAGATGTTACAGGATTACGATACATCGTTCAGCCGTGTCTACTTTTCACGACCCGGCTTTTCTTCCGTCACTCTGTCTTCTCTCCTGTTCCGACCTTTTTCTTCTGTCGTTGCCAGATCCTTTTCTCTATCTCGTCTCTTGTTCGACCTGTTGCCAGGTGCAGGCAGTAGTTCACTTACAGGGGGCAAAGATAATAATGGCTTTATTGGATTATATTTCCATTTCCATTTATTCTCAAAGAAACAAATTGCACATTGCGTTGTCATCCCTTATATATCCGATATTTTCAACAATCTAACTGTCGGCCTTCAATGAAAAATTCCCACCTTGCCTACCAGAATTTCCAAATGAGAAATATTTCAGTGTCAGGGATAAACTGCATCTGTTAAAACATTAGCACAAATAATCTCACTATAAGAATTAAAAATATACGCTAATTAAAGCAAAAGAAGAAAATATTAGTACCCTTACAGCGTACGGGCAAACCGGTTGTGGCTATATTTTGGTACCCCTACGGGTGTACGGGCAAATTAAAGGGTTAACAAGACAGTTGTATTATTAAAGATAGTTGGCATACTTTGGTATTTTGGTGTGCTATTTATACACAAATATTACATACAGAAAAAGTTAATTATAATGTTTGAAGTGTATGTATTCAGAAAATCCGTTAAGGTATCCGACTACTTTCGGAACCGTGATTTTAAAAAAGCGCATAAATGGATAGTTTTCGTGGAATTTAGTGTCACTTAGATTAGAATACATGTATAAAATTGTTTTAGGAACATTTTGACCAAAAAATTGTTTAAATTCAATATTTCGGCAAAAATTAACTTAGAATAACATTTTCAAAATGTTCTCCTTTTTTTTAAAAATGTTTCAATTATAATAATACTTTTGCCTGTATGTAGCTCAGACCTATGTATAGAGGCTCAACTAGGGGTTTCAAAAATCCACATTATTTTCAGAGCTACAACCAATTGAAATAATTATCGGCGTTTTTCTTAAAATTTCTCCCTCTGTTGTCGTCAAACATGGATATAAAACCCACTTCTAATTTATATATTTCAAAGTCTAGTTGATCCACTGTACAGAGGTCTGAGCTATAGGCAGGCAAAATATTATGATAACTAGTTGCAAGTACCCGGCCTTGCCTGGGTTTAAAATAAGGTTATCTGTAGAAGCTTACAAAACTGTTTATTTGCATGCAATAAAAGGGTACATTTATCTTAAAGCAATGTGGCAGACAGCATTTTTGACAGTTCCATTTGCAGTGTGTACAAAAGATTTTCCTCTCTGCCCACTCTAGAGCAGGCCACATACAACTGCCCATGAGAAAAGCATGGTGTCTCTAAGTCTATACTCTCCCCCTTTTTCTCATAGGCATGACTGTAGCAAAAATGACAATGCATTCCTATGAATGAAGGAATGGAATGGAATGTAGTAAGCAATGTGATATGTGTTGCAGTATTTGCTTGCAGTAAAGTAAATATAACAAAGAAATATTGCAAATTACTTACCGCTTTTGTTTAGTAAAGTTTTCTCTAAAATGAACCCATGGCTCAGAACATGCACATGGAGCACTCTTTTGGCTGGAGGAGGCCAGAGTGATGTTGGGATGGAACGAAACCTATTTAAGAACCTTCCCCATGTAATTTTGTGAATGTGTACCAAATTCCACGTTATTTGGTTATCTGGATCTTGAGTTATAAAGGAAACAGACAGACAACAAATGCGTCTTATATGTGTATATAGATATAGATATAGATTTGTTTGAATTCTTGTGTATTATTACTTTTTTAGCTTCATGGCATATTTTAGGGTGTACCAGTCTTTTAAAGCTGACTGAGCCACAGCAACATTTAGCTAGGTATAGCTAGTTATAACATAAAATTAAATCTTAAAAATATATCAAATATAAAAAGGCTCAATATTTTGATTAAATCAGTATAAATATTTTCGTACAAACACAATGCATATACTGTAAAATATTTATTTTGTTATTTGCCTTTCAGACAGACATCAAACAACATTTTTAAAAATTGTCAAAAACAGATAAAAAATATATTTAAGGAAAGTACCACTGATTAATTTTGCCAAAGACATTGCAATGTGTAAAAAATATTTGCAGTACATAATCGCCAAAAATAAATGTAAGTAATCAAATATAAAAAACAAAAATTATATATTGAAAGTGGGATTAGTGGAGGAAAGATAAAACAGGCTAAGATAATACTCATAATATTAATTTCATATTGGTAGGCTACTCATTTTTTGGCATGATTTTGAAAATCGCGTCAAATTGGGGGTGTTGTGGCCAGTCTAATGTTATATAGTAAAGTACAGATTAAAAGTACTTATGTATTATCGCAACCTATTGACATTATACAAAACATTATACAAATATAGAGACATTATACAAAATGAAACACATGATTGCCAATTCGCATACAAACTTGGGATTGCAAAAGTGGGGAGTTGTCTTGAACGTTGGCGATTGTACAATAATACGTAAGTACTAAATAAAAGAAATTATCAAATTATATATATCTCGAGCATTAAAATAAATTGGAAAATGAAACACAATACTAACATTAACTGACATAAAAGAACTGAACTAACTCTATCAATGCAAAAGCATAATTTGAAAAAAATAAGGTACTTACATATAACGCAACCTATTGGCGACATTATATGAATCGAAGTACATGATTCACAATTCAGCATATATATATGACATGCGAAATCGGGGTTGCCAACTTGGCATGTTATTTTGAATGTTGGCAATTGTTAGGATATTACATAAGTAACAAAAATAATTTATCTTACGACTACCTGCTTCCTCAACATACTCATTTTTGGCATGATTTTGAAATCACGCCAAATTGGCATGTTGCGGCCCATCTAATGTTATAGTAATGTACAAAATTAAAGGTACTTATGTATTATCGCAACCTATTGGTGACATTATACAAAATGAAGCACATTATTGCCAATTCAACGCGTACAAATTTGGGATTGCCAAAGTGGCGAGTTGTCTTGAACGTTGGCGATTTTGCAATAATACGCAGAGTACTAAAAAAATTATCAAGTATATATATCCCGATCTAAATTTTATACCATTATCAATAAGAAGTTTTAGTTTTCAAAATATAACCTTCACTCTAAAGGAATAAATAAATTCTCCGAAAAAATAATGAAATTGTAAGTTGTAATTTGTAAGCAAAATCACACACATAAACATCCCGCGATAATACCTAAATGTTGCCAAAACAACAAAACAAAATTTTAGTTGTTAAAACAAAAATCATAAAAAATGATTATTCGAAAAATAATTCTATTTAAGTATCAAAGAATAGAAAAATTGAATAAATATTCCAACCAATTAACATAGCTACAGTAAAAATATGTAATAATCTTGAAAAACTGCATGTAAAGTGTAAAATTGTCCACTTAGTGAGAAACGTGACGTCATAACACTGGAAAATCATTTAAAAATTAAATTTTAAAAAAATTCGGAAAAATTATGAATGCCAAACCTATTTAAAAACTTTCCTCGTGTAATTTTGTGCACGTGTACCAAATTTCACGTTATTTGTCTCTGGATCTTGAGTTATAAGGGAACAGACAAAGAGATAACAAATGCGTCTGATATATATATAGATATAGGTACAAGCATTTTCACAAAGGAGAACATTTTGAAAATGGGTCATTCTATGTTCATTTTGTCCAAATATTGTACTTAAATAATTTTTTTGTAATACTATTCTTAAAACAGTTTGATGTACATTTTTCAAATCTAAGTGATACTAAATATCAAAAATTTTAAGCATTTAAATGGTTTTGCAAAATTACGGTTCGAATGTAGTAGGATACCTTAATTTCCAATTTTTATTTGTCAGCTGTTCAAATGGGAACTGCAAATTTAGTTTGGTATGTCACTACCCAAAATTCGTGTTTTGGTGAAAAGTTTCGAAAGTTCTTTTATGTTTATTTTTATAGCTCATACATTTAAGATTTCAAAAACACTATTTTTGTTTCTACGATATATAGAAACAAAGTTATAGCATAATTAATAAACCGGAAGTAGATCCCTACACAAAATATTTTTAAGTTATTGAATTGAAATTTTCAAGCATGTTTTTATTTTGTTCTATCTGTGTTATGAATCAAAATCTACTATCTGTGTTTATATTTATGTACTTCATTGCTTTTTATGAAAAGAAAATCATTAATGTTTTAAAAAATCATATTTTTGCATAAAATTTGGCGTATTTAAAAAACTTTCAAAATTATTACAAATATTTTTTAATTTCTAACACACACACACACACACACACACATATATATATATATATATATATATATATATATACACGTACTGTATAAATATTATCTGGACACATTTATTAGAATTTTGTGTAACTGCAATTTTCCATCAAAAATTTTACTAAAAGCAACAATTGTTATAGTCTATAAAACTCTCAGAAAACATCAAAAGGTTTAAAAAAAAAAATCCAAATTAGTTAAGCATGGATCTAAAAAGATCTTGGCCTATAAGTATGGTGAGTTAAAAATATACAATTAGTAGAACATTTTTTATAGTGTATTAAAATATTTTAATGCTTTTTCTACGTTTTTCAATTTCTTGCTTCACGGTAAAGTTCACTACAAAATTTCTTTTTAAGATATTGAATTAAAATGTTCGAAAACGTTTTATTTAGTTTTATCTCCTGTTTAGACTATAATCTAATCTCTGTGTATATATTTATGCATTTTATCGCACTTTTTGTGAGAAAATAACATTAGCTTTTGTAAAATCTGAGTTCTTGAACAAAAAAATAACATCTTTCAAAACCTTTCAAAGTATTACAAATCTGGAAGCTCTAAACACAGATAATGGTGCTATTAATGTACTGTATAGATATTATTCTAATATATTAATTAGAAATTTCAATACACGTCTTACAGTAACTGCAATTTTTCACTAAAATTTCACTCAAAATTCCTAATATCCAAACTTATTTTTAATTTTGCGGAAATTGTACTTGAATTCTAGTTTTAAGCCCTATTTCAAATAAAAAAGTATTTATTTAGATGGAAATTTAAATATTTAAAAAAAAGTGCGCCGTCACATACCTTAAAAA
The DNA here is from genome assembly GCA_019973935.1 of Trichonephila clavipes. Lineage (NCBI taxonomy): Eukaryota > Metazoa > Arthropoda > Arachnida > Araneae > Nephilidae > Trichonephila > Trichonephila clavipes. The sequence goes on along the minus strand of BMAU01006196.1, from coordinate 64,797 downwards.
ATATCTTGCTTAATCCAGAGGAAAGATTGATGTTTTGAATTTCACTACGTCCTCCGATACTAAAAATTTGTTTACGAATCTTGTAGCTAACATGGTTTGCTTCAAATTAACGATGATTAAAATTTAGGATAATTTTTTTATCTTTTCAATTTTTTAGGTATAACTTTCATTATTTTTTCAGCTTCAATTATTATTTTTCTTACCTTAAGTGTTACTTTCATTATTCTTTCTAAGCTAAGAACTGAGAATATTTTGGTTCTTTTTCTGTCTCGTGTGAGAGAATATCTGGCTTTATACAAATCTTGAATTTTCTTTTAATTACTTTAAAAAAAATGTTGAAAATCATATAAGATGAAACATAGTTCAATTATAACTAAAAAGATATATATTTATACGATTTAATATTATCAAAGTTTATTTAAAAATTATTCCATTTTTTTTTCAGTTAACAAGAAGAGTTACAAGTTAAATGTATTCTAAGAATAAAAATAAGATGTTTGATCCTATTTAGATAATATCAAATAATTAACTACAAAATGACTCTTCCTGTAATAAAAACGAAAGTTATATTCTAATATTCATTATGTTACCATTTTATTCTCACTATTCGACAACAGATTGTCTGACTTTCACAATTACAGAAAAAAAAGCAATTAGAACTTGAAAATATCTCTCGTTTTGCATTTTTATCTGACACGATCTCCATTTCTCATTACTTAAAAACTAATCTACCAAAATGTTATTTCCTTTTTTCTTCTTATATTTATATAAGCTTTTTTACAACATAATGTATATTTTTCCACCAAGTTAAGATAAAAGAACACTGTTATCTTGAATGTCTCGTTTATAAACAAAAGAAATTCTGTGTGTCATCCACCCGAATTACATGAGTTATTCTTTTTTTATAAGAATAATCGTTGTTAACTTTAGTTTAATAATACCTACTGTATTATATGATTTTATTTCATAGATGGAACCTCCGAAGATAATAAATAGGATGATTTTTAATGAAACACATCTGTAGATTTCTCACGAAAGCAATATTTGCTTTATAATGGATAAATCTAGCTTTTGTCTATCTCTCTCTCTCTATATATATATAATAGGAAACACAATATAAAATATCATGTCCCCATTCAGTAAATATTTCTAAAGGAGTTTCTATTGAAACCCACAATGATAATATCATATTTCGGTGTCATTTTCATGATAAAAAGTAATCATTTGATTTATATATGTTTCCGCTCACATATATTTCTTTTTAGTTTGTGTAAAATGCATAATAATCAGAAATATCCTGGCTTTCATTGTGTTTTTCGGCAAATATGTTTTCCATTTTGAGTGTTAAATAATAATGCTTGTTTATCTATAAACTATTTCAAATTGTTAAATTAATGTATGATCAATAGATCTACGTACCTTAGAATAATGAGCTTCTGAGGACACACACATTGAAGCTTTTTCATTAATTAGAAAAACATTTCAATATTAGATTTTGTTTATTGGCATTAAATCAATGCTTGTCAAACTTTCAATGTACGCGACCCACTCTTCAATCATCTTTTTGCTCGCTCCCCCTCCATACAATAACATTGTATTGAATTCAATACTTTGGCACTAAAGCTACAATATATTCGACTTTAACTTCTTATGAGCCTCCAACGTATAAAAACGTCTCACTCAGTCAAAGCATTAATTTTCTGGACGTATATATACGTCTTTCCGAAGTACTATCTCTTCTGTGCAGTGCTATCCATAAAAGTATTCCGACGGCTTTGGAATGTTATAAAAGAATCTTTATAATGCTTGCGAAGAATTTATTTATTTCAGGGGATTTGCTTTTTTATTTCTTTTCTCCCCTTCAAAAAAAACATCCAAACACGCTCGTTTACGTGGTAAACGGTGAGGAACGAATCGCGTAACTTTTAATCGGCAGTTAAGGAATTATTTGTAAACCGTACACATTATCAAGATAAGAGTTAATACAAGCCCATGGAGTGACTGATAATTATCAAACTTGTTCTTAGCTTAGTATTGTCAAATTAATACTAAAATATACATTGTACAGTGCTGATACATTTATAAGTGTATTATATATTTTATTATATCAGAAAGTATTTTGTTTGCTTACTTTCAGTAAATTAATAATTTTTTAAATAACCTTTTGTTCTCGACTTTTCAATATGCTCGCACCCCTTGTAGAGTTATCGCGTTCCCCCTCAAGGGAGGCGCGCCCCACAGTTTGAGAAACGCTGCATTAACAAGATAAGTATTAAATTTTGTATGTTACTTTTAAGTAATATATATTTTTCTTTATTTTTTTTTTTTACTTTTTAGTTCGATTCACTATAAAAGCGTGTTTTTTAGTTTGTTTTAAAACTATAATTTATTTTATAATTATTTTTACTATACACGATAAAAATCATAATTCCAGTGAATAATTTAACTAAGAGAAAATATATTTACCTACTTTCAAGAACTTTTCAATTTTTCTTTAAAAATTTGAGAAAAAATTCAATAAAACTAAAGAAAATGTTCCAAATGTGCGTGTCCTTAATAAAGGACGTAAATCACAGACACTTTTCGCTAACAACACAGGAACGTTATTTTCCAGCAAATGTGTCATATTTTGTTCACTTTTTTGTAGTTTTGCTGTAGTTTGACAAATAGCATTTCGAACTTTTTCTTCCTTGTGTCTTTTTGACAAGGCAAAGTGCTACATTATGGTTACATAGTTTTCTTCATAGAGATCTTTAGGCAACATTTGAAAATTTCAAATCAACCCAAACGTTTCATGTCTAACGCTTTTGTGATATTTACTTTCACTATCTTGATTAATATGCATTTTTTCAGTAGGTTCTTCAATTGCTTGATCGGTTTCAACTTCTTTCAATGGGAATTACAGATGCCCATTATTTTAATATTCTGCTCATTTACATTTATAAACCATAATAAGTCGTACAACACATCAATCAAAACCACAAAATTGTTCATGAAGAAAGTGTAGCATGTTCTAAGAAAAAGTTTTGTAAAACTTTTTTCATTATGCATTATATGTTTCAGAATACTCATAAAAATAAGCTTTGCTCAAACAATTCTTCAAAGGGCTCAATATGCTTATCCATGTTCACTGCTCAAAACAATTAAAGGATATTGCAAGTTTTATATAAAATAAAGATATAAGCAAAAATTTTTTGCCGAAAATGGAAGAAAATAATCACAAATGCAAATTTTTCTGATTTTCAAACTGTGGAGTATGCTAATTTTGAGTTCGACATGAAAAACATTGCTTCAGCGGCAGCGAATGAAATGCGACTTTCAACTGAAATGAAGACAAGGAAGATCGGCATTCAGTGACTGCTTTGTTTCGATGAGTACTATGTCTCAGCGAAGTCATGAGTACGATGTCTCAATTAAGTCATTTATCTGATTTTGAAGCTTGGAGAGTTGTAGGTAGGTTAGAAGGGGGCCAAACTCAAGCCGAAGTAGCGCAAGCCATTGGAGTGTCACAAAGTGTGATTTCCAGGATCTGGAACCGTTTCTTGGAGACTGGAAGTGCAGGCCGAAGACCAAGACAAGGTCGTATACGGGCAACAACGCCCAAAGAAGATCGTTATTTATTTTAACGGCTCGTAGACACCGAAATATGAACGCTACTCTTCTCCAACAACACCTTCACTCGGCTACTGGCACCACGGTTTCAATTCAGACTGTTCGAAACCGGCTCCATGGTGTAGGTCTGTATGCTTGCCGACCGCTGGTAAGTGTTAAACTAACATCAAGGCATCGTCAAGACCGCAGGGAGTGAGCAACAGAACATTTGAACTGGAGGAGAAATGAATGGAACAATGTTCTTTTTTTCTGACGAGTCCCATTTTTATGTTCATTCGGATAATAGGCGTATTTTCATCTGGAGGGACCGTGGCAGTAGGAATAATCTTGCGTCCGTGCACGAAAGTGTCAGATTTGGCTGTGGAGAAGTGTTGGTGTATGGTGGCATCTCCATTGACGGGCGCACAGACCTCTACATCATTCGAGATGGACCTCTGACTGCTCGCCGATATAGTGATGAGATCCTCAGACCTATTGTAGTCCCTTACGCTGCAACAATTGGAGATGACTTCATTTTAATGGACGATAACTGCAGGCCACATCGTGCTAGCCTGGTGGAGGATTTCCTTTTCAAGGAAGGAGTCGTACGAATGGAATGGCCAGAATCCAATAGAGCACGTTTGGAACGCTCTAGGAAGACGAGTTGCTAGCCGCCAACCACCCTTACAAACTCTCAAAGAACTGGAAAGATCTCTTCTGAAAGAGTGGGACAGAATACCCCAACTCGTGATTAATAGCCTCATTGACTCCATGCCTCAAAGGTGCTCAGCGTTGCTGGCCGTCCGTGGAAACCATACCGAAAATGATTTCCTTTGAAAAAATCCCCTTTTCTTATTCTTTTTTCTCATAAGCACAAATTGTGTTTTTTTTCCTTTTGTACACAAATGCGCAATAAAATGCATTTTTTTCTGCCAAACATGTGTAGTTTATTCTCATATAACCTACTACGTCTGTCGACCATGTATCAATCAGCTGAAAAGTTTCCCAGCCCCAAGATCCACCTAAAACCGCAATATCCTTTAATTATTTTGAGCAATATATTAAAAAACTCTTTCACACGGAAAAAACGAAACATAAATATATTATTTACAACTTCCCTAAAAAAACGATGGAGATAACCATACCAGTAAGTTCGAAGGTCAGCTAAAGTAAAAGAAACGTAATGAACAAATATCTCATCGTGGGATTACAGCAAAACAAACAAAATATTTTTTTTTAATTTGGTTATAGGATCAAAGATGGCTAATTAGCACTGGAAGTGGAATCTTTTGTTTTTGATGATCACCAGAGGATAAAAATAAATTATATCAGTGTAAATGTGTATTTTTTATTATGTCAGAAAGCATTTTGTTTTGCATCATTTCAAATATTATTTTTAAACCTTTTATTCTCAATATGCTCGCACCCCCCAGGGGGCGCACCCCACAGTTTGAGAAACACTGTTGTAATAATTAAAAACTCTGAGTTTATAAATTGAATATATTCAAACGCGCATAAGAATTTATGTCAGTGAGAGGCGTCACTTGGTAGTGCTACTCTTGGAAAATGGAACCCACTCTTGGGACTTTCCGTTCCTGTAAATTGCTTAGCTGCTAAAAAGCAACCCGTTTGAAACAAACAAACAATATTCACCTCGTTTAAATACTCTCATTAAATCTGGTGATTTTTGGTGTGTCTGGTGTAGTTTTAATTTCTTACATAAGTTGTATAGCATATGATAATAGTGTAAAAAGGGGAAAAAATGTAGTTTATGTTCATCTGTTTCTATAATATTTATGATTATATAGGTAGAAAAAGAGAACATCAAATAAAAATATTTCGAATATAACTTATATTTATTTTAACACAGACAAAATATTCTTACAATATTGTATGTTTTACATTATAAAACTTCTCTACATATTTTTTAAAAAAAGCTTTGAGTTCTGTGATGTGTATGTGTATTTGGCTAATATTCACATTAAATTAAAATATTTGTCATTTTGTACATGATAGTGGTCTCAGGATCAATTATATGTATATAAATATATATATATATATATATATATATATATATATATATATACAGATAATGATAGAACCTAAGTATAACTATTTAAGATAGGATATATTAGCGCAGTAGTACAATAACAAAGTCCTGGCCTTGGAAACCAAGATTGCAGGCTTAAACAAGTTTTAGGGCTAGCCAACCTTCACCTGTAATTTGTCTATACAATGTGTCAAGGGGAAAGGAAAGAATAATATTACGAGAAATTTAAATATTACAAATGAAATCACTATACTATTCAAATATAACGATAAAATTATAGCCTACTAGTATTCACAGTATAGATTTAAAGTCGATGCAAACTTACTTCGTGATTGTATCATCTAGTTATGTTTCCCGCCAAATACAACAAAAGAATATCAGTACCACATAAAGTTAATATTATTATAGAACAATATATATATATATATATATATATATATATATATATATATGTGTGTGTGTGTGTGTGTGTGTGTGTGTGTGTGTGTGTGTGTACTTTTAAAAACCATAAATATATATTGATATAAATATTTGTAGAAAATAAATGATTACAAGTAATATGTATATAATAATATAATTAATTTTTTAAACCTCTGGCACCATCTATTGAATAATTGTATAACTAATTAAAAATAATAATATTAAAACATAATGTCAATAATAGTTATTAATACATATTGTATTATCACTTAGAACTATTAGAAATATAATTGAAAAGAAATTTAGCAGGATATCCATGTTCAATACATTTTTTAAAAAAGTTATTAAAATTTAAATATATATTAGCTTTATCTCTAAGTAATACATTATTACGATAAATATAGTTACAAATAATATTTATATATATAGATATCAATAAGTTTTAATTCCAGTAAGGCACTTTAAGAATATTAAAATTAAAGGCCTCTTTTTTATCATAAATATTACTATATAATTTAAAATCCTTAATATACAATGTTACACCTAAGTAATTAGTTTTAATTGGATTATAATTAATTTTAACCAAGTTTAAGTGATCTGGCTAAAAATTAATCATGGCGTAATTTTGAACCGGTGGCACTTCGGAAAGAAATATGACACGCATTTAACCTGGGAGCACTTGCGCACTGGTACTACTGTTAGTGACCGCGTAAAGTGATGGAGTCAACCCCTATCCTTTTTTTAATAATTATTTTTACTGTATACAATAAAATGGTAATTCCAGTCAATAACTTAACTAATACAAATTATAATGATCTACTTTTTAGGACTTTTCATATTTAATTGGATAAGTTGAGAAAAAACCAATCAAACTAAACTAAAATGTTTCAAAGGTGCGTTACTTTCATAAAGGACACTTTTCACTAACTTTACAGGAAAGATATTTTTAAGCAAAATTCTCATATTTTGTTCAAGTTATTACAGTTATATTGTTTGCCATTATCAACTTTTTTATGATAAGCTGACATAAATTTCAATAAATCGTCATCATCCTGAGGTTACGAATTCCCCATTCTTTTTAAAATTCGTGCTAGAACAAAACTTTCATGTAAAAAAGAATCTTTACGTTCGAGTACCGTGTTTCTTCGAAATCTTGTAAAAAGAGATCGAGTAAATAAAAAGAGTTGGATGTATATGGGTTTTTAAAAAAAAAATATTCTTTAATACGAAAAAATATTTCAGTCTCTTCAGTTTCTCGTTAGGCGATTTTCACTGTCTTTTAAAATTTCATTTTTTTCTTTTAGTTTATAACATATAGATTTCCTCACGAATATTCCATTTCTTAAATTAAAAAAAAGATACAGTTCTTCAACTAACCAGTTGCAGCTTTCTTGATATGCATAATTTGCATTTTAATATAATTTTTATGCTATGGGTAATTTAAAGTACATCTGAAACGTTCTGCCTGATTTAAAATTTATTTTTCAATTCTAAGATATTAATAAATTTCAAATTCCTTCGAATGTGTTCTCTATGTACGATATTTCTGATACCTAAACACGAACTGTGATTAAATAAATTTTATAAAGGAACATCAATAGCAACAATTTAATTTTTAATAAATTTATCAAGGCATTAAACTAAAGTTATGACTACTATAATGACACCAGAAAACTCGTAACGTAAAATAATAATTAAAAGTTTGTTACTTATTGAAAAACGTAGTCGTTTTAATATTCTTAATATTATTGGGACTATTACAAACGATATGATATGTACCTATCAAACAATTTACTTGGAGATAAAGAATAAAACCCCTTTAAATAATATTTTAACATTATAAACAAAAATTTAATAATTTATTAATATTTATTCAAATTCAAATATTCTGTATATGCTTTTAATTTTCAATTATTACCTTCCAATTCCTTACATTTTTAGAAAATAGGAACGAAACTCTATCGATTTCATGTTTATGTATTTGAAGAATTTATAAAGGTTTTGAAAAATACAATTAAATTAGATTTGTATTGTGAGATACCAAAAAAACCTTGTAATAAAGCTGAATTTAATTTCGATATAAAAAGTATGCTATCTATTAATCCAATATCTAATTAAAATATAACATTTAGTTCTTGATTTTAAAGATATTACGATGTAAATAAAAAATGGCTACTATTATATTCCATTTTATTTTCAATAATGCATTATAAAAAAGTTGATATTTTTGTAGGAAATGTTGCGAAAGTAGCAGATAAAAATAAACGAAATAATCATACTTAATTAATTTTCTATAATTTAGGGTAACTTACCTGCGTAGCATCTTTAATTTGTTAAATAAATACTTAAAAATAAAAAAAATTCTTGAAAGTAAAACATGATATTTTTATTCATTCATTCTGTGTTAAGTACGAAGAACATTATTTAAAAATTTACTTACTTATATAATCCATGGTTAAACTTTAAATATGTAATAATTCTAATAATATTTATTTCCCTTTGTATATGTTTAAATGAAAAGTTTGTAAGTATGAGATGTTTTTCTGCATATGGATTAGAACTAATTTTATAAAACTTACATGACTTATTTTCTTAAAACTTTTTTGTAAACTAGATAAGAAAAAGGTTTTTTTTATATAGATAATAGCAATTTTTTTTTCACATAAACCCTACTTGTTGCGTTAATGAATAAACCAAAACGCGAATAAAATTGGACTTTCAAAAGGCCCGTTTTTCTTGAGTAAAGTGAAAAGTTTTGCTTATAATCGACGAAATATATTTAGTTTACAAATGCTCTTAATATAGTCTAGAATTGTTTTATCCTAAGGGAGACACAATTAATTAGAGTCTTTATTACGGACGATATGCATGTGACTTAAAGGAGGAAATAAATGAAAATATATTCAGACTTCGTTGATAAGTTATAAAACAGTTTTAAGTATACAAAATCTACTTTAATTTTTGTTGATCCATTTAATATAGTATTTTTATTGTTCCTTGCATTTTGCTTTATCCAGTAAGCTGTGACTAATTACCTGAAACTGTTAATGCTTAGAAATAAAGTGAATAATAACTTTTTAGGTTTTTTATATGATTCTGTTCTTAGATGCATTCGAAACGTAGTTTTCAAAAAATACGTAGCAATGGCATTTTAGACAAAAAAATAATAATCTCACTTACAAATAACGTAAACATTTTTTTTCCGATGAAAGTATCATCAAATACATGAAATTAATATTGCTCCGATGTCTTAAAAGATCCATATCAAAGCATATATATTTATCTATATTTTACTATAAATGTAAATTAAATACAATAAAATCAGTATTTAACTCTACACAACACAAAATCTTCATTACCTAATCTTTCGGAATTATATAATTAACTTAGAAATTATAATCAACTTTAAAAAGTTTCTTAAAATTACATAATTTTTTTAAGAATTAGGGAATTAAGTAATTCTAGATATTGCCTTTTAATTTACATACACGATTTCATGGCCAATTTTCAAGGAAATACAACGATCTAAGTTCTAAAGTTTATTATTGTTTTTTAATTGAAATAAATGGTGTGAAATGATTTCATAGACATAATTCTAAAACTATAAGTTAAATGCTCATTTGCAAATAAACTTATATCTTGCATATAATATATTCAGTCTATGTGTTACAGTCATCCTAAAATGAAGTAATTTATATAGACTGTGAAATATGCTTTGGAAATTGAAAGATATAAGAACCATATAAAATAACCACAGAAAAACAATTTTGTGCTAAGCAAACTGAGATTAAAATGGAAAATAGTTTTTAAAATTTAAAAATTTTACTAGAAAATCAATTTACTTCTTTACACAAATATTTTCAAAAATGATTAAGATTTAAATTCTTTTATCCTCCCAAATGCTTGCAAATGACCTTATATAATGTATATGCAAAGAATAGTGAATTTAAGTACGTACATTTCATTTCAAATATAATTTTTCAGTAAAATTTGATCTTAAAAAATATATGTATGTAAAGTGAATATATTTAAACGTATTTTAGAAATATGTATAAATACAAATAAATGGATCATTGATGAAATAACTGACGTTTTAGTCAACGAGAAATTCAAAAATAATAAATATTATACCATGAATGTTAAAATTATGAATGAATACTAGAAACTCAAATATTAGACCAGTTTCACTCGAGATAAATTTGTTACCTTCAATTATATTTGTGTCAGAACTCTTCTTAGTGTAAAGATGTCACATAACTCTTTCTATACTATGACAACAAGTTGACTGAAAAGGTATTGCCGGAATAAACCATACAATGAAGAAGAAATAAAAAAGCTTTCTCCATTTTTAATTCACAAGTAACCACATGTGAAAAGCTTAACTTACGCAATATCCTTTTAGTTGGGTCAATTATACGGAAGAAAAATGTGGTTTTCGCTCACCTGAGGGAATGCCATAGCGAGGAATATCAGTTGGCCACATGTGATAGGATACAGGCGATTTAAATTTGAAGCTAACTGCTACTTCTGTTAGGTGCAGCACAAGTAAGAAAGTGGCAGTTAACTACTGTAGTGTTGGATATATGCATTGACTCATCCACACTGTAATCAACTGGAGCTACCCATACTGACACCATAGCCCAAAGCAAGAGTGTCAAACTCAACGGCTAACTTGGACATAATAAACAAGGTTTAACTTTAGGTGAACCAAAAAAAAATCAATATTCATAGAAACGTAGGTTTATTACGAATAATACATTATAATAAACATTTATATATAAAAGAACAAGAAAAAATTAATATTTATTTCCTAACATTTGACATCCCTTCTATGCTACTACATTTCCATTTAGGGAGACATTTTGTTTGCAAAGATTACTTTCAAAACAGACCAAAGTATAGCGTCATTAATATTCTTTTTAACAGGATATTTATTTCCTTTCATAACTAAAAATAACTATTAGTCTGATACCTTTGGTACATTAATAGCCTTTGTATATATCAAGCAGATTATTTTATTTTTTACTTCACAGCTGTGAAATATTATGATCCCCATTTTACTTCGAATATTCGATGTTCATCAGCTATTTTTTGTTCAGTTTTTTACCACCACCTGGCTTCAATATAGACATAATGAATAGAAATGCCTGGAATAAATAAACCGTTGTTCACTGAAAAGCATATACATAAATATATATGTAACATTTTAATGAAAAAACAATGTTTTTTTCTTGGACATTAAATTACCAGACAGAGATTAATTGCATAAATCAATAAACGTACTGTGAATTAAGGTATCCAACTACGTTCGCAACAGGGACTTTGAAAAAGGGTATCATAGATAATATTTATGATACTTTTAGTGTCACTTAGATTAGAAAATGTATATAAAATTGTTTTAAGAATAGTATTACAATAAAAAACTATTTAAGTACAATATTTTGACAAAAAATGAACATAGAATGACCCATTTTCAAAAGATTCTCCTTTTGTAAAAAATGCTTCTATATATTATAGAAGTATTTTGCCTGTATATAACTCAACTAGAATTTTAGAAATATATAACTTAGAAGTGGGTTTATCCATGTTCTACGACAACAGGGGAGAAATTTTAATAAAAAAACGCCGATAATTATTTCAATGGGTTGTAACTTTGAAAATAATATGAATTTTTCAAAAATCATAGTTGAGCCTCAGTGGAGGTCTGATCTATATATAGGCAAAATATTATTGTAACAGAAAGATTTTTTTCACAAAAGGATAACATTTTGAAAAAATGTTATTCTAAGTTAATTTTTTGCCGATATATTGTATTTAAATATTTTTTTTTAGTCAAAAAAAATGTCCTTAAAACAATTTTATAAGTTTATTCTTATCTAAGTAATACTAAATATCATTAAATGTATTCACTTATGCGCTTTTAAAATTACGGTTCGAACGTAGTCGGATACCTAAACAATAATCCTGTATAACCTATAAGTCGTATAATTGGAAAGCAAAGTATTTTCTGTTACGTTCACCAATCCGTATAAGATTGTACACTGCTGGACAATTGCTAAGGACGGATCACAAATTGCTATGTAGCATAACATTAAGCGAGACATGAGGCCTAGTAGGATAAAATATAGTTGCCACACTGTTCAGACATTAGAATAAAGAATATTTATTGTTCTGGAAAGTACAAAAGCTGTGAAACATCTGAAAAAAAAATGTTCATTTGATCTGCGTACGGAGAAATGGAACAATGCATCTAAAAGTCAGCAGGCAGCTTATAGAAAGATATCAGTACGGGATATGTCCACCGTGGAGTGTGATGCAACATTCCACACGTCGTACCATACTTTGCGCAACATTATCCATCAGCTGTTGAGGCAATTTATCCCATTCCTATGTGAGTGCACGGATGAGGGTGTTCTTGTTTGTCGGAGGATAGTTTCGACCATCAACTTGCCTCCCCAAAGCATCCCACACATTTTCAATGGGGTTTAGATCTGGAGAACGCGCTGGCCATACGAGACGTTGAATACTCTCGCTGTCTAGACAATCCTGAACAGCGAGTGTTCGATGACATGTTGCGTTGTCGTCCATAAAACAAATTTATCACCGGCAGCACCACGGAAAAGACGAACATGAGGGAAGTAGGAACTTCATCAATGTATCGTTGGCCGTCATAGTCCCATTCGCAACCACATGTAGACGCGTGCGTCCATTGATCATGATGCCGGACCACACCATGGTACTGCATGTCGGATATCGGTCCTTTGCCTGGATATTTTCTGGACGATAAGCAGATGCTTACGACACCATTGCAAACGGGCCTAGTACTGAGAATGCTTTTCAGTCTTGTTCAGTCAATGGGACACACACAACAGGTCTGCTGTGCTGGTCAATGGGACCACACAACAGGTCTGCCTCCCCTCAAACGTCTGGCAACAGTTTTTCGAGATCTGCTTTCTGAGGCAGCAAGAAAACTGATTTTCCACCTACTGAGCTGTGGTGCGCCTGTTCCTTTTGCTGATAGGACAATATATCTGTCTTCTGCAGGCGTCGTACTTCTAACACGAACTCCAAAGCCGTCTACTACACATTCCAGTAGTTTTAAATGACTTTCACAGGCGTGAAACAACGCTGTGAGCGACGTCGAACTCCTGGTAACATCTGTTATTTTTCGCCCTTCTTCGATCTTTCCAATAATTCGGCAACGCATAAAATCATCTATGTGATGTCGGGAAGACATAGCAAAAATTTTAAGTTCGTCTATTAAATCTTTCCTGTAAAACTTTGACTTGAAACAACAACTGTCCTCACGCGTCAATATCTTTAAAGCTCTTATGAACGCTATCACGTGATGAACAGACGTGGAAAAAAATGCATACTCATACTTCTTCTTACTAATATCCCGCACTTATTCTAATTTTTCACGTTTTGCTTCCTTTCATTTTGTGGTTGCTATGGATGATAGTGTTATCCTTCCTTAGCAATTGTCCAGCAGTGTAGTTGGAGAATTCAGACTCATATTATTGCACTCTGAATATAAAGTTTAAACCAATCAGTTATTTTTACAGCTAAATATTGTTAATTATTTAACAGAACATATTATTATTAATATGTATTTTCAGCTTTTCGTTCCACAGCACATTACTGTTAATTATTTAACAGTTGAGCTTTAAATCAACTTTTCATAAAGCATTTTTTACATATTTTTTAAATAGCTTCCCCATTTTTCATCTAGTAAATATTAAGTAACCTAACTTTGGACATATTTTAGATAGTATTTATGATTAGATATTGTACTTACCTAATTGTGGCATATTGAAAATTAATGCACGCATTTTATTTAATAATCGCTAAGAAAAGAGTATAATGAGAAAAAAAAACACATGTCGAATTCTACCTATCTTATTTTTATTCTGCGTCACTTTGTTATTTCCGTATATATTATTGTGTGCCAATATATTGGAAGGACCACAAAATTATTCGTTGTGGGGATAAAAAAATAGTTTTCTATAAAACCTTAACAGCAGACTCAGAAGGAAGACGTTTTCTTTTGATGTTCACTACATTTATCAATTATTTCATGCTTGATAAATCATCATATTATATCAATACATAGTTGTAGCCATTTTTTTTTCATACTGCATTTTGAAAGTTAAAAAACTAAAGGGAGAGAGAGAAGATATGTTCGTACAACAGTCGAAATACTTCTCAACCGCGGAAGAATGAAGATGTACCAAGGGTAGACACTTGAGTAAAATAAACAATTTTATTATGACTATCAAATCGCTATCTAAATTCAACTTAAACTAGAGGAGCTCTCGCCTTATTTTGGCTAATTTAAATATCTACAATAATAAGTTCAATACTTGTTGACTCCCAGCAATACTGAGGGTCCTAAATTGACCCGTAAGATTCTGTCTCTTGAACCCCGGTAATTTCAACAATTTCTTTTCTAACTCCGTATGGAAACAATCTCCAACCTCTCTCAAACTTCTCTCTTCATTTGGCTTTAACCACTTCCCAGTTTTGTCTGAGCACCCCTTGGGCATTTGAAATGGCACTTTCCTGATTTGCCCGAGCGGCACTCGGGCAACATTTTGTTCTTCTCTAATCCTCTAATTTGCCTGTATTTTTTGCTCGTTTAGAGTGCAATGTTTATAAAAAATATCTCTAATAGTCGAGTAAAGTTAGGATAACAAAAAAAAAATGTCTAAACTGGTTTCAAGGCTAGATTTTACTGCATTCAAGATAAGAAGGAAATTTTCTTTTTATTAAATTGTTCACCGCAACACTATTTCTTTTAAATTTGGAGCTTAAAATAGAAGACAAATGAGTGATTATGAGAGCCTCAGAATAGAAAATAATTCTGATATTGATCTTATATAGGGAATCTGAAATTTCTGTAAATGATTCTGTAAGAAATGACAGTTTGTTATCGGACTACTCTTGTAGAGTAGATAGAATGAATCAGCATCTCACAAATTACCCAATAACAAAAAAAAGAAGCAAGAAATAATACAAAAAAATTCTTCTTCTATCTTTTAGATACATCTTTGTGGAATGCTTTAGTTTTATATCAGAAACTGGGGAGGAAAAATTATCTCATTTGAATGTCATTGGCTTGATATTATAGATTGCCTTATTAAAAGACATGGGACGGTGAATGAGAGAAAAAGGCCGACCAGAAATTTTACCCAGTCTCTTATGATTTAGAGAAAAAAAAACTTTTTAGAAGTGATTCCTTCTACCAACAAATATTTCAGACCAAAAAGGTAATGTTTTGTGTGTTAATCGAAAAGAAACGATTTGGGAAAACGGGCGAAAAAGAAACTCGACATCTTTGTCCATATTGCGATGTTGGATTATGCTTGTCTCCTGTATTAAAATTTACCACAGGAAAACAATTGTAACAGAATAATTAACTGAAAGCACACAATATTACCTTTTTAAATCTATTATACATTTTTGTAAAGTGTTCTTTTGAGTTCGCTTATTTCTTGGGAAAAAAGCAATTCTTAAGGAAAATATGTTTTTCAATAAAAATAAAAAATTAGCATAATGATTTAAACTCAATATTTATAACATTTCTGACTGCTTGATTTGAGTTTATGAAGCGATTTCATCCTTAAATGTTTAGAAAAATATGCTTATTTCTTGACGTATTACGGCAGAAAAAAGAAAACTGTTAAGTAGTTAAATAGCAACTCGCGTTAACATAAATTGCAAAGTTCTTTTACAAAAAGTGGTCTTATAATTACATAATGTCATAAAAATATTTTCTGGAGAGGATTAGAAAGAATCACAATAGAATCCATTGCATGATAGTCATATAGAATACAAAGCAAAGAAAATATATAAAACAAATTTAAGCATCAAAGGAACAATCATGGGAAGGGTAGAAAATATATGAAGTAACTGTCAAAAGATTAACGCTATTTTAAAAAAGGGATTCTTTTAATCCATTACTTAAATCTAATAATGAATACTTCATTCAATAAATGTTTAATAATACTGTAAATAATGTAAATTGCTAGATTTTTTTATTTGAAATAGATCAATACTCTCAAATATTTCAGCTAAATTGTATGAAGATTGCAATCCATTTCAAAGCAAGCAATATTTATTCGGAAAATACTATTCTATCCAAGTTTAATGATGCATTTAGCTGAAATCATCAACCATAAGCTACTGAAATCTTTAAAGTATTCAATTTTTGAACAAATCTCTGATTTTAGTATAAAGCAAACAACAAAAATCCTTTGAAATTTCAAAAGACTAATAAATGGTAACATGATCTGGGTGGAGTTTAAGAAAATGAAAGCTGGTATTGAAAAGTATGTTGGTTATATTCTTTTTTGAAACTGAAATTCTTAAAAGGTATCTTGTATTCTTTATTTTCGACAGAATAAAATTCTGAAACCATAAACGATATTGCTTTTAGGAGAAAGTAAATTTTTTATTGCTGCATTCCATTTTTTGTTGAAAAAAAGGAAGATAAATGTAACAAGATAGAAAACTAAATAAAAAAAATTTTAAATGTACATTTGTGGGAAAATGTCTGAAACAGTTTAAAGAAGGAATTTAGAATAAATACATTAGAAGAGCAATAAAATTAAAGGATGAATATATCTCCATGTTTCTCTATTTGAAATGCTAAGACAAGTATAACTATTGAGGAACTATGCATTTAAGAGATACATTTTGAATGGATTATTTTCATCGTATTTTCTAAAAGTATTTAACTTGTTTACAAAATATAAATTAACGTGTTTTAAGCTTTAATTGAAATTTTAAGCACATTTAATGATTGCATTTCTATACTGTCTGCACAAAATTAAAAAAAATACTTATCTCTCATTATTTGAATTTTGTTTTATTATTAAGATACACTATGTTAATGCATTATGCAAACAATGTAATAAAAAATGTACGATATTAAAATTCCATTGAAAAAGGTTATTCATATGATCATAAAAGGATTTAAGTAGACTTAAGCAAAAAAAAAAAAAGGATTATTAATTTATTTTTATCATAAGGAGTAATTATATATATTTCATAAGCTGTATATTCTTTTTGATATATAAAAAGGCTGAACTAATTCCGTGTAATATGTTAATTATTATTTCTAAATTTGGTTTTTAATAGAAAAAAATCATGTAATATAGTTTTATTTGAACGAATAAAATATTACAAAGTATGTACATAGAAAAATTATACTTTAACTATAATATGTAATTTCTAAATACTATTTTATATAATTAATTTATTGACTACAATATGATATTTATAGTTATTGGAACTTTTTACTCCTTAGCAGACTGGTATATTTTAAATTTTATAACAGTAAGTTTGTGTATAAATTTATTAAATTTCAATCATTTGCTTATTTTAATTTCAGATCCGACATCAGATCTCTGAATTTTCAGCAAATAAACAATTTTTAAGTAAGGAGTAACTAATTAAAGCTCATAAGTTCATTCTATTTGATGCAAGAGGTTAATAATTTTTCCTCATACAAATGAATATCAATGAGACAAACTGTTCATGCGATTAAAAAAAAAGAAAACACCCTCCCCTTATTTTTTAGTTTTTAAACTTTTAACCAACTAGCAAACTTTCATAAAATAAATGTTGGGCAGTCAAGAAGTCATTTTTTCAAGCTTATAAATGTTTTCTGTTTGACTAAAATGATATATTTCTTTTATAAAGTTAAACTCCGAATAAAATAAGTTTTTAATAATTAATTTCAAACTAATTTCCACTCAAAAGCTACCTATCAGACTTTAAAAAAAGTATGTTTAAAAACCTGAAATAGATTGAGAAATGCAAATTACTAAAAGATAAAGCAACGTTTTAACGTTACTAAATATACCGCTTTAGACAAGGTGATTTTAAAATGAGCAGTTTGTTTTATGTACATAATATGATTATTACAAAAAAAATCTATAAAAAAATCCTACTTTCTCATATCACAGGGAACCAATTTCGTGCTTATATATATATATATATATATATATATATATATATATATATATATATATATATATATATATATATATATATAATATAGAATTTATTCAAGACATTTTACTCAAAATATAAAAAAAAAACTTACCAGGAAGTACTGAAAAATTTTAGTTGACAAAATTATTAGGTGTCACGACAGTTCATTAAGCAAAGAAAATTGAGCGAGTGAAGATTTTCAGATATACTGAGAAAATTGATCATTACAAAACATACGTTTTTAGCTTAAAATAATTACAATAACATTCAGAAGAATCTATCTTCATTTAATTTGTACGGTTTATAATTATGATCGTATTGAAGCTTTAGCACCCAAAGTGCAATATTATTGCATTCAATACATTATTATTTTTAGGGGGGTGCGATAAAAATTATGATTGAAAAATGGGTCGCCAGTAGTGAAAGTTTGAGAACTACTGTATTACAATGATTTTATTTTTCCGAGAGTACCAGAACCAAATTGATATTCAAGGTATTTTTTACATGCCACATAATCATACAACATGTATGTGTACGATTTTCCCATCAAGAAGTTCTATAGATACAATCCGGAATCGAAATCAAAACCTTAGGAATGCGAGGTGGGCACGCTACCTGTATGCCCCGCAGCCGACTAATGAGGTAACTATTAGCAATGTACAATTAAACAATTACTATTAATCCAATGAATAATCAGAGCAAGCAGAAAAAAATAGTTCGATCGGTCGTTATACAAAAATTGTCTCCCATTTTTTTTTTGAAATTTGAATTAATTATTTATTCTTTGATAACTTGTACACAATGAAATCCAATAATTCATATTCTTTTTCCATAAATTCATTACAATTCATTTCCCTCCAAGTACTACACTGTTGTACTCTATGCACTGTGTACGTATATATCTCCTCTATATGCTCTAATTTCTAATATAAGTTAGTTTCCTTTTTTTTCTCTTGTATATTATTAGAAAGATCTCTAATTAATTTCTTGGAACGTTTGTGTTTTTGAAATTTACTCTAGCAAAAAATTATATTATAAATCAAATAAATTATTTGATATTTTAAAATATACTTATATTTATATGTACTATATAATTTAAAGTCCAGTTATTTAAAAAAATACAAGCATTCAAATTTAATGTTGGTATTTTGATATTCAGATATCTATAAGATGATACTTTAAATTGAAAAATTCTTCAATAAAATATTATTTAAAATCAAAATCGCAATTAACATTGCAAAGTTCGTTTCGATGTTCTTTTAAATTTAATTTCAAAATAATGTAAAATGTGTTAGATATAAAAAAAATACTTTAAGATGTTTTCGCAATCGGATTTATTGAAATTCTTATAAATATTCAAGCATTATAAAACAATATTTCAAAAACAAATTTCTATTTGATTTTTACAAGCAAATTCATGCAATATAATATAAATATAATATGATCTATTAAATCACTATCTCCCAAGTGAAAGCATAATAGTTTTATGCGACTGCATATTAATATCATCCCTGGAGATAAAAACTTTACTTACGCGAAGCGAAAAACTCTTAGATTATTTAATCTCCTCTCCTTTATTATGAAACGATGATTTTTCTTCTTTTCTCCTCTATATTAAATTGCAAGTTTCTTTCTTCGAATATCCGGAAATACACTAATAAATGTCCATTATTTTCTGACGAAAAAATTTTTAAAATAAAGATGACATAAAATGTCCCCATATGAATACTTATTTTGTCTATTTTATTCAATAAATGTTATGTATATTTGTTTGAGAATTTTTATTTCAGTGTTAGTGTTTTGTGCAAACGATTCTTAATAAATCGGTTTAGAAGATATGCTAAATATTCAAACGTATATATATAATATTTCTAATGTTTATGCTTCAAATGTGGATTCTTGTTTATGTATTGTAGTTTATATATATATATAAACAAATGAGTATGTGTCTGTGTAAATTACATATAAACTAAATATTTATGTATGTTGAATTATAGAACTCTTATACTTATATATAGCATGTATTTATATGCATAAGGGTTTATCATACAACATTAAAAAAAAGTTCATATTTTATTTGTATATCACATTCCGCACAAGGCGTAAGAGTATTTTTGAATAGATATTAAACTTAAGAGCATGGAAATAAGTAAATTGAAATATAAAAATTAAAGTGTACTAAAATCTATTTCAGTCAAAATGTAAGGAATTTAAACATTCCTTTTTGTCTATATATTCCAAAAAACACCTGAATGGTTTACTTTAAACATCTCATTAAAAGTTGCTTTTCCATTAAAATATGTAATGCATGGTCTGACAAAATATCGAAAGCAACTGAAAGAATTAAAATAAAAATAAATATTTAACGTGTGTTCATTATGAGGAACGAAAATAATAAATGGTTCATTTTATGAAAAGGAAAAATATGGAAGGAAAAATTACATATATTCAACCTTGTTAATATTTTAATCTAATTTATGTCTTTAAACGAAAAAAGAAACTTTTATAAGTATGAACTTTTGCACAAATCTCTATTTGCTCAGTAACTTGAACATTATGAAGCAATATTTCTTGAAAGTATCACGACATAAACAGTGATTTAAACTTTGATTTTAGAAAATTTGTCGTTAGTAATACATTCCTAAACACTATTGACGAAAACTTATATTGAATTGCTTACCATAAAATTATTTTAAAAAGATTTTTAAACATCAAATTCATCATACCTTTATTTTAGTTCCTTGCGATAAAAATATGACAAATTTCACTAATATACACATCCAAATACCTTATTTGAAAATTAAATTAATTTGATACACAAACCGTATCACATAATTAAATTGACCTAGGTAGTCAAAACAATTATAATAGAATATTTTGAGCTTGCTTATTAAAAGTAGTTTAATTTTCGTTCTAATATTACGTGATTTTCTAAGGAATTATGAATTGTTTCGCCTCCGGTATTCTTTTGTTTTTGAATTTAAAGATTCTCTCCGCAATTAAAAAGTAACGATTTAATGGAAGAGGAATGCTTTTCTGAGGCAAATGATTTGATAGAACGTCATGAAATGGGAGAATTATTTAGAAATTGTTATTCTGCATCGTGACTTAGCCTCAAACCAGGTGAAGCGAAATAATTAAGCCAAGATCATTAGCTACAGGTCAAATAGGAGAAAAGGTAAACTTTCGTAAATAAACAATGGTGAGGTTAGACAAAGGAACAATCCAAATGGCATGTATTTGGATGAAAAGTTATTCTAGTGTAATTAAAGAGCTGGTATGTTAAATAATTCATGATTTCGATTTTGAAATTTCCTTTGCTATTGAATATTTAATGTGCAACGGATCTTAACGGATCTCCGGACCCGTTAAGATCCGTTCTTAGCTGGTCCTTAAACAAGTATCTGTTTTGTGTTATTTCACCAAATCAAATTTAAAATGAATGACTTTTATAAGTATTTATTTGAAGATATACATAATGATACAAATTATGAGGTAGTCACATACCTTAAAGGCACTAGTGTATAAACATAAGTATTTTAGCTTAAATAAAATATAGTGGGTACGCAATCTAGTGTGTGCGCATCTAATGCACACTGATTATGTTATTGTTTTTTGACCATAGTTAACGTTTTCATTTCATTTGAAGAGTTAGAAGGTATTTTTACTTTTATCTTCTATTAACATTGTAAAACTCAAAACTTCTTATTGAATCTTCAACCTTCAATCTAAGAAATTCAACACATATTAATGAAAATAATAATAATGCAATAAATGAATATTAATTAGGAGTGATATCAATGTTCAAATCCAATACAAAATAATAAATATTCATTTAACTTTAAACTACAGGTTTGGAGCACGAACACAGTAGTTCAAATCCCCGAGAGACATCCAGACATAAGATTAATTTGAAATCAAAATCCCAGTTTTTAGCCAGCTCTTAAATTCTAATGAAAACCACGTTTGATCCTTCAATTCATGATCTTACAATCTCTCTCACAGTCTTTTTCTTTTATCTTTAACCTCAGAAATCTTTGAATAATAGAAATACTAATTAACATATCACCGTTTTTACTCAAACGTGAGGTTTTTAAATCCATCTATTTATCAACAGATACCTAAAAACGTAATTGAAAGACATAATAATATGAGAACCCTCGAAAATCACAATATTTTGATAAGTATACCATTTCTAAATTAAATGATTTTAAGGAATTTTTCTTCCTTTCTAACCAGATATATAGGTGGCATTCAATTTCTTGCTTGTCTGGAGCATATTTGCAACACATTATATTTCATATTGCAAAAACAGAAAAAAATATATTTATATTGATGCAATGTTTCCTATTTTCCAAATGAAATATTTGTTTTCACAAGTACGGAGTAAAATAACAAGCTACATATAATACAAAGCTCATATTTACATTCCAAAAACATTTATCAAAAAGAAGTTGAAAAATTATTTTACATAAGAATGTATATTCTGTCTGAATGTAGAATGTATACCAGCTGATTATTATGTACATATAATCACCTGCTGATTTTATATTTAATAGGCAGCTGAAATATAGTAAAAATGTTAATTGAAAAACAAAATAATTGTAATAGAAATGTAAAAAAAAACTAATTTATAGTTTGAATAATTTTAAGC
Source organism: Trichonephila clavipes (assembly GCA_019973935.1). Classification (NCBI taxonomy): domain Eukaryota; kingdom Metazoa; phylum Arthropoda; class Arachnida; order Araneae; family Nephilidae; genus Trichonephila; species Trichonephila clavipes. Next base: position 42,082 of record BMAU01006196.1, on the reverse strand, counting down.
AAATAGCTAATTAGACTCCATGTAAAGAATGATATATCAAATGAAATAGCTAAGTCCACACACACAAATAAATATGTACCATATATATATATATATATATATATATATATATATATATATATATATATATATATATATATATATATATATATATATATATATATATATTCCATATTCATCTGTCACTCAATACATAAATATTAACCAAGTCAAATACATAAAAGGCTTTTTCGCCGGTGTGGGAGGGGATTTCCACAAAATCCTTTCTCAGTGGATCTCTGCTATACAAATATGAAACATGCAATCAAAATTTTAAGTCAGCAGATCAAACAGTTCTAGTGGTCTTGTGAAGAATAAACGATTATTTTCTTCTCTCTCTCTCTCTCTCTCTCTCTCTCTCTCTCTCTCTCTCTCTATATATATATATATATATAGATAGATAGATATAGATATAGATATAGATAGATAGATATAATGTATTTTTTCACTTTATTTAATATTGTAATGCATACAAATTTTCTCTTTATTAACATTGCACACCAAAGAAACGGGAGAGTTAGGGGAGAAGCACCTCATAATTTTGAATCATGTTTAAGTGACAAGGACTATATTCACCTCTGACTCCTTACTTTCTAAATTTCCAAAATACGTAGAGATTTTAAGTCCCAAGAAATCAGCATCTCTACATGGTGGGTATTTAATGTCATCAGAAATAGGAACTTGATTCAACTACTGCAACGTCGGCCATGGGCTTGTAACCTCGGCTGCAGTGGGGTTTTCTATAGTATTGAAAAATGGCAATTTTTATAATAAATTTTAGTTAACCCTTTAAGTAACGCTGGCGTATATATACGTCTTGCTTCATCAGTGCGTTAAATATCCCGACGTATGCATACGTTTTTCAGGAATGCGATCGTTTTCTTTGCTCTTCTATTAGTAAAACTTATATGAAGGCTGCAGAATGCAACAAAATGACTCTGACAGTGTTTGCAAAGTATTAATATATTTCAAAGAAAAATTTGCTTATTTATACCTTTCATTTTTCCCTTTATGCACCACATACGCAAGACTATGTGAAAAACGGTGGCACTGGGGAGCAAATCGAGTAATTTTTAATTGGCAGTTGAGAAGTTGATAAAAAAATTGGACATTAAAAGTAAAATTATTGAATAAAATGCATTTAACGAAGTAAAATCAAAATAAAACGTTCAGAGGCTTGCTACCTCTCTTCCTCTTCGATCAACCTCACGAAAGGACTTGCGGCTCGATGGTTATTTAGAGAACCCCCATCCCGAAAAATCTCTTTACACTTACAGACATCCGTGTCTTCTCCAGGATTCGAACACAGGCCCTACGGCACAGCAGTCAGCGGCGCTAACCACTATACTGGATGGGCGACAACTCCATTGTTAAGAGGTATAAATATAAAGCCAGTAAAAAATATTGGTGGTGGTATGATATCTATATAAACCAGTAATAGCCATCACGCGAGGACGATCGTTTTGGCGTGATCGTTAAGATACTCGCGTTCGGAACGAAAGGTACCCAAATCGAATCATTTTTCCTTCATTGGTGGCCCTGGCCGGGCAAAGTGAACCGCACCCTTCACGCGCAGCAGTCGTGGCGCAATCTATCCACCGCAAAAACAACCAAGCCGTCAGACACATGACGCAATTAAGCCGTCACGTACGAATGACGCAACCTACAAAGTGAAGCAACTGCTCACATGTTCACGCCGAATCACTGGCATGGGGATAGTGTGGTAGTGTGATATCGATATAAACTAGTAATAGCCATCACGAAAAGGCGGTCGTTTTAGCATGATAGCTAAGATACTCGCCTTCGGAACGGAAGGTACCCAGATCGAATCCTTCGTCCTTCATATTTAAGTCCTATACTTTAAAAATTGAAAGCAATCTTCAAGATGACTTTTTGATATAAGATCAGTGATATGCACAAATTATGACTAAGGACATTTTTCTAAATAATTACTAATTTTGTAAAAACCAAATAAGCTATGGTATTGTTTTTTATGCCCACGGAAAATATCTATTGACCACTAAAGTCAAGACAGGCATAATGTAACAGAAACTTTTATTAAAAAAAAGGCAAGCTTATTCTTAGAGAATAAATAAAATGATTCTTGGATATCTTTGCAACAGTTGTTATTGACATGTAACAGCGCAGAAAAATCTGTATACCTAATATCTGTTGGATTCTCAATAAACCTAGTGTATGGATATCACCTTTGTGTGTGTGTTGGCTTTGTTGTTAGATAACAATCCCTTTTATTATCTTGATTCCTGCTTCTTCACGGAAGGTTTGTGCGATATATTTTAAGGAAAACTTAAGGGAAAACAGGGTATTTTCCTCATACAGGAAATATACTTTAATAAAAGAATTTCTTAAGAAAGTGTGTGGAAAGTTGCTAGTCGGATTCATGTAAAAATGTAGATTATATATGAACCTATTTTTTTTTTGAATGAATTGTGTTGTTATTCCTTCAAAAACTGATTTAGTATTTTTAAGAAAAGGATACCCCTCATAAAAGGGTTTGAAATCCGTATATGTTTTTTTGTTCTACATGAAGTGTCTAATTGACGAGATATGAAAAAATAATCAAAAATTATGATTTTTTTAAATAGTTACATTTTTATTAACATTTTATATGTATCCATATTCTACATACAATTAGTTTATTTGTTGAGATCTAAGACAAATATATGCAGTTCTTAAACTCCAGTTGTTTTAAAACAAAAATGATTGATTTTTCAATTCCCTTAGGTTGTACAATAGTAGCTTGCTATTAATAATCATAGCTATGGTGTTATCAATCCAGTAGTTATCAGGTGTATTCACACTGGATAAACACATCACATTTATACACTTAAAATGAATTTATATAAATTGTTTTTTAATGGGCTGTTTATTGGTAACTAAACTTTTTCTGATACGGCAAATCCCCAAATGGGAGAGCCATTTAATGATGTCACCATGCAGTGGCGGCTGTCGCTACCAAATTTAGACGCTCGAATTAATATTAATTCAAGTTCTCGTCAGATGCTTAATATTGCCCTGATTTAATTTTGCAGAGAGTACCAGAGCCGAATTCATATACTCAAGGAATCTCTTACAAGTCACATAATCATGTGACATGCATGCCTACTATTTTCGCGCGCTTCCACAACATACTTCAACTCCAGCCGGGATTTAACCGGCCACCTTAGGCTTGCGAAAAGGGCATGTTACCTTTAAGCCACTGAGCCGACACTTTGTCATCATCAATTGTTTCATTTGTATCTTTTATTGAAATACTCCCTTCAATGAGAATAAATTTATTATCAATGCTTCACACAAGCTCTTATATCTGTTGAATAATTCGTATTCAAAGAATTCATAATTTTCATTTATTTTACTTTAGCATGAAATTAAAGGATAATTGTTCTTTCTCTCTTTAAAGCATTTCTAGAAAAGTTTTTCTATTTCATCAAACAAATTGTCTTTAAAAGACTCTTTAACAGGGTAAAATGTATATGTCCAACATTCCGTGTATATATATATATATGTGTGTCTGTGTGTCTGTGAGGTTACATGCATATATATACACAAAAATAAGTCTATATAAATATGTATATAATAAAATTTGAGTTATGCGTAATTTGTCGTGGCGTAATTGATTCTTAACGATGATAATTATTTTAGACGGTTCGTGTTTTAAATTTTATTGGCATTGACGAGGCAGTCTTGTAAGTTAATCCAGTTTATCCAACATTTTGAAACACATAGGCATATTACAAACATAAAGTAAGGACAACAGTACACAGAACAAAGTCAACGAACACTCAACGCGCTGCAGTTCGACTACACGTTGAAAAGACAAATATAGAAGAGGCGGAATTTTACAGATTTTAGCTATTTATACCCAGCGGGAAATCACATGAGTTGGCTGGTGGATGGATGTAGTTCCGAAATTCCCCGTTATGCGGGTAGCTAATTAAAATAATTAAACGTTTGCGTTGAAGGACTGATCCATTGTTAAATCAAAAGCTATTCAAAATTAAATTATTGGGAATTGTTGCATATATATATATATATATATATATATATATATATATATATATATATATATATATATCCTTAATAAACTGATAACCTGCATGGATGTATTTTCTGCAGAGAAAGAAGTGAGACTTTCACCTGAAATGAATTTCCGTCTTGAATGGAACGCATCGCACCCTTTCTGTTGTATGCTGGGATCATCATTCGTAATAAATGTCGATATTCTGCTTTTTGTACTGTATGTTTCTGTTCTTCCACTTGTATTTCATGTGTATTCCAGGATAAAAACACACGGCAACAACAACTGATAATCTACACACAGTTTTTTTCTTTTTCTTTCAGTTTTTCAAACATAAGATAAAAAATAGCCTTTAAAAAATTATTGATTTGTAATTTTTTGTACAAATGACTCTTAATGCAGCATTGTCATAATATTCGAGAATTAACTACTGGAATTGAAGGTAATTTCAGGGAAACACACATTTATGAGCCAACTCATATCCCTGTAAGAAAATCCACTTTATAGACCAAAATATTCGCTCTAATTTTATAGAATGATTCTCAGAAAATAATATTTCATTAGCATCTTACAGTCTTAAAACTTGGTAAATAAATTTATTAGAGACATATTTCTCGAATCTTAAGAATAATCATAAATTACTAACATTACAAGACTTGCTTTAGAAGGTTTTAACTTACATTGTGGCTTCCATTCTCATAATTTACTGTTTTATTTAATAAGGCTGCTCTTAAGAATTTAAAAGAATATTTTTTTTTCGCGATGGAACGAATTTTTCTCTTTTACCGATCAAAATGAAGACAAACCCCTATTTAATGAATAAAAAATCTCGCATTAACGAATTATTTCAACAGCTAAAACTTTTTTCTTATTAATTTGTATCGGGAAAATTGATTTTTTTAAAGAAAGGACATAACTTTTAACTGGAGCAGAAAAAAGATTTTCCTTGTAAGTAGCAAATTTCGACAAGAAAGGGTTAGACCATTTTTACAACTTGCAGTAGAAAATGAGTCATGAGTGCAAGCAATCGTGTGTTTTTTGAATAGGACAGATATTCTTTTGTTATTCCACTCCACATCGCACAAGGGATATTTTAAGATTTTAACGATTGTTAAATTTGATGACTGGATTCCTATTTGTGCAACAGGATTCAGAAAGTTGTTGATTTGTTGATGCCGATGAAAAGAGATTCTGGTGCAGAAATTTATAGTAAAACTCTTATCAAAACTGTTACACTTCCTAATGCTTCACATTGTTTGCAAACGGTGAATACATACCTCATACAGCACGATGTAAATGACGTAGTATTTTTTTCTCTGCCTAACGTCGAAAAAAAGAACTTTATTGTGTCAGAGATCGAAAAGATTGTCAAACATCTATTAGTCAAAATTTAAAATCCAATTACTTGGTGCATAACACTAAATCACTAATAGCATTTTTAGCTGTTCAATAAATGTATGTAATTTCTAACTCTAGATATTTTATGTGTATTTGCTTATTATAGAGTTTCTAAAAGATAAATGCAAAAAGATTGTATTTCTTTTGGTCCCCGATTTAACGTAAAAAGTTCATTAAATCGGGTCCAACTGTATTTAAATTAAAATATTCATTTGTCATTGCTGCGAATTCTATATTTTTAAAAAATTATACTCATAACTACTAAATGATATTTTTGCTTATAATTTGTGATAGTAAAATAAACTTTATTTCCCAGAACCTTTTTTTTTCCTGCAAATGATATGATTTGTTTATATGTTAATGAGATTTTTGCTGTCATCCTCTCTAGTCAAAATACACTGGTGTGCAAAACTTAAGCAACAATGTAAAAATTTATCAGATAGCCATGAAATTGCAGAAAAGGAGAGGTCTGGAGATCAGTACAGTGAACACGTAAGTCAGTAGAAACGTTATGCGTATGTAAATGTCACGAACGAAACGTCAGAAGCGACGTGAGCGTACACAAAACGCGTGATGTCGACGCGAGCTGCTCAACAGTAGAATAAAATGAAGAACTGAGACGCAATTCAACATATTCGCTACAAGTGTCAGTGAGTCAGTTCGTGAAATACGGCTAGAATAAATCACTGGACGACTTCACACGTGGAAGAATAATTACAAAGCTGGAGGAGGGGCGTACTGTCACCGGTGTAGCTGCAGAGTTGAGAATCAACAAAAGTGTCGTTTCGCGCGCTTGGTAAGCGTTCCAAACCATAGGTACAGCTGTTAGAAAGGTTGGTGGTGGCCACCCGAGGATGACAACTGCAGGGGATGACCGATATATCAACCTGCAGGCGAAAAGAGGCCGACATCAGTCAGCAAGCGTCATTGCTCAGCAACTCTGTACAACAACGGGGCGACAAGTGTCGTGGTTTACTGTGGCCAGACGCCTTCACAAAGGGGGACCATTCGCCCACCGTCCTGAACGCTGCCTCCCGTTGAAAGTTTACCACCGATGCCACCGTTTACAGTGGTGCAGAAAGCACAAAAACTGGACAACTGACCAATGGAGTCGTGTCCTCTTTATGGATGAGAGTCGGTTCAGTGCCAGAAGTGATTTTCAACGCGTTTTGATTTGGAAAGAGATCAGGACCCGGTTTTATCCCAGTAACACCAAGGAAAAACACCGCAACGGTAGTTTTAAAGTTCCTGTCTGGGGAGGCATTATGCTGAAAGGGCGAACTGAGCTCCACATTCTCGACAGAGGGTCTGTAACCGGGGATAGCTATTGTGATGAGGTACTTCTTCCCCATGTGCGTCTGTTCCGAGGTGCCATTGGCCCAGACTTCATTTTTATGGATGACAATGCGTGGCCACATCGGACTCTTGCTGTTGAGGAGCTGCTGGAAAGTGAAGATATCACTCGAATGGATTGGCCAGCATACTCCCCAGATTTAAATCTCATCGAACATGTGTGGGATGCTTTTGGGAGACGTATTGCAACACGTTTACATCATCCGGAGAACACCCAATAACTCAAACAAATGCTGATTGAGGAATGGACACTTCTACAGCAAGAAATGTTGCACCAGCTGGTTCTGAGTATGCGGAGACGGTGCGAAGCAGCCATTGCAGTGAGGGGAGGGCATATACCATATTAAGGAACATCTGCTTGTTGTTCTTCCTGTTGGATAGACCATCATGAGTCACGATACTATGCATTCGATAAAGCTTGTTTTTGTTTGATTCCATACCGTATGAACTGTATTCCTTTTTCAGAGCCGATGCTTTCGTCATCTTTTGCGTACATAATACTCTCCCTCATTTCTGAATTTCATGTCTCTCAGATGATTTTTCGTGAAGCTATGACAATAAACCCAACTGTTGCTTAAGTTTTGCACACCAGTGTAAATAGCTTTCCATATAGATTAACAAGATATTGAAACATGACCACTTTATTTGAAAAACTAGTAATAAAAAATTATCTACTTAATAATATAGGTCAACAAGGAAAACTTTGATTTTAGCCAATTTTATTAAATAGTTACAATTAATATAAATATGTATATACATATGACAGAATCACAATATTAACTGGGAAAATAGAGAAAGCGATTTTCCATGCAATTTTCCATTTTCCTTTCTTTATATGGTGTTAGACTATTATTTTTTGTTTGCTACTTTTTATTCATAAATTAAACTCAATTATTCTAATAAAATTGTATAGTAAAAAAAGAAAGAACTTCGCAAAAATAAGGCCACCCCACATGGGATTCGAACTCACGACCTTCGGATTACAAGTTCAACGCGCTACTCATTGCACTTCAGGGACATAACAAACGATATTTTTCTTTCTTTTTGCTGATGGACTATTATTTTTATTTGTTATTATTTCCCATTCTTTTACTTAATTAATAAACTAATGTTTCAAAAAGCTGTATTAGCATTAAGTGTCATCCACTGCAAGTTTTAAGAGATGTATTTGAACTTGATTGGATGAATAAAAAGTATTTTATTAACGATTGAAAACTTTAACAATATATATTTATATAATATGGAGAGAGTGAACTAATAGTAGTATTTAAAATGTATAAATATGGTATTTAAATATTAAATAAAATGAACAGTTTATTTTAGATTGAAAAATTGTTTTTCTTTAACAACCAACATCAATCTCTTATATTCTTAGAGTTACAATACTTATGAAATGACGCAGCATCTTATTTTAAACATGTAAATGATTCGAAAACAGTCAAAGGAAATATTTCAAAACTGTTAAATCACCCATGACATCCATGCAAACATCTTATTGAAATTTATATCAGATGTTGCGTTGCATTTCAAGATCATTCAGTACATAGTTGTGTCATTTTGACACACTGGCAAAGATAAAAAAAGTGGTTGCCTTTGTCTTTACGTGAATTTGCCATGCGAACTAATAAAACTAATTTTTCTAGTACGTGGAGCAGTATACAGTATGTATAAAAAATAATTTCAGCAACGGAATATAAATACAGTTGTTACTGCTTGATATATTATTACATTTTATTCAAATTCAGAGTGATATTTGAGATCGTTTTTTCTTGTACAATAAGTCTTGTCTGCAGTTTTATTACAGAGTATCCAAAAATGATCATTCGGTTTTAAAATTTCTTCCTTTTTTTTATTCGAAATAATAGTTGGCAATATTTATAAAAGTTCACTTTCTGCATTTTTATCTCTGTATGTGGTGTTTTTAAAAATATAATTTTGAATTTTGTTGCTGTTGCTAATGCCATTGGTCTGACAAGGTCAGATCGAGGCCATCGAAATTCATCGTGGATAAGGTATAATTGTACGCTTGTCGATAACGGTAGCTTTGAGCACAATGCAGGTGTCAATACTATTTCGCTCAGTACCCCTTTCCCAATTTTGAGGGAGAACACTTTGGGGTGGTCAGGTGCCTCTCATCACTATTTAGAGTACCCCCATGCTGTAAAGGCACTAGGCATTTACGAACATACATGCCTTCTTCGGGATTCGAACCTAGTCCATATGATACTGCAGTCAGCGACACTAAATGCTATACCGAATGGATGGTATAATTTTGAATAAATGTATGTTATATAACGGTGAGAAAAATTGAGCAGACATTTAGGATCATTCACTTTTTGGCCAAATATTTTAAGTATTGTTTTCAATTGCTATAAAATTCATATTTGAGTATAAAGTACACATCTATTTCTGGACATCTAATGGTTTATTAGATTGATATTTAACGAAGTGGTTTCTTAAACAAAGAAAAATAAGCGATTTTTAATTGATATTTAAAGATGAAAAAAACTGTAATAAGCCTGTTAAAGCATAATTCCCCATGATTTGATTCAACGTTGCTTAATTTCGAAAACTGTTTTGCACTATTGCAATTTTTGTCCGATCCAAAAATTAGCAATATCTTTTTGTGACCTAAACGATTAAAAGAAAAATGTTGAAAAAACTGAAATGAGGCTGAGGTGTTAAACTGAAAGGCAATAGGTACAAACTTGACCATTTTTATATTAAATATAGCACATTAGAATCCCTTCTATTGTCTTACTTCTTCATTACCTGAGTTCATATTCATTCAGTTTATTTTTTAGTAATTGCTGTTTCATATTCCCATTAGCAAGCATGAAATGACCATTCGTCGTCCCACATGTGTACGTATCTCGTTTTCCAGCATTCCAAAGAAATTTTTATTGCAGCATTTAATTCTCCAATTTCGTTTTTATATTATGCTTTTTAAAATTTCTTTATAATTACTAAATGGTATTAATATTTGAACATACATATGAATATGTTTAAGATGCCATAAAGAACAAATTTCCTAAAATTTTAGCTTAATATTAACTTTATGTTACGAATATCATAGGTGAGAAAAATCAAAGAATTTACTAAAATAAAAGAACCATATATATTAAATATAGTATTCTTTATTTTTATGAGAACAAATTACATTTGAATGCTAAAAGGAATTGTTCGTTAAAATTGTTTATAATTTTATTCAATTGTAAATAAATCCTTTACTTATACGTATAATTATTCATGAACATTTTTTAAAATATTAAAATACTGACCTCTCTGAAAACGTACAATTATTAAATATGTTGTAATGAGGTGAGGGATTTAGAGAAGTCTAACCAGTTAACTGGTTTGCCCATACATAGTACGGGCACTGATATTTTCTCCCTTCTATCTGATTTGAAAGTTATTTTTAATTCTTATTGTGAGATAATTCGTAATAGTGTTTTTAAGAGATGCAGTTTATTGATGTTACTGAAAGTCTTCTCATTTGCTATTTTCCTTGTGGTGAAGGCGGGAATTTTTCATTGAAGGAAGGAACTTATATTCTGGAAAATATTCGATAAAGAGTAGGAAATGGCAAGGGAATGGGCAATTTGTTGTTTGAGAAGAAACGAAAATGGAAAAATAATCCAAAAATGCGATATTATTTTTAACCCCATTGGAATATAAAACTTAGCATTACACCATACTTCAATTGTGTGTGCATATAAATGAACACGTACACAAAATCCTCAACCATTTGAAAAAAAGGAACGAACACGAATTTTTTGTAAGTATGAGAAAAATTATTTTAACAAATATAAGCATTCTTCATAACATGCGAAATGTACTTATAAAAATTAAACAGACACATGAAGGGATTCCTGTGTTCCATAATTATAAAATAAAAAAATAGCGTGATAACTTAAGCATTGAAATTGAAATAAAATTCTTCCATTTTCGCATTCTCTTATACAGTTAAAAATGTACCTTTATTTTGGAATATTTTGGCAAAAAGATTAACCGCTTAAGACAGTGTTTCTCAAACTTTCAACAGTTATGCTCCAGTTTTCCATCATAATTTCCCTCACGACCTCCTTCATACAATAACAATGTATTGAATTCAATAATGTACGTTGACGCTTAAGCTATGATACGATTTTAATTATAAGCCGTATAAATTATCAATATAAGTATTAAATTTCGTATATGATAAGCCCATGTCAGTTAAACTCTAGTATAATTATTAATCTTTCTTAACATAGTGTTTAAAATTGAATAACTATATTGATAGTAGTACTGATACACATTTATAAGTATATTATATTATTGGAAATGGGTATTTTATTTTTTATTATGTCAGAATGTATTTTGTTTCACTTCCTGGCAGTAAATTATTTTTTTAAATAATCTTTTACTTTCGATATGCTTGCGGCACTCACAGAAGGTTATTACAACCTCTAAATGGGCGCACCCCGCAGTTCGAGAAAGTCTGGCTTAAGAAGTTAATTTAGAAAGAATTTCTACAGAAAAATTGGAAATGCAAGTTTTACATAAATTCAAAATAAATAAATTCAATTTAAACTGATGGTGCTCAAATTTTTTAGAAAATAAGCTAAATTTTTCAATATCATTCCTATGATCCGTTTGACTAAAATAAATGCTTCAGAAATATGTTTAGGTTATTATGGCTATAAATTAATACACACACAGTGAAAAATGTTTAGGACGAATACTCTTAAAAGTAAATATGAGTTAACACGAAAAATTATTATGGTCCCGACAAACTACTATGTATTTTCATATTTTTTTTTTAATATGAAACGAAAATCGATTAACACGAAAAGATTTTTTTCTGAGAATGAATAATATACACGGAAATTCACAGCTGAATTGGACTGCCCTAGTGTACCATCAAAATAATTCATTGCAGTAAATGATAATGTGTGTAAGACCCCAATTATGGCAGACAAATTCGTTTTAAAGTTTGTTCAAAGCTCGATTAACATCATTGATGCAGAATCCGACGATGAGAATGAAATAATCAAAACTGAATCAAATGAATAACTTTCCACGTCATTCGAAATAAAAAACGTAAAAGTTATTTAGACGCACATTTCAATAATGAAATGAATACAAAAATGGATGATATAGAACAATTTATTGACAATTTGATGCTAAAAAAGGCAATACACACAAAGAATATATATATATATATATATATATATATATATATATATATATATATATATAATATATATATATATATATCAAATATATATATCAAATATATATATCAAATATATATATGTATATCAAATATATATATATATCAAATATATATATATATATCAAATATATATATATATATATATATCAAATATATATATATATCAAATATATATATATATCAAATATATATATATATCAAATATATATATATATCAAATATATATATATATATATATATCAAATATATATATATATATATCAAATATATATATATATCAAATATATATATATATCAAATATATATATATATCAAATATATATATATCTATCAAATATATATATATATATATATATATGTATATATCAAATTATTCTTTAAAAACTCAACAAATGTTTTGTTTTTCAAAAAAGTTGTGTTAAGTTTCTGGAAATTCTTTGAACAGTTTTGGATCCATTAACTTTTATTAACCACATGTTTATATAAATATCTATATTTATCAAATAAACTGTAATAAAATTAATCTTGCTGAATATGTGCTTTTCTTCTCTTTTTGCAATATCCCTTAAGAGAACAGGGCCATCATATACTTTCAAAATAATCGATTTTTCAATTTTAGTTGTAAAAAATAGTGCTTATTTTTCTGAATCTAAAAATGTATAATACTTATATGTTTGTTGATAAAATAGCCCTAAAATATGAAAAATAAAAATGTAAATAAATGACCACGCCCCTTTGAACTTTAAATATGTAGCTTCCCCTGTGTTTTATCTATATTAACTTTTGATTGTTTTTTTCGTTTGAATGTTAACCCCGCTACTTTTTAGCCACGCTTGTGCGTGAGCTATTGTTCCAAGCTGTGTGACAAAATTTCTTACTTTAAATTTCGGTTTATGGCAATGTTTTGAACCGAGTTCGTCTATTCCGAAGTTTCTTTTGTGCATACAACTACTTAATTTTACATTAATTTTCGTAAGAAATATTTATTTTTTACTTATAATTATTAATATTCATGAGATTTTAAAAGTATCTTAACTTTTTTTATATGAGTAATTATGCCAAGAATAAAAAAAATTTGGCAGAAGGAAGTATAGTAGCAATCAACATAAAAAGTCTAAATCGATTGAAGAATTGCTTTTGAATACCGTGGAAAGTGCATCTAGGAGAAAAATTAAAATACCGGATTTACTAAAAGAACAAGATTCTCAAAATGTAAACATAATCGTTGAACTGGATTTATTATCCTCCCTTATGAAAAATCTCTTATGTTGTAAATATTGCTGTTCTTCAGAGAAAATTGAGCTGAGAGAAGATTTAAAAAGTCGTAGAGGTTTAGCTGTGAGTTTGGAAATAATTTGTCACAACTGTGGAGAATCGACGAGCACAATGTCATCAAAAATATCAAATAAATGTTATGATGTTAACCTAAGATTGACATATCGAATGAGAGCTATTGGAAAAGGTGGAGCTGCTGCTCAAATATTCTGTGGGCTCATGAATTTGCCTCCACCACCTGCAAAGTTTGAACGCCATAATTCTTTGTTTTTAAATGTTTTAAAAACAATTAGTGAAGACTCCATGAATGCAGCTGTTCACGAAGCAGTCATAGCGAATGATAATAATTCAAATATAGCTGTGGATGGCACATGGCATAAAAGAGGCTATTCTTCATTGAATGGAGTTGTATGTGCTACGTCTGTTGAGAACGGAAAGGTTATCGACTTTGAAGCTCTCACAAAATATTGTTCTTCATGTAAGGGTAAAAAAACCATGTGAAAATTGTGCTAAAAATTATGAAGGATTCAGTGAGGGAATGGAATGTCGAGGGGTATAAAGTATATTTCAGCGATCTGAAACATCACGAAACGCATGTTATACGCAGTATCTTGGTGATGGGGACTCAAAAGGATTTCTTACTATAAAAGAAGCAAAAGTATATGGCGACACAGAATTTGAAAAATTAGAATGTGTTGGCCATGTGCAAAAGCGTATGGGCACAAGGCTGAGAAACATTCTAAAAATGAGCAAAGGCATTAAGCTATCAGATGGGAAAAATATTTCGGGACGTGGACGGCTAACGCTTAAAGAAGTGGACTCAATCCAACATTATTATGGGCTAGCAATCCGTAAAAATTTGTCATCAGTGGAGGACATGAAAAGAGCCATATGGGCTATTTATTTTCATAAACTAAGTACTGAGGATAATCCTCAACACACTTTGTGTCCTCTTGGTGAGGATAGCTGGTGCGGTTATAACCGTAGCATTGTTACGGGGGAATTTTATATTCACAAGCATTCTTTACCTGAGTCAATTTTATTGAAAGTGAAAAAAGTGTGTGGTGTGTTTCGGGATCTCACAGAGAAGGACTTATTGAAAAAGTGCCTTCATGGAAGAACACAAAATCCCAATGAAAGTTTTAACAAATGTATTTGTGAGTGAATTCCTAAAACAGTTTTTGTTGGCATTGAAACTTTGAAATTTGGAGTATGGATGCTGTAATTTGTTTTAACGATGGATATGTAAGTAGCATAAAAGTCTTTGAAGCTCTGGGCATTAAACCAGGATACAACACGGAACGTGCCTTACTTATAATTGATAACAAACGAATTTTTGAGGCTGAACGTATAGTAAATAAAGTGTCATTGGAAGCCAGAAATAAAAGAAGGTCTTTAAAAAGGAAAATGGATAAACAGAATTTAGATGAAGAAAATGAATACCAAGCAAGGAAATATTAATCAAATCTATAATGTAAGGAGAAATTTTTTTTGTTAAGTTTTATTATATTTTTTCTCGAATGTTTAATATTTTTAAATTTAGGTACACTTTAAAAAACTATTGTAGCATATTGTTTGAAACCTTTTATATATCTAAACATGATACATGTGCATAAAGTGAACAAAATATCTTTTAGTATGTGTCTAATTTTTTGAAAATTGATTTTATATGTAAAAAAAGAAAATTAAGATTTTCATAATTTTAAGGTATTATGAATATTTTTAAGAAATTATGCAATGAATTAGTTACTTTATGTTACTTTATATGTTACTTTATTATATTATACTTTATTTATATTTACTTATATGTTACTTTATATATATTTGAAAATTTTTTTGTATATTCAAAGAATATTTTTGTAAGAAATGGTCCCTATACATGAAAATATGTATTACAAGATCTCGAAAATTATGTTCATGTTAACTAAAACAAAGGGAAAAAAAACATATGAATATTTAAAATTACTTTTGTAACTCTAGAAAATGGTTAAGGATTATTATTAGTTATATAGAAATAGGCAAGGAAATACTAATTAAGTTTATAATATGTGAAAATATTGTTTTTTTTTTTTTTTTGGTTTTTTTTCACTTTTTCTCAAAAGCATATTTTTTTTGCATTTAGGTACATTTTTTAAAAACTATTGCACTATATGATTCCTGATTTTTATGCTTCTATACAAGATGCCTATGCATATAGTGAACCTAATTTTTTTTCTATTAAAATAGTGCCTAATTTTTTAAAAATTGTTTTATGCATAAAAAAAGCAGAAAAATAAAAAAAAATTCAAATTTTAAAGTTTCATAATTTTTTTAAAGAAACTATACTAAAATTTTACTAAAAAAAGGGTTTCACACTGTATTTTATGTATTGTTTTATATATGTGTAAAAAATATTTTGCATAAAAAAAGGATACTTTTTTAAAACATGGTACCTAAACATAAGTATATATTACGAGTTCTCAAAAATTATGTATTACTTAAATTAAGTAGTAAAAAAAAACTTTTGGAGTAAAAAGTTATTTTAGTAGTTCTACAGAATAATTAAGTTATCTTTATTATAGACATAAAAAAATCTAAGCTCTATTGGAAATTTTAAATGATTAATGTCTCATAAACAAAGGGTCTTAATTTTGGCATTTTACTCTTTTGAGCGTGTCCTGGTTCCCTTAACACGAAATATATTTGTGCCCTCAGTTTTATGTCAAGAAATTTTCAATGTGTTTACCCTTGAATTTCTTTTAATGTTATAGTACAAGTACCAAACTAAATAATCGAAAAAATTAAGAAAGTATTAAACTAATTTAACGCAATAAAAAATGAATACAAAAATATTAATAACGAGAATAATGAGAAATGCAAGTAAAATAAATCAATTAGTATACACATATGTATTTCAAAATAATTGTCTGTGGTCTCGACGTGAAATGAAAATGAATATGAATTGCAAGAAGGAGGACCTAAAATAGAGAAAGATCACTAGGACACCTCGGGATTGTGACACCCGTACTCACCTAAAGAAGGTGAGCCCCCATAGGAGCTTCAACAATCCTAAGACTACCTCTAATACTTATATACAGACTTTTTTTCACTTTTTTCCCCTTGAAGTAAACAGTAAACATCTTAAATTTTTGCATAAAAATATGAAAAATATTATAGTTTTCAATAAATAATGTAACTAACTGCATTAATAAAAAATTTTAGTTCTTACTTAAATTTTTATTCTTTGTACATGTGTTTCTCTGAGTGAGGGTTTTCAGATTCAGAGGAAAATCTTGACATTAAATAAAAGACCTCCGTGGGGCGCTAGAAAAGCGTTAGTGTTCCTTGTGCGTCCGCGACAACACTGTAAGAATCTCTGATGAAGAGGAGTTAACCATTATTCCTTGCAGACTCAAAATGATTCATCTAGCGTACTTAGTGTATATAGCCCTTTCTTGTGATAAGAGAGGGGTAGGACACCTAAAAACACTACCGAGAAAGTGCAGGACGTAATCTCTACGGCAAAAATTAAAACTGTTGGCCTTTGAAGAAGTTGAAACCCGCATACCACCCTTATCTAGATCCCTGGTTGTCTCAGATGTGAATAGCGAAATAGCAAGGCGTACGTGTTAATTTCGTTACCTGATCGTGTGTTTGCGTGGTTCAGGTTTGATTTTAATATATACAGGACTGTGAAGATCTACATGGGGGCTTTTCACAGCGTGCCTCGTAATTTTCAGCCATGGTCAAGGGACGAGGATTCCGTTTCAAAATTAACATCATTAGTAGCGTTTTGTGCGGTTATTTGTACGAAACAGTGCAAATAAATCAGCATAGCAAGATGTGTCCCAAAATTATTTTTAATATTTTTTCCGTCTTGAGTCAACAGTGGAAAATTGTTTCTACGTTTATACAAACACAATATTGTTCACGTATACGATAAGACAATGCTAATTTGGTTGACTATATAGTACGGAATATATTATAGTATTTTCACATATCAAATACGCAATATTATATTAAAAAAACCTTGGATTTCAAAAAGAGATTACAAACATTGGATGACTTAATGTTTGAGTGCCTGTCAAATTAAATGGTGCAAGAGATACAATAAAAAAGGGCGCATTTATAATGAAATGTTTACTTAAATGTATACAGAGCAAACAATCAGTGAATAAAAGAGACATTTTCTGACTAACACAAATAGAGATAATCCTGTAACGAATAGTATTAAAAAACAACACATATACAGACTAAAATCGTGAAGTCTCACCAGAACACCTTCTGAAATTTTGTCCCATACTAGGTGTGGATTTTTTTGGCGACGTCTAGCTGACATACGAATTGGAATTTCTGTAAATCCGAACATGGGTCACCCGAACTGTGTTCAGATCTTATATATTCGGCGTACTCTTTTTCATCTTGATGGGGAAGAATATAGTAATAGGGCAAAGCTATGGTCTCAAGGAGTAACTTTTGGTTAAAACAAACGCCAATCTCTCGTTCCAGGATTGTTTTAAAGATACTGACTGGTCTCTTCTTCTGTATCTGATCTTTCACGTATAGATAAACATCAAAAGGCTCGCAAAAGAAATAAGTACAATTTGTATCGAATACGCGTCTAAACGTAAATTCACGTGTTACATCGAAGAATTTATTTTTACAAAATTCTTCATAATCACTTGGCTCTATACTTGAAAGGGTATCCTTGTTACTCAGATAATAATAATCTTCATCAAGAACATTAGTCGCAACTAAAAACCTATTTGTCGATGTTGTTTCGATATTTCTATCTCGATCTGCTCTCTGTTCATCATTTCGGGTCTGTGGATGACCATCATTATCAACGGTTATTATGTTCCATTGACGAAAGGGTTCATAATTATGTACTAACACATGACGCTTTGCAACTTGAAAAAATGCGTGAGCGAAGCAAATGTGGAATAGTGGGAGATGAATTCGTTCTATCCAGAATTGGTGATAAAATGTATTATCCAAATATTCAAACTCAACTTTGCTCGAGATTTGAAACAAAATTAAATTTCGCATCTTCGTGATGTAAGACATTTCTTTTTGACTCTGTTTAACTTTTTTCAGAGTCAAAAGTTCAGAAGTCTGAAAATATAAAGGAAAAGTTAATTATACTTTTTAATCTTTTAGATTGAAGATCATATATATATATATATATATATATATATATATATATATTTCAATTTTATACGAAACGTTTCATAGTTCGAAACATAAATAAGAAATTTAATATTGTACAATTATATAAAATTGATATACTCTTAGAAGTATTTTTAATATATTTAGTATGATTGAATTTTAAACTGATACTATTCAGAACCACGTGTTGTTTGATCTTACTGCCGCATTGAAACGAAACACTTGGTATACAGACTAGTAATGACATCGGCAGTAAGATTCCGTAAAATGTTCCAAAAATCACAAAACGGTGTACTTATGGAAAGGAAACGTGCAAAAAATTGCATTAAAAGAAAAATAACAGCAAAATATTCAGAATAACAGTAAAATATTGTTTTGTTCAATAGATTAAGACTACACACAGTACCCTACAAATTTCAAAAAGACAAAAAAAAATTTGCCTTTTCTTGTGGCCCATATCATCTGGAAGCTTTTGTCACCAAATTTCAGATGATAAAAAATTAGTTTTTCGGATATTTGAAGCTCTCCGAGTTTAGATTTTGCTTTCGGTTTCGTTTCGTTTTAAAGCATTCTTCCACTCTTAAATTGAATTAATTAAACATATTTTTTAGCACAATTAACTCTTTTCGTGTGAAATAGTTATTAATTTCAATTTTCATTGTTAAAATCACTTCTGCTGAATTATATTTTGAGTTCTTGAGTTTTCATGATGACTAAATTAAGATTGATTTCCAGGCGAATTTTTGTTTCAAAAAACAGTTTATATAACTTAGAAGCTTTATCATTATTTCTTCCTGGTAAGAAAATGTCATGGCCCAAACATTCTCAGGTTGCTTTGAGAAATAATATTTCGAAAAGGTGGAATATTACTGAATATCATGTAATTAGCCCTTCACTGATATTGCAGTAAGACTTCCGAATACAAGTATTCTGAACTCAAGTATTGCAGATAAAACTGAATATTTACTTGATGTACCAAACTACATTCTAGTACTATATTACGTGCGGAGGGGTATTTGAGTTCTTGGGCGACATTAAAACCTGCTAAGCTTCCCCAATTTGAAACTAAAAAAAATTAAATTTTACGTTCAAACCTGATGAGGTTTGACTTAAGTTAGTATCATTACTATGTTCTACATAAATGCTTTGCGTTGCAGAACTTTTGTGAAAATATTTTATTCAGATTAGACTGAATAACTGGTCTTCGTAAACAATATCAATATTATGATATTATGCAAAACTATATTTTGAATTAAAAAAAAGTTTTCTGTCATATTTAAGTTAAGTAGTGTTTATATATATAGAAAATACACATTGGAAAATAACATTAAAAATTTTGACCTTTACGCGGCAATTATTTTTTTTTCCTCTACAAACTTCAAATGAGTTTTTCCTCAGACTTTTAATTTTGAAGATGTAACTGTTTTCTAAACCCTAAGGTTTTTTTCTGCTCAAGATAGAATCTTGAAATTTCTTGTATGCATTCCCAATCGTATGCTCTAATAAAGTTAGTATGGGTTTAGGTCTGAGATTTCTAGCTATATTTTAAAAAATGATAAATTTGATATTTTAAAAAAAATTCGTGTTTTTTCCATGTTAAGATAGAAAAATAATTATTAAAAATCAACAAGGGAACATATTTTCAAATCCATACTAACTTTTTCTTAAAATAATTCAGAAAACATAAATCACTTAAAATGACTAGAAAATTTTGAAAATTGAGCATTTTTTATAAGGGTTCGAAAAAAACCTAAAAAATTCCTTATTTTTTAAAATTTTAAAATAATGGCTGGTCAAACTGACTTTTTACTTTCAGAAACAGCTTAATAATATAATCTAAACATAAAACCTAAATTATTTTTACTGTTACTGTCTCCAGAAAAAAGTTTAAAAAAGGGTACTGTGTAGCCTTAACTTTTCTGCAAGAGACTATTTTCAACTTGAACGCCGTTCTTAGTGATAACATGCATTTTCTGTGTAGACATTTTTCACTTGGTGAACCCAATATACCACAAGTAATATTCCATACTGTTTGGGATAAGTGTAACAATTATTTTGTCCTGTTATCCATCGACGATTACAGTTGTAACATATCTTGCCACCTCTTCTGGCAAGGGTTCACGCCCTCACACCTAGACGATGTGTCAGTGGATCGGTTTTTTCGAACTCCTTATATATATATTCATTCCTTTTAAAAGCATCAAGTAACTAAATTTACGTACGTAGCTTCTGTGGGGTTTTATGTTCACGAGGATAGGGACGGCTTAAGGCTTGGACCAACATGACTTTCCGCTTCGGTGGAAGCGTGGGTTCATTCTTGACTCTGTCTTAAAATCATGATCTAGATCATTTTAATGCTCAAATATTATTTCCAAACAGATTATCAGAAAGACAGGGAATTTCAAACTGAGTTTAAACTGGAAAAAGTGGTAAGACTATTATTATGTGATGGCCGTTGCCCATATCTAGGCCTAATACCATAAATAATCATTCAACTCATTTAGTCGAAATGTGGCCATAAATGAAGCCTGCTTGTGCCTAGCGTTTAGAGATTGGGAGTCGTGCTCATTTGTTTCAAATATAGAGTTTGAACGAATATTTGACAAAACATGATGCATACTGTCCACTTTTAAAGACCTTGGGTAGGGCGTACTTTTGCATAGGGACCTAGGGTCTCAAAAAAGCCTTAAGATTTCTCTGGGACCAGGACCTCGAGCAGTCTTAAGACGTCACTGGCTGTTGACGATTCAGACAAATATATTTGTACCTATAATGCAGTGCTTCTCAAACTTTTAATATTTACGACCCAATATTCAATCATAGTTTCCATCGCCCCCTGCATACTATAACAATGTATTGAATTCTATAAAACTATACCTTGACGCTGAAGCTACAATATACTTAAACCTCTTAAGTGCCACATGCGTATATAAACGTCTCGCTCAATCAGAGCGTTAAATTCTCCTGACGTATATATACGTCTTTCCGAAATACGACCTTCTCTGTGCACTGCTGTCCATAAAATTATTTCGACCTTGACAGTGTTTGCGAAGGATTTACTTATTCCAGAGAGCGTTTTAATTATTTATTCCTTTTCTCCCCCTCCCAATATATTACTTACGCGCGTCTACGTGGAAAACGGTGGCTTCGGGGAGCGAATCGCGTAATTTTTAATCAGCAGTTAAGTGATAATTTATAAAATGTCCTAATTATTAAGAAAAGTGTACATTTTTGTATATAATTTATATATAGCAAGCCCATGGGGGGTCACTGGTAATTATTAAATTTGCTCTTAACTTAGTATTGTTATAAATTAATTATAAAATACACACAGTGGGAGGTACTGATACTTTTATGAGTGCAAATATGTTTTTTTATATTTTATTATGTTATAAATTTACTCAAAGTAAAAAAAATACATTCTAACTTTTGTTTATATTCGCCCCCCTTTGTAGGGTTATCACGCCCCCCCAGGTGGGCGTGCCCCACAGTTTGAGAAACACTGCTATAATGGATGTTCTAGTAGTGTGAGTTACCTTCAGTGGCTCACTTCACATGAAAAAACAATTCTTCGAAACTGGTGGTAGCCCAAATTATTTGAGATGGTGTCAAACTTGAGAGCATAAATTTGGGATTTGCTTTGATATGTGTTTTACGCCGATTCTTGGTTTGGCAATCTATAACAGCACTATAAAAAACCACGATTTTTTTTTTACGGAATATAATTGTTCATGTCATTATTAATATGCATTCAAAGTTTGGCATTATTTCAGCAGTTAGACCAAGCTACAGAAGGCTCTGAATAGTTCCAGTTTTAAAAAAATTCTCCCCTGTCCAATACTACCGATACCAGTATTGCGAGTAGTATACACCCTGTACATTACTAGTACCACAGTATATATTTAAAACGAATTGAGCATTTAAAAATATACTAATTCTATTTACATTGTTAATGAGGGTAAAATTAGGAGGACCCACTTGTTTTTGGCGCCAAAAATTTTTCGCCAAAAAGCGCCAAATTGAAGGTTTTCAAAAAAGGCGTCAATGATGAAAAACTCTTGGGAAGCGCATGCGTCAGCGGAGGGAGGAGGGGGATGAAATGGGCGTTTCGAAAAAAGATGAAATCGAATAAATACATTAAATTAATCATTATATAAAGAAAAAAACGGAAACAATGAAATTCATTTTTAAAAAAGTATTCTTAAAACCAGTGTACAACATGATTTACATTTTTAAAAAAAGGACGAAAGGGAGTTTTGTACAAAAAGATAAAATCGAAGAAATACATGAAATCAATTTTAAAAAATGTTAAAAGCACTTACCTTACGCTTGCATTTCGTCATGATCTGTTGGTGGGTACACCCTTGCGATGGATGCAAGGAATTTATGAAAATTCTCATTCACCAACTTGTGATCGTAAGATCGCCGCCACATACTTTTGTCACATTCTTATTAACTTTCAAGTCATTCATCACGAACTCATTCATGCTCTTGCCAAACCAATATCTCGTCAAACGCAAGATAATAGTTATAGCATTTGCACTAAACCAAGTGCCCTTTCTCACACTCCGAATGACGTCGTGGCGATTATCTTTCGACTGGTTGCGGCAACGTATTCGTAGCCGTCAACCGTTCCCTTTCGCTTTTGCAAACGCATATTTTTTTACACCTCGAACATTCATAACGAGAAGCAAATAAATTAGCTTTCATACACCATTCTAACGTCTTTTTCTTCCCCTATCTGCCCAGGAGCACAAAGAAAATCGTAGCCTCACTTTAAAGTAATTTCCTTTCACACGTATTCTTAACAACCTCCAGCTAAGTCAAATGTCAAAATGACGTTTTTTCGGAAAAGGCGAAAAATGTTGCACTCGGGTTGCCATTTTTTTTCGGTGATTTGAAAATCAAATTTTTGATGAAATGGAAAGGTTACCATATTGTAACCTTTATCGCTCAAAATTTGGCGACAAAAATTTGGCGACCAAAAGTGGTCCTCCTAGGATTCAACCGTTAATGAGTTTATTTTTTAAAACAATGCTTAAAAAGCATCTTTTGGATTTGGACGTAATAATGGGTGTGACAAACAACCTGACTTCAGATTAAAATTCAGTCTCGCATACGAATACGAAGAACAGTGTATTTTTAAGTTAATTTACAAGACAGAACAGAGAAGAGTTTTGTACGATAACTTTAATTGAAAATAAAATTGTGAAGCAAGAAATATCTTCATTGGTATATAACTGCTGCGTCAATTCGAAAACTTATTATTCAAAATATATGAGATACTTTATCGATATCTGCACACACAACTGGATTTAAATTAAGTAACTGAAAGACAGAATTGCACTAATGTTTTAATTTATATAATAAATGTATTCTTACTTCATTGGAATAACGTGCATTCAATGTTCTCGCCATTGCCAAAATAGTAAAAAATTATACTTGTTTTCTTGTATTTTGTGAAAATACCTTGTACAACAGCAACGAATCTATCGTTGCCACTTACGAAAATTGAAATAAATTTCATCTTATGCCAGGGATTTATACATCTAGTGGCCGCGCGTCGCCAAGCCCTCGTGTAGCTGAACAGTATTAAATTAAATCAATCAAGCCAAGTGGTATAGGTATTAGATCGGGGCTTGCCTTGTCACGAGTTCGATCCCAGTACCACTCAAGACCCGCCGTGTAGAGCAGCGATGCACGTTAAATCTGTCGAGAGCTGAAATGTACTCCCTTGGTGTGGTGTGGTAGTTAGGAGACGGGGTTGCCAGCTCAGGTGTCGTCCATGTCACTTAACCATGGTTCAAAATTATGTGGTCTGTCGCCAAAAGCCCTCGTGTATCTGAACAGTGCGACGTTTATATTCAATGAATCAATCATTAATACATGTAACCATTAATGAAAGATGCAAAATTTACGCATTTTTATTTTTCCTAAATTAATGATTTTTTAACAGATGATAAAGGAAAATAGCATAGTTGATAATATTTGGTAAATGTATTCATAAATCCCTATTTTATACAAATATATACATTCTTTTATTCATAATTATGTACAATGGTATGCATAAAAATTCCAAAATAATATTAGAGGTTAAGGGCTTGAACTCGTGGAAGGTGAATTGGGATTTCAACTCCTGGTGTTATTAACAAATCACCTTATAGATAGGCTGATGCACGTTGAATCTGTTGAAAATCCAAAGCCTCACGTCGGCGCCTTGTGGAAGTTTGGAGATTGAGGTGCCAGTTCTGATGTCATCCTAGTCTTTTGCCCATTGATAAGGATTACGAGGTCCGTAGCAACTTCACTTCGCGTCGTAAACAGTGAAAAGCTAATATAAAATCGAAATCAAATCGAAGATAATACTAAAGAGAGAGAAGTAACAATGGCAGAAAAAAATTTCTTATTAATATGAAGAAAGCATGCTTTGGGCATTTAGTTCTTAAGATTTAAAATATTCTCGGTTTTTATTCAATTCTTATACCCTATGTCAGGGATGACGAACCAGTGGTACGCGTGCCATTCATGGCACGCGACACAATGTTTTTGGCACGCCAGTGATGAAAATGATTTGCATTTTATTTGTAAGTTCTTTATGAAGAATTATAAACAAGCGCCAATGATCAATCGCGGAGCACATTCGTTTGTTGTCTTGCCTTAGTTACGTTGCAGACTACAATTGCTAATGTTGTAAATTTTGTCTACGCATAGCATAGTGAATTTTATTGACCCAACTGTATTTTAAAGTTTATCTGTGTTATATCTACGATTTTTAACTGTTACTTAACATGGCTATAGTTCAGTAAAAGAACAAAAAGTGCAAGATATAAGTGTAACAGAAAATTTCAAATTTAGTGCACCGATACACATGGCATGAAAGTGAAGGCGAAAGAGCGGTGTGTGCTTTATGTTGTGGAATATTGGTATGTGCAGAACATCGTCTGTAAAATGGCATTTTGAAACATATCACGAATCCTCTTGTCAAAAAAGTGATGCACAGCAAAAATATTTCTTATAAACCACACGCGCGCGCGTTTGGCATATTAATCAGGTTCAGCATGTATTCTATAAAAAATTACATCTTACAATCCTAATATGTTATTTGTCATCCACACAATCTGCAACAACAGAAGTCACACTAATGTTCCTTTAGTGTGTGAATTACATGTAAAACATTTATAACTTTACAGCAGTGTTTCTCAAACTGTGGGGCGCGCCCCCCTGGGGGGCGCGATAAACGTACAAGGGAGGCGCGAGCATATCGAAAATAAAATATTAAAAAAATTTATTTACTGGAATGAAGTAAAACAAAATACTTTCTGACATAATAAAAAAATACACATTTACACTGATATAATTTATATATCTGCGATATATTACGTTATAAAAAATTAAAGCTTCTACTTTTATTACGGTTTCTTTTCAAACCAAAATGAGAAAAAACAAAACCTAGACCCATAATGGAAAAAAAAA
Organism: Trichonephila clavipes; assembly: GCA_019973935.1. Taxonomy (NCBI): domain Eukaryota; kingdom Metazoa; phylum Arthropoda; class Arachnida; order Araneae; family Nephilidae; genus Trichonephila; species Trichonephila clavipes. The sequence continues at coordinate 16,139 of BMAU01006196.1, read as the reverse complement.
TTAGGAAGATAAAATATTCATCACTGTTATATTATTGTCATCAGCTGTAGGCAGCAGAATGTAGTTGCTGCGGTTTGGTCTTCGAACTTACTTGTACGGTTAGTTACGTCCCTGCTCTTATGTGTTGTGTGTGTGTGTGTGTGTGTGTGTGTATTTGTTTTTCATTTAGGGAAGTTGCAAATAAACTATTTCTGCTGCGATTTTTTCTTGTAAAATATTTTATGATTTTTGGAAAAGCACAGAGAGCTCTTTGAAGGATTACTTGGCCAAGATTTATTTCTATGAGTTATTCCCAAACATAAAAATGCATAATGAAAAACGTTTTACATAATTTTTTTTGAACATCCATATTGTAATGAATACCCTTTTATTCCGGAGCTGTCACGCCGAGCACAGAGTGCACGAAATCGGTAATTCTGGCAAAACTGTTTAATTGTTATCAATGGCTCTGACACAATCCTCCTGTTTGACAGTCTTAACGTGTGAACTAAAATATATTTGTCACATATATCCCCCCCTCTTTTTTGGGAGAGACAAACGTTTTTTTACAATCTTAAGTTACTTGTTTTGACTGAGTTCCCGGTGTGATAACTTTTTTTCCGAAATATGTTCTGTGTTCTTGAAAGTAGGTAAGTATATTTTCTCTTAATTAAATTATTCACTGGAATTACTTTTTTTATTGTGTACTATAAAAATAATTATAAAAAAAAAGATTGGGGTGGCTCAATAACCCCACTCGACCATTAGTATCGAGTGCGTGCCTGCTCCAGGTTTAAAACATGTTGAAGTCTTTTCACTTTAAATATTAAAAATAATACAATTATTTTTCATCGGAATTTTATATTATTGTTCATTATTCAACGTCAATTCTAAATGCTAATTCTGTGAGGCTTAAAATTACAGTTCACTTAAAACTAATTATAATTTGAGCAACGATTTAAAAAAATCATTTTACATTTTTGTAAACATTGTTGCGCATTTGGCTTTACACTCTCCTTACAATTCAGCTATTATATCAATAATGTTTTATTTTCTTATAAATGACTCGGCAAAGAGCGGGTACGTCAGCCGGTATACATTTAATGTATCAGTGCTGCACAGAGTATTTTATAACTAATTAATTAATGCTAAATTAAGAACATGTTTAATAAGTATTAGCGACTTCCATGGGCTTGTCTTACACAGCAAATTTTTCAAAGGAATGCTTATGATTAAAAATTGACCCACTGAGTTCTTTCTAAAAAAGCTGATATCTATATTTTTTCTTCTAAGCAGCCACCGCATTTTGCAATATGTTCCAATTTAAAAATTAGAGAAAGGAAAAATAACATAATAATTATCCTGTTACTTAATATTTTTTTGCTTAAAAGCAACATATACAAAATTTAATACTTATGTCATGAATTTGTACGGTATATAATTAAGATTATTGCTTTAGCGTAAAAAAAGTGCATTATTGCATTCAGTACATTATTAATGTATAAGGGGGGCGCGATAAAAATTGTGATTGATAAGGGGGGTGCCAGTATTGAAAGTTTGAGAAGCATTGCTTTACAGTACAAAAGGTATTTTTGGAAGTAAATACAGTTTTGTGTTGTTAGTATTTAGCTCTATTATTTTTCCAATAAAGTGGCCCAGTCATGGCCCATTGCTCTGAGGAATCCATTTATTTATGAAAATTTCGTGGGAAATTCTTTGTTAAAAAATCAAATATATCGATTTTACTTTTTGCTGTCGATGTCGTATGGGCGCGAATTGATATATTATTTTCTGATAAGTGATAATAGTTAAAACAGTAGAGAAGTTAACTATCTTTTATATCTTGCAAGTGAAACATTTTCGAAGAAAATACATTATTTCGAGACGATTGGGAAGTTGACTATTTTGTTATGAAAAACAAGCACATGGTTTAGTAGTTGTTTGATTTGTCACAAAAGCGTTGTATTTAAAAAAAATACCAATAAGCAGGCATCACATTCAATCGCACTTTTCCTCTAAGATCTCTTTCAAGAGATGATAAATAGGCTTCCTTGAATAAGCTCTACAGCAGCAGAAAAGCATTTTGTCAGTGGCAATGCACCCTCTGAAATTTGTTTTATTATTGGTAATCATATGAAACCCGTTTACCGATGCAGAAAATTTGAAAGAGTGATTTTTAAATGCATCCAATTCACAGAAAAATTTAGTGACAAAAATAAAAAAATAATTAAAAAAAAAACTAGGAGTTTTAATATTTTGATTAATTTGCACATTTTAAATTTTCTATGTTATCTTTTTCTTAAATCATTTTTCTCTGCCCCCCCTCCATTAATTCTCACGTTGCGACCCGCGTGAAATACCAAAAATATGTATGTGGCCCAGCAGAAAAAAAGGTTGAGTACCCCTGCTCTACATGGTTGGTCCTCAAAGGCAGAGAGCAGTGATCCCGAGACTCGACAACGCCGGTCATGAAATTTCGACTGTGAGAGTTCGTGTGGCCTCACCTTATATTAACTTCACCTAATAAAGCCCTGCGAAAGGGTTATTGACGGATCTCGTAATTTTGTAGCATGTTCATTTGACGAGGATGACACACCTATCCCTGTTCTAAATTTCACACCACACCAATGAGTGTGCATGACCAAGCATTTAACATATTTCGGCCCGTTTTGCACGGTAGGTCTTCAGCGGTACTAGGCTCGAACTCAAATCACGCCAGCTACGTGTCCGTGGTCTTGACCACTAGGTTGCTACGGCGTCGACTAATCACTCGATTGATTGAATATTAACGTCGCACTGTCCAGCTACACGAGTGATTTTGGCGATGGACCACGTAATTTTGAACCATGGTCAAGTGACGTGGACGACACCTGAGCTAGCACCCCTCTCCTAAATACCACACCACACCAACGGGAGGACGTTTCAGCTCTTGACCGATTTAATGTGCATCGCTGCCCTACACGTCGGGTCTTTAGTGGTACTGGGCTCGAACTCGAGACAAAGCAAGCCACAATCCGATACCTATACCACTTGGCCACCGCGGCCACGACTAATAGCTCGAATAAATCTTTCTGGTTTGTTATCTGTCATGGTTGATAAACCCGAAATGTTTCAAAAATCATACCTTCTACATTAATGTAAATATTACGTTGTATTAATCGCTTTGTATTTTTCAAACAATAAATATCTGAATCTTCTTGATCGAAAAAATGTATCGATAGAGAACTGAAATGGGTGCAATTTAGTGATCTAGTTTAGGATGGCACATGTTTCAGTTTTTCCACGACTCTTTTTAGAGTCATAAGATGGAACTCTTGCACTAAATGAGTCTAAACCACACTTTAAGACCCTTTGATTTAGAACATAAATACATGAATATTTCTGCTTAAAGAAGGAAGCCATAACAAAATCTGCAAATTTTAGTCTATAATTCATCCATTTAAGGTATCCAACTAAGTTCGTAACCATGATTTTAAAAAAGCACATAAATGGACAATGTCCATGATATTTAGTGTCACTTAGATTAGAATATATGTATAAAATTGTTTTAAGGTCATTTTGACAAAAAATTATTTAAATGCATTATTTCTGCAAAAAATTAACTTAGAATAATCTGTTTTCAAAATATTCTTCTTTTATAAAAAAATGCTTCTAAAATAATACCATTGTGATTATATAAAATGCAGACTTTCCTAGAGAGTCTGAACTAGGAATTTTGAAAATTTACATTATTTTCAGAGTTACCACCAATTGAAATAATTACCGGCTTTTTTTTTCTTAGAATTGCTCCCCTCTGTTGTCGTAAAATATATAGAGAGATAAACCCACTTCTAAGTTATATACTTCAAAAATTCTAGTTGAGCCTCTGTAGAGAGGTCTGAGCTATATACAGGGAAAATTTTATTATAATAGAAGTCTTTTTCACAAAAGAAAAATATTTTGAAAATTGGTCATTCTATGTTAATTTTTTCATAAAATATTGTACTTAAATAATTTTTCATTGTAATAATATTCTTAAAATAATTTTATATACATTTTTTCTAATCTAAGTAGTCGGATACCTTAATAGCAAATATAATCTTTAGAAATGATGCGAAAAGAATAAGATTTCGCATAATTAAAGTTTGTTTTTAAGCGAAAACACATATATAGGTATACGATATTTTGTTCATCAGCTTACCAGGTTCTTCAACTGAAACATTCAGATCCTTCAAACCCACAAGCAAAAGCTTCACTGATTCGAAAATATCTTCTATAGTTATTCTAGAACAATTTTCCGCTTAATTGCGCACTACTTTTATCATCGATTCGTATATATAATTAATTATGTGTTTATTTGCCCCGTAAATGCTGTTGCCTTTCAGCGTTGGGTAGTAATTCTCGAATTTCTGTTTGGATTTGAGGCTAGTTCTCATAAAAACACACGAATTATTATTAAACAATGTATTGATTCCATTAATGGATAATGAGAAATAGTTCTTCGAAGTACTTCGTAATTTAAACTTTCAGTATTTATTTATAAACAATTATTATTGCTTTGTACTTATTTGTTTTAATTCTGAAAACGAAATAGAATAAAATTTAGGTAATTCTGTCACGTAATTAGTTGCTTTAGACCATGTGTGTGTGTGTGTGAATATAATTTTTAATTTTGTGTGCATAATTATTTTACCACAAGAGAAAGTTAATAAGCATAGATTAATCCTTCCTAGAATTACTATTTTTTTTTTCTATTAATAATTTTTAGAAACTGTCCATTCTACTAGATAGATGAGAGAAAAGGCAAGATATATTTAAAACAAAACATGTTTTACTTCTTTTCCAAAACAACTTAGATTTTCATTTCAATCTTGACTTCTGCTCATAAAATTAAGCACAAGAGGAATGAGTTAATCAATTATTAGTATTATTACTACGTGTATAGTTTTTACATTCCTATGACGAATTTCGTGAAAACCAAAACCACTTAATACAGTGTTTCTCAAACTGTGGGGTGCACCACCCCCTCTAAGGAGGCGGGATAACTCTACAGGGGGCGAGCATATCGAAAACGAAAGATTTTTTTTTTAAAAAAAAATATTAATTTACTGAAAGTAAACAAACAAAATACGTTCTGACATAATAAAATTAACATTTGTACTGATATAATACACTCATAAATGCACATTGTATTTTATAATTATATAATTTAACAATACGATAAGTTAAAAACAATTCTGCCGATTAAACGTTATTCAATTCGTTCCCCAGTGCCTCCAATTTCCGCGTAGGCCACAGTATGTGATGTATTGGAGGAGGGGGAGGAAAAGGAATAAATTAGGAAATCCTCTGAAATATAGGTAGATCCTCCGCAAACACTGTCAGTGTCCTTTTATTGCATCCCAAAACCTTTGGATTAGTTTTATGGATAGCAGTGCACAGAAAATATTGTACTTCGGAAAGACGTATATATACGTCCGGGGTAATTAATGACATTTATGTACGGCGGTAGCACTTAAGAAAAAGTCGTTGTGTTGTATTGCAGCTTTAGTGTCCAAGTTATTGAATTCAATACATTAAGTTTTTGAAGGGGGCGCGATGAAAATTATGGTTAATTGTTGAGTCGTAAGTATTGAAAGTTTGAGGAGCACTGACTTAACAGATATAGATATTTAAAAAAATCGTTTTTTGTAATATTATGCGAGGTAAGATTCAAAACTTCGTGGACTGAGTTTATAATGTGAATTTTTTTTCTAGTAGAGTGACAACGATAACGTTTCTACTTTACTGCTCTCTTCCACTGTACCAAAAGTGATTAGTATAAAAAGAAAACGTAGGTGGCCTGCCACGGCGTTATATTTTCTAACTAGGCGCATTTAGTACTCGGTGATTGAAAGAAATGACGTTTGTGGAATGCAGAAAAATAATATAAAATTTTGTGTTCGCTTGGGAAAGAGTGCTACATAGACTTGCTACATAGACATGTTAAAGATTGTGTACAGTGGTGATGCATTATCGAAAACGCAAGCTTTTCCGGGGCATTAACGTTTCAGGGAAGATAGATAAAGACAGCCGATGAACGCTCTGGGCATCCGCAGATTTCCCGAGCAGCTGAAAACATTTAAAATGTTTCTGTGGTGGAGCGAACAGTCCTCAAACAACGACGGGATGAAAACGAAAACAACCGTTTTTCTACATCTTCCTTACTCTCCTGATTTCACCCCCTGCGACTATAGAATATTTACAGATCTGGTACGTCCCTTTCAGGGTCGTCGATTCCAATCTGAAGATGAAATTAAAAGTGCATCGCTGGCTTAATTAAAGTACACGGTTAAAAGGGGAATCCAGATATGTTTCGATGACATTTACATGCGATGGCACAAGTGAGTTCTTGCTCAAGTACAGATATTTCCTGTATGCTGGTAAAGAGAGAAGTTTTATTTATTCTCATCAAAACGCATTTTAGTATTAGTTATTTTAATCTTCATAGTTACTTAACATAATAAATATTTTATTTTTTACAAAAATGTTGTACATATTTTTAGAATGAAATTAAATGTAGAACATATGCATAAAAATGATAGTTTTCTTCCGAATTAACACTTTTTTATAAGCTTCAGCTGCGTGCAATGGAACTTTGAAATCGATTTTTTCCCGCTTTAAAAGGTCAGATTAATTCAAGATTTTGCACACTTGTCAAGGACCGATGGCAATATAATAATTTTATAATTTTGTTCCATTATCCTGATCAAGATCATCGGGATTCACTATTTCTCTAATTGGTAACTAATTCCATATACCATTTCCAGATTTAGCAACTAATTCCAGATATGGTGACTAAACTATTAAGCTATTTTTTCTTGTTACAACTTCATTTTTTAAAGAAATATAAGGCTTTTAGTTCAATTCGTAAGAAATTAAATCAACAAATGCTATATTAATTTATAGAAAACTTTTAAAAAATCAAACAAAAATTTTCAAACATAAAGTAATGCCTTAAAGTTTTTTTTTCTACTTTTCGAAATAAATGTTTTTTTTGTTGCTGTTGTTGTTGAAGAAAAACTAGTTTCATGTTTAAGACTTTCGTTATCAATATAATATAACATGCAATGGTAAAATGAAGTCACCCAAATGAAAATGTAAAGTCACTAACATGCTTTATTTACATTATACAGAAGTTTTATTCAGATCCTTCAAATTTCTGCATGCTTCGCGGCTGGAGTTCCGTAGTTTTCGAAAGTTATGTCCCTTTTATTTGCCAGTAAAAAGGGAATGTCATTTTTCAAAAGTCTGTTTTATTAGTTTCTAACTTATGGCTACGTGTTAAAAAGGATTGCATATTTAACTATGTGAGGAAATTACCAAGGAAAAGAAATGTTTACATAAAAAGATTTTACTGTAATCGAAAACAATTATATTAAGAACAGAATGGCGATGCAGTTTAGAACTTCTTGATTCCATACAGGTTTAAGTGAGTAGCTGCTTTCTTATTGAGATAATAACGTTTTCAAATGGCAAGATCAAAGTGAATAAAGGTATAACTTTTCAAATGCATGAGGCTCTTTTTTGTTGTTAAATTCCTCCTACCTCTTCTAATTGACCAGTTTTTAAAAATTGCTTTGTATTAATTGCTATTATAATTTCCTAAATTGCTTTGCATTAACACTAGAACATCCGGGACTTCGATTAACCTTAAACGTCCAGCGGTGTCATTTCGACAACGCGATATAGAATATCCAAAATAATAGTAATAACTAAACAATTTCAGGGCTACCATTCAGTAAGGTTTAATTTTAAGACTTTTTAATCTTATCTCATGTAAATATCATTTATTACGACTTTTTATATCATTAGAAAAATGATGTTAACATGAATTGCGAAGCTTGTTGGACCACTGCTTTGTCGCAAAACCCTTCGTCGCAAAACTGCCAGGAACATTACTACTATGCGGTATCCGTTCTATGCCTTCCCAAGAAACATATGCAACAGAATTCACTGTGAATATTATCAATTTCATCTGCACTCTCTTTAGATTCTTTGCAGTCACTTTCACTCAATCGTATGTCTTCCTTGGAATCTAAATAAGAATAAGACATCTCACCACCATCTGATTCCTTTTCAAGAAGCTCTCGCAACAAATTAGTATTTTCATCAGGGCTTTGATCTTTGCTACGAGTCATCATTTCAGGGTGTTGGCTTTGCATAAGGTTCGAAAATCGAATGAACTTTTTTTATGAGCAGGTTAGCAAATACCATGTAATGATAAACTTAGACGGAACGATTTTCGTATACATAACTGACTCATTTCCACTGAGAACTTAATAACATTGCATTCAAGATCAAATAAATGTGCGATATTTTTTATTTCGGGAGTTTGTTTTACTAATAATATCTACTTAAGGATATATTTTGCTGAGCAGCAGCTATTTATAATGAAAATTATCTTGGAGTCGAAACGATATATATATAAACGATTATATATATATAATATATATATGTAATATATAATATATATATATACATTATATATATATATTATATATATATAATATATATATATATTATATATATATATATTATATATAATATATATATAATATAATATATATATATATATATATATATATATATAAATTATATAGATATAGATATTATAAAGTCTAAATTTGAATATTTGTACTACGTAGTAGGATTCAAAAGTTCCCGGACTGAGTCAATAACTTAAAAATACTACCAATTAAACTGCTGAACACATCCTCCTTCGAAATGAGACTTTTGAGTGACAACGCTCTTTTGCCATGGTTTGTAACGGCCATTGAAACATTCCTGGAATCCATTTTTTGCTATGTCCTTTTATTCAGCCTGCGATGCACTTTTAACTTTATGTTCTAATTGGTCTTCGTTTAACATGCGGGAACGATACGTTAACACACTAAATGCATGTTAAGATTCTTAATATGTATTGACATATGGCTGAGGATATCCAAACAGATTCTGCTATTGTTTGCAGCCTGGTCTTACGTCCGCCGCAGAAACCTTTTTGATGTTTTAAGCGTCGCGTGAAGTTTGTGGATGTTCAGAGCTTTTGTCATCTTCGGCACTTTCACTGCCTTCTCTGAAACTTCGATGCCACTCAAAAGCTTTAGTATGCAATAATAAATTACAGTCTTACTCCTGCTTTAAAATTTTGTAACGCTCCGTAGCACTTTTTCCCGAATGAACGCAAATATTAATATCCATTTTCCTATTAAAAAAAAAAAAACGCCATTTCTTTCAATCGCCAACGACTAAATACATCCGCCTACAAAATATGATGCTGTGGTGATCCACTGACCACGTGATTTAAAACAATCTTTTTTTTAGAAAGGGGAAGAATCCATTAACACAGATATGTTATTGTAGTCGCTCTACTGCAAAAACTTTTCCCTTTTATAGGCTTAGTCTGAGAACTTTTGAATCCTACTGGTATTTTATATCAACTATTTATTCACATTATCCTGGAAGAAACATCATAGCTATTGGGAATCGATCTTGGAATATTGAATACAGTCACGTTGATGTTACCTGGGTAGTAATCATTTCTAATAATTTCTACACTAGGTCAAAATTGTGGACTTAAGACCCAATAGATTTTATTTGCAACAGCTCCGTCACATGTTCCGACTTTGTGTGAGCTGCATTCGGACCCAAAGTTCTCTGTTCTTTAATCCATTATTCTACAAGCCAAACTATTGTAAATATAGCTCTCTACTCTTGTATAGTTTACATTATCTAATAGAAGAGCATATTTTAGAAATAGAAAGGTATTTGAATACCAATAAAAGGAACATTTACAAGAAATTCTAATCCAGCATTTTTTCCGATGCTTGAACACCTTGACTTTTTATGAAAACATTTTGTTTACTCATTTTTGTTACTGATGATGTTGAAAAATAGAGTACTTAGAAAGAAGTGATCCAATATAAAGTTTACCTATGGTCTTTGAATAAAATGCTCGCCTTAGCAACGCATTAGTTTTATATATGTGCAGAATAAGTAACACAAAATTGAGATATGTACGATCCATGGACACTTTTTTTTAACATCAGAGAAAACTATTTCTTCGGGATTTAGTTCGATGTATTTGTATATACAAGAAAAGTAATAAAATAGAATTTTGAATGCACACACAGAATTTTTATGATACATTACACAGTGTGCATATAATTTAACATATACCTTCATACCACTTATATATTTCTTCATACACTATTATATCTTAATATCAAACACAAGAATATTTCTAAAAAACAAGTTACACATTTGAAATCTTTTTTTTATATAAATATAGAAGAAGCATTAAGAAGAAATTGAAATCCAGCTTTCGTTATATTCCTGAAAACACTGATTTCCTGTCTAAAAACTTCTCTAACTTTCTTTTCTTACTGATAAGATGCAAAAAAGTGAAAATAGAGAAGTTATCCAATATCAAATTTACATATGGTCTGAAAATAAAATGCTTGCCCACACAATCAAGTAGTTTTACAAGATATATGTAGAATAAATAAGGACATGTGTGCAATCCATGAATATTTTTCTAATATCAGGAGGAAATGTTTTTTGCGCGTTTTATTTATATGTATTTCATATACAAGAAAAGTAATAAAATGAGACTTTAAACATACAATAAATTTTTATCAAACATTACTTAGGGTCTGTAGGTATATATATATATATATATTTAACAATGCATTTTATGCCATAAAATTAATAATAATCTAGGCAATCTTAAACAAAAGTGAAGTATTTCTAAATTAATTATATCTAATTACTATTGTTAATGCTTGCTATATTTATGGTCTTAATTATCACTGAATCACTATTACTAATTACTACTAAGCTAACTAAGATAAGAGGGCTAGTTTCTCCCTTTATTTAAATTTTGTTCTGATTGATTGATTGATTGAATATTAACGTCGCACTGTTCAGCTACACGAGGGCTTTTGGCGACGAACCACGTAATTTTGAACCATGGTCAAGTGACGTGGACGACACCTGAGCTGGCACCCCCTTCTTACCACACCAACGGGAGGACGTTTCATTTTTAACGTGCATCGCTGCCCTAATTTTTTGGTACAGGGTTCGAACCCGTGACAAAGCAAGCCACGGTCCGATACCTATACCACTCGGCTACCGCGGCCACAAATTTTGTTCTGAAAAAAAAGCCGTAACAAGTTTTTGAATTTGTTCGTGAGATTCGTGCAAAAAAAAAAAAAAAAAAATGGCGTCTAAAATTAATTTCTTAAAGTCATAATATTCAAAGAAAAATATTTGTTTATGGACTTTCTTGACCAGTATTATTTACAATTAACAGTTTAAATCATCCGTAACGAATATTTAAATACATTTTAAAGACAATCCTTTGTTATTTCAGTGAATTCGTTTTTGGGTACAATTCACAAAACAGAATTTTAAAATTTTTTAACAATTTTCTCTTTAATAAAGGGGAAAAAATCACATTTCTGCTTTGATTGATTTACCTATTTTCAAGCTTCAAGTGAATACATTATTTTATTTACTTCATCTCATTTCAATATATCGTTAACCACTCATTTCCATTTAATTAATTTGCTTCACGAGGCTCTATTTGTGATCGAGTCATGTATCGGAAAACGATTCGTAAACAATTAATCGATTGACCGAAATTAATGTTACGGTAAATCTTCCTAGAGATAGCTTCAAGAATGTTCACCTGTTCCTCTTTAAGTTAAGAAAACATTTCTACTTAAGGAAAATTTCATTCGATTCTGGAACCAAAGAATCTCGATAAATGACGTATCAAGTGAAAAATCATTAACGCATAATTAATATTCCTCAGGAATGGTACAATTAAATTTAATTAATGTCACTATAGAATGTTCTTATAGTTAATTTCCTATCTGAATCGCAATTAATTTAAATAAAGAGACTAATGTGAACATTTGAATACCTAAATAGGTTATTATTTTTATATCAAACATTCATTTTTGTTATTATTTCATAAAAACATTGAATGAGGATTTAAGCAAATATGCTATTAAATTCTATAATATTTAAATTATTTTTTTTTGTTTCTCATAATGTAAATGCAAAAATATTTTTAATCAAGTCAATGTAATTTTACATTCAACTTTTTGTACAAACGTGAATATACTTGACGCAGGCAAATTTATATATTACTAATTGGTATACGTTCCTTACACGGGTACACTGACAAATAGACTAATAGACATTGAAGGAAAAATAAATTTCTTGTGTATTAAATTTAAGTGAATTGTGGAACTTTTAATGTATCCGACTAGGTTCAGAACCGTGATTTTAAAAAAGCGCATAAATGGATAGTTTTCATGATATTTGCTGTCACTTAGGTTATAATACATGTATAAAAATGTTTTAAGGACATTTTGACAAAACAAATGATTTAATACAATATTTTGACAAACAATTAACTTAGAATAATATTTTTTCAAAATGTTCTCCTTTTATAAAAATGTTTCTAAAATAATAATATTTCGCTTATGTAAAGTAAAGACTTCTCCTGAGAGTCTGAACTAGGATTTTTGAAAAATTCACACTGTTTTCAGAGTTACCACCCATTGAAATAATTATCGCCATTTTTTTCTTAAAATTGCTAATCTATGTTGCCGTAAAATATGGATAAACTCACTTCTAAGTTATATGTTTCAAAAATTCTAGTTGAGCCACTGTACAGAGGTCTGAGATACATACAGGCAAAATATTATTATAATAGCAGCATTTTTCACAAATGAAGACTATTTTGAAAATGGGTCATTCTATGCTCATTTTTTGTCAAAAAATGTGTTTAAATATTTTTGTATTGTAATAATATATTCTTAAAACAATTTTACATACATTTTCTAATCTAAGTGACACTAAATATCATAAATATATTCCATTCATACTCTTTTGCAAAATCACGGTTCCAAATGTAGTCGGATATCTTTAAAAAAAAGATTTTTTTGGCGTATCTCTGCTCAACAGAAAATTATTTTTTGCCAAATTTCAAATCTGTTGATCTAATAGTTGAAAAAAGGGATTTGTTTTATATATAACACCCACGTAATACCATGTGCATCAACTTTTTAAGCATCCTTCTTCTAACTATTTCTGATCCATGATCAGCAAAAGTTATATGTCCCCTAAATTTCATGTTAAAATGGGCTTAGTAATTCCTAGAATAATTTGTTTTAAAAGAAAAACCCTCGCAACCCCCTTTGGATGTCAATTTTAGCACAATGCTTTCTTAGTAGATCTTTACTCTATGAAAGAAACGTAAACTAAATTTTAAGTCTAGGGTTAATAGTTTGAAAACGGTATTCTCTATTTTTGCAACACCTCTTTAACCCCTTTAAAGCAGTGTTTCTCAAACTGTAGAGCGCACCCCTTGGGGGCGTGATAATCCTACAAGGGTGGCGCAAGTATATGGAATAATCGAAAGCAAAAGAATTAAAAAAACTATTAATTTACTGAAAGGAATCAAAACAAAATAAAAAGTATAAAAAGTAATCACATTTACACTAATATAATACACTTATAAATGCATAAGTATTGTGCAAAATGCATTTCATAATTACTTTAACAGTTCTAACTTGGGAACAAGTTTACAACTTTAAACCTTAAATAAAGACCGTTAATTAAGCAATCCGTAAATTTTACTATACTTAATAAATCCTTCACATGCAAATCACATTTATTTCTAACAATGAATGTTCAAGATGAAAAAGATAGAATAAATGTAGTGTGACGTCTCTTTACTGTTTATATCATTTTTATTGGAAGAGTAAAACGTTATATTGACTTCCGCTTTCCAACCCAATAGGAAAAAGGAGAATGACTAATCTAATATTTATATTCAGAGAATAAGCATTTCGTATATTCAAGAAAAACATTCAAGAAAAGAACTCATTCCTCTTTTGTATATGATTTATCCACTCGGAAAAATATATCAAGTAATATAAATAATGTATACTAGACATATATATATTTTTGCATTAGACAGCTTTAAAGTGAATTCAAGCGTTTGTACGTAAATTGCTTTAATGTGTATATCCAAGTAAATGTTTATACGAAAATTAATTTAATGTATATACGAGTAAATATATATTAATGTATATACGAGTAAATGTATTTTAATGTATATATACGAGTAAATGTATATACGTGTGATTTAATTTTACCTGAAAACTAAAATGCTTTGAAATTTTTTAAATACTTACTGAATTTAAATGTTTGCTTGGATATTTGATTTTGGTTTATTATTCATATCTATTACGCTTTCATAAGTTTTAAAGCGGCGCTCCAATAACATATATACAGCTACACTAGAGCCTCCATATTACAAACCTTTATATTGCGAATTTTTCTATAAAGTGAATTTTTTCCCGGAACCTAGAACATTTCACGATTTTCTTCGAAAAATTACCCCCCCTCCAATAGCGAAGTGTATCTTCTATATAACGAACTTTTTTTTCTGGTTTAATTTCTTTCTCCCTATTTTTAAAGTATTTCTGAACATCTCAATTTATTCTCTCTTTTAATGCACTTAACGGTGGTCATAAATCTTGAACTGGTTTTATTATTTGCCTAACTCGAAAAAAGGATAAGAATTCTTGGCGTTTCCTCCAATAAATACAACCCTTAACCCCCAATGTGCAGTTATCTAGAAACATTTTCGATATCCCCTTTCACCCTCAGTGTAGTTCTAGTTCTAAAATAATGTATGTTTAAAATTACTTGTATGTTTAAAATTAGAAAATGTCTAGATCCATTAACTTTAATATATAATTATTTCGTTCGGAGCCGTGATTTTAAAAAAGCGCATAAATGGATAATTTTCATTATATTTAGTGTCACTTAGATTCGAATACATGTATAAAATTGTTTTAAGGACATTTTGAAAAAAAATTATTTAAATACAATATTTCGGCAAAAAATTAACTTAGAATAACCTTATTTCAAAATGTTCTCCTTTGGTAAAAAAATGCATCTATTACAATAATATTTTGCCTGTATATAGCTCAAACCTCTGTACAGAAGCTCAACTATGATTATTGAAAAATTCACATTATTTTCAGATTCACAACCAACTCAAATAATTATCGGCGTTTTTTTTCTTAAAACTTATCCCTTCTGTTGTCGTAAAACATGGATAAACCCACTTTTAAATTATGTATTTCAAAAATGCTAGTTGAACCTCTGCACAGAGGTCTGAGATATATACAGGCAAAATATTATTATAATAGAAGCCTTTTTCACAAAAAGGAGATTATTTTGAAAATGGGTCATCTATGTTCATTTTTTGTCAAAATATTATACTTAAATAATTTTTTATTGCAATACTATTCTTAAAAAAATTTTATATACATTTTCTAATCTAAGTGACACTAAATGTCATAAATATTATAAATTTATACACTTTTGCAAAATCATGGTTCCGAACGTAGTCGGATAGCTTAGTTACATCACTTGCAACGTTTGCTCATAGTACTGAATATTGCCAAGCAGTATTAAGCAAAATGGTATAAACAATAAAGGTAGAACATTCTACAAACAACAGTTCAAACATTGTGCTGTAACATTCGTCGTTGTTGAGATAATAAAGCAAACTATCAACTTGATTATCCCGACCAACAAGAATGCAATTTTCGAGGATGATAATGTGCCTTTTTACCAGGCCAAAATCATTTTAAAAATGTTCTGAACAATTCCAGTGATTCCTTTGGCCACCTAGATAGACCGATAGGAACCCTTTGGGTTATAAATTGGTTAGCACCTTCGGTTGGCAACTTCAAACTAGTTAAACTCCACTTTTTCAATCCTAAGTTCGAAATTGGTTTCTGACTCCCAAGGTTCTTTTTTTGTAGTTCCCTTTTTGTTTTTTCTATAAATTCGATCTTCATGTTTGCTTTTTTTATTACGTTATTTCTTGTTATGTTCCTTATTTATTATTTCTTGTTTTTGATATATTATATAAATTTCTATATATATATATATATATATATATATTTGAATTAGAAAACTAATCATTAAAAATAATTCAAATGTTAAAATAACATTTTTATGATTAAATTATAATTTTTGTTCGAAAATTAAAGAACAAACTCGAATTATATTTTTTAAAATAAACCTTCAAATTATATTGT
>BMAU01006195.1:77500-385818 GCA_019973935.1 Trichonephila clavipes | reverse complement strand
CGCTCTTTGTAAATGCCCTATAGTCCCTGGGTCAACCGGTCAAACACGACGCCGTCAGACAACGTTTCAATGCATGCCTTTACCCTGTTACACGCCAACGTAAAATAATCTCGCAATCAGAACACCAAATGGCATTGAAAAGATTTTCCCTTAAATATGATTTCCTCAAGCGCTGGACTGCCTAGGCTGGCTCGGATGTTGTCCAATCTAGACGTCCAATTTTCGAGGACTTTTTCCAGATTTAAGGCCGTATATCAGTAACACGGTGAATGTTGTCTTCCAAATGGTCAAGCGTTTGTGGTTTATCCGCTTGACTTCAATGACTTTGCATAGCCCCACAAAAATAGTCTAGCGGTGTTAAATCACAAGATCTTGGAGGCCAATTCACAGGTCCAAAACGCGAAATTAGGCGGTCACCCAACGTGTCTTTCAATAAATAGATTGTGGCACTAGCTGTGTGACATGTTGCGCCTTTTTTGGAACCACAGCTTCTGGACATCATGATTGTTCAATTCAGGAATGAAAGAGTTAGTAATCATGGCTCTATACCGATCACCATTGACTGTAACGTTGTGGCCTTCATCGTTTTTGAAGAAAGATTCCACCAGCCCATAAAGCGCACCAAACAGTCAGTTTTTCTGGATGTAACGGTGTTTCGACATACACTTGTGGATTAGCTTCACTCCAAATGCGGCAGTTTTGTTTGTTGACGTAGCCATTCAACCAGAAGTGCGCTTCATCGCTAAACAAAATTCGCTTATGAAAATCGGGAACAACGGTAATCTCGTTTTGGGCTCATTCGACGAATCTACCCCTTGCTTGATGATCGTTTTGATGAATTGCCAAACCAAACTGAGAATAAATCACTTGACAGCTGTTAAATCGGTCGCCATCTTGAAAGTAATGCCAACTTAAACTTCTATACCTGAAAAACACTTTTATATATATATATATATATATATATATATATATATATATATATATATATATATATAGTATGATAAAATAAAAGTGAAGAAATTTTAGAACCTACAGTGCTAAAGAAGGAAGAAATTGGAATACACTAGACACAACAAATGTAGATACAAAAAAGTCTTTGGACTAGACCGGAGAGCTAATATGATTTCTAAAGCTGAGACAGCACTAGGCCAGTGAATTAGGGTTACCAATGCTTTATGGATCCAACCTTCCCCGTACAGTAGAATTTTTCAACATAATAGGAATTTATATATATATATATATATATATATATATCGTATTTAATCGAATCTTACCCACACTCACAATTATCTAAACTCTACATGTTTTTTTTTAAAAAATTAAAACTTGTGTGAGTGTTTCATCAATATCTGATACATGATAAATTAAAAACTGTATGCAATGAGAGAAACTGTTGGATGTTAATAATTAATTTACTTTATCACTATTAAAAACTTTCAAATACATACATGAAACTAAAATTACCCCCCTAAACGTAAAACATATATTTTCAAAAATGATTCGTCATTCCCATTGTCATAGCAGACTTCGGAATTGTCGCATCGCCATTTTCCCACACGCCATCAAATGGATATGTTATACGACATTTTTTTAAAGAATGTATTATAGAAGAATGTCAAAGAATTATTAAAGACTGTTGAACCTTTTCAAGTAAAAAATACTTTATTTTGCTTACACGATCGATGTATATTTATTTCATTCGTATCAAATTTTGAGGTACCACTGCTCTGCTTCCGTTTTTTTTTCTACTTGTAAAATTGCTTCCCCTTTCATCCTCGAGTCATAGTGAACTCGTATTGATGCTATTACCCCGATATCTTTTGTGTTTAGGTGATTAAAAGGAAGTGTATAAAAAATCCTAAATACGAGCACACAATGATGTTTAAGATAGACTGAATACTAGAGATAAACTGCGGAATGAGATAAGTCATCGATGCAAGTGGCCAGATTAAAGGGTTATATATTTCCTTTTGAAAGGGTGGAAATTCAATCCCACGCCTCAAACAAGTGTTTTGTCTCCGATTCTAAGCCACACCCTTTTTCAGTAACATGAACGCTTGAAAAATAGTGCGGTTTAGATTCGACTTAATATTGTAACACACACACATACTATATATAAAAATCTGTGCATGTGTTTGTCACTAAACTCCTCCTAAAAGGTTGGACCGATTTCGATGAAATTTTTTGTGTGGGTTCAAGTAAACTTGAGAATGGTTTAGATTCACAATTCGATCCGATATCGCAATTACTTAAAAATATATTAATTAATAACATTCAAAAAATACAACTCAACATTCACCTGCATTGTTGTAACAACGTTATTGTTATATAAACACAAGTAATGTAAAATCTTTTTTAAAAAACATTCAACAAATACAACTCAACATTAACCTGCATTGTTGTAAATAACGCTATTGTTAAAAACAAGTAATATTAAAAAAAATTTAATTAATTCCTACTTAGATCAACCAAGAAAAATTTATTTTAGCTACTTTTTTATTAAATAGTTGCAATTAATATAAATATGTATGTACATATGACAGAATCAAAACATTAAGTGGTAATTAATTTTTATTCATTATCATTAAAGTATCCTATTGTCATCCAAAACAATCGTGTATATAAAGTTTCCTTTTAACTGAATGCTTTAACACGTGAGAAAAAAAACGTTTTCAAATTTTGACATAAGTCGCCAAAAGTCTAAGTCGCCAACGTGGCTGAATTTGTAACTTTTAAAATAATTAGGTTTAATCAATTAATTTTTGTTAATTATAATTAAATTATTGCATTGTCATCCAAAATAATCATGTACATTTCATTTCAGCTCAATTGAGCGCTTTAAAATGTATTTTATTAACGATTGAAAATTCCACCAAGATGAATAAATAAAGAAACAAACAAATAAAATATTTCTGGAGATCGTGAGCTAATAGTAGGAATTGAAAAAGACGTAAGTTGGCGTCTAAAATTGATTTTCAGCCAAACTGGCCAAACCCGGTCTTTATTGTTACGACAATGCAGACGATTCACGCTTTTTAGCGTTTTTAATAAATATATTTTCAAATAATCTTTATATATGTATTTCTCTGCGTGTGTATGAAACTGAACTCCTCCTATATATATATATACTAGCTGGTATACCCGTTCTTCGCACGGGTGAACTGAAAAGTTAAACAACACAGATTGAAGGATAAAGAAGTTTTTAATGAGTTAATTTTAAGTGAATTGCAAATTAAACAAAAAAAGCTTTTCACATATCTCAGCTGAAGAAAAAAAAAGAAAGAAAAAAATACCTTTGTTAAATTTTAAGTCTGTAGATCTAATAGCTGATAAAAAGGATTTTTTTTATATTTATAACTTCTCGTAACATTCTTGAGGTTTGATTTTTAAAAATACCTCCCTAAGCTGATTTCTGCTCAGCAAAAGTAACACATTGTTAAAAATTTTGTGACGCTTAAAATAATGCAAATAATTTATAACTGAAAGTGTCATACATTAATATAACTTTCTGTTGAATTTATTTATGTTAAAATTGTAATACTCGCAAGCAACGCCGTTTCCTAAATAACAATGGCAATTCAATGAAAAAAATAGCGAAATGTTGACAATAGAGTCAAGTTGGCAAATCTCTAGCTACTTTCATAGCTTAAACTTTATTAGAGCTTTGTAAGACCCGCCGTGTAGGGGAGCGATGCACGTTAATGCTTTATCTACCGCATTATGATTTACTGCAATTTTTTTCATGCAATATTTTTTTAGGTCACTACATTGAAAATTAAGGGACATACATAAGCAAAATACTCCACTTAGGGAAATTTAATCGGTTAGAGCTAATAAATTAATTAAATATATTCCACTGTAAAATTAATTATATACACCATTCACTTAAAATAGTCAAATCGTTTTCTAAGGTCTCCATAAACATACAAAAACATAAGACACTTAAATATTGACATTAATTATTTTTGGGGGACAAAAATGATAATCTTTGCAATCCGCTAAAAGCGCTGGCAGCTGAAAATGTAATATCTGCTACAAAACTATTTGCCTTCCCCGCTAAAATACTCATCATAGAACTCGTGCTGTCATATATCTTGGAAGAGTGGATTTCAAAGAATATTCCAGCTAAGTATTGGCAAAATATCCCTGCTAAATTGGTGTGGCGTGGTAGTTAGGAGAAGGTGGTGCAGCTCAGGTGTCGTCCAAGTCTCTTGACCATGGTTCAAAATTATGTGGTCCGTCGCCAAAAGCCCTCATGTAGCTGAACAGTGTGACGTTAATATTCACTCACTGAAAAAAATACAGTACAGTAGTTATAACTATTTTTATACTTAAAAATGCAATATCTGCATATTCAATTAAAATTATAGCATTATAATTAATTACTAACCACACAAGCAAATTTTGAAAATTTGTCCAAATGATGTAGTGTGAAAGAGGAAGTTTATTCAGACAGACAACAAATGCGTCTTATATGCATATAGATTTGTTTGAATTCTTGTGTATTATTACTTTTGTAAGCTTCATGACATTCTTTATGGTGTACCAGTATTTTAAAGCTGACTGAGCCACAGCAACATTTAGCTGGGTATAGCTAGTTAAAACATAAAATTAAATCTTAAAAAGATATCAAAAATAAAAGACGACTCAATATTTTGAATAAATCAGTATAAACATTTTCATACAAGCACAATATATATATATTGTAAAACATTTATTTTGCTATTTGCATTTCAGACAGACAACAAGCAAAATTTTAAAAATGGTCAAAAACAGATAAAAAAAAACATATTTAAGAAAAATACCACTGATTATAATTTTGCCAAAGACATTGCATTGTGCAAAAAAATATTTGCAGTACATAATAACCAAAAAAATGTAAGTACTAAAATATAAAAAAACAAAAATTATATATTGAATTAATTAAGGATTACTGGAGGGAAAGATAAAACAGGCTAAGATAATACTCATAATACACTGCTGGACAATTGCTAAGGATGGATAACACTATCATCCATAGCGACCACAAAATGAAAGGAAGCAAAATGTGGAAAATTAGAATAAGTGCGGGATATTAGTAAGAAGAAGTATGAGTATGCAAATTTCTTTTCCATGTCTGTTCATCACGTGATAGCGTTCATAAGAGCTTTAAAGGTTTTGACGCGTGTGGACAGTTGTTGTTTCAAGTCAAAGTTTTACAGGAAAGGTTTAATAGACGAACTTAAAATTTTTGGCATGTCTTCCCGACATCACATAAATGATTTTATGCGTGGCCGAATTATTGGAAAGATCGAAGAAGGGCGAAAAATAACAGATGTTGCCAGGGAGTTCGACATCGTTTACAGCGTTGTTTCACGGCTGTGGAAGTCATTTAAAACTACTGGAATGTGTAGTAGACGGCACGGGGAGGTCGTGTTAGAAGTACGACGCCTGCAGAAGACAGATATATCGTCCTATCAGCAAAAAGGAACAGGCGCACCACAGCTCAGCAGGTGGCAAATCAGTTTCTTGATGCCTCAGGAAAGCAGATCTCCCGAAAAACTGTTGCCAGACATTTGAGGGGAGGAGGACTATACGCACGCAGACCTGTTGTGTGTGTCCCATTGACCAGACAGCACCGTACTGCCCGTTTGCAATGGTGTCGTGAGCATCGCAATTGGACTGAACAGGACTGGGCATGCGTACTATTCTCAGATGAGAGTAGGTTCAGTCTGTCATCGGATTGTAGACGCCAACTGATCTGGCGCGAGAGTGATACTGCTTATCGACCAGAAAATATCCAGGAAAAGAACCGATATCCGACATGCAGTATCATGGTGAGGGCCGGCATCATGATCAATGGCACCACACGCCTACATGTGGTTGCGAATGGGACTATGACGGACCAACGATCTATTGATGAAGTTCTACTTCCTCATGTTCGTCTTTTCCGTGGTGCTGTCGGTGATAAATTTGTTTTTATGGACGACAACGCAATATGTCATCGAACACTCGCTGTTCAGGATTGTCTAGACAGCGAGGGTATTCACCGTCTCGTATGGCCAGCGCGTTTTCCAGATATAAACCTCATTGAAAATGTGTGAGAGTCTTTGGGGAGGCAAGTTGCTGGTCAAAACTATCCTCCGACACACAAGAACACCCTCATCCGTGCACTCACAGAGGAATTGGATAAATTGCCTCAACAGCTGCTGGATAATGTTCTGCAAAGTATGGTACGACGTGTGGAACGTTGCATCACACTCCACCGTGGACATATCCCGTACTGATACCTTTCTTTAAGGTGCCTGCTGACTTTTAGATGCATTGTTCCATTTCTCCGTACGCAGATCAAATGAACATTTTTTTTTCTTTCAGATGTTTCACAGCTTTTGTACTTTCCAGAACAATAAATGTTCTTTATTCTAATGTCTGAACAGTGTGGCAACTATATTTTATCCTACTAGGCCTCATGTCTCGCTTAATGTTATGCTACATAGCAATTTGTGATCCGTCCTTAGCAATTGTCCAGCAGTATATATATATATATATATATATATATATATATATATATATATATATGTATTTATATAAATATATATATGTATTTATATATATATATATATATATGTATTTATATAAATATATATATGTATTTATATATATATATATATATATATATATATATGTATGTATTTATATATATATATATATAAATATATATATATATATAGATAGATATAGATATAGATATATATTTATATATATATGTCATAATTTTTAAGACAGAATCAGATTAAAAGTTAGAAAAAGGGACGGTTTTTATTCAACCAATTCTACATCTGTTCTGATTGCGAGCAGGGAGGAAAAAGCATGCCATGGTGGTGGTTTCACCTGAATAACACGTGAAAAAAATCTGGTGAGTATCGCTGCTTTGAAGATGGTGTTTGCAAGTTAATGCTGACATATGTTGACTATTAAATCTAACGATCTGGAATTAGACATGTTTATTGGCTAGGCCATATATTCGGAAGAAATAAATGGCGATTAGTTTGATTCTTGAATATGAGAACGTAGAAAGATGGAGTCAAGTGCTAGATAGGGAATAAAATTTTTAATCTAATTTAATTATCCTTACATTTGCCCCCCAATTTTAAAAGGGAGTCATGGCGTGAGATTTTTTCTCTGTTTACAAACTTAATCAATTCTCAACAAACACAAAACAATACATAACATGATTTAGAAAGACATATTACACACAGTAGAAATATTTAAGCAATAGGAATACTAAAATCAAAATGCAATACAATAAACGAAACTATAACCACAAACACAGTAAGGACACTTCCAACATATCAATTGATAAACATGAATTTCCATACATATAATTGAAGATTAGCTTGTTCAAATCTATTCGACATCTAGAATAAGAGCTCATGTGTGTTTCCTCCTATTCCTTCATAATAATAGATTCGTATTATAGCTGGTAGATATTTTACAAAAAATTATGTTGGAAAATAATATATCAAACAATAAGATAGTAAATATAAAAATACATGAAATCATACAAATGTTAAAATAATAATTTTGTATAAAAATCTACTCTGGCGCCATTGATACACTAAATTTTGCATACATGAAATACATTTTTAAAAAGATAAAAAAACATAGACACCAATAAAATGAAATTATTAATAATATGAAAACGGTGTATAACACACAACTTGTATGCACTATCCAACACAATAAACAATATTTTATTTTATATGCGTTACAAAATATAAAAATTATAAGAATATAGGAATAAAAGAATACAAGAATATAAGAGCACTTTTTTATTATTTTTGAGTCAGAAAAGTGGACTCACTTCAATAATAACTTTTAGTATATATGAAAATTTTCTCAATATTCACTGTAACTTAACAATATCGCGTACAATATTTTGAATCTTTCCGAAACCTTCTAAAAATTCGTTTCATAGACAAAAATTCTTGATTTTCTCTTACATCACACATTCACTAATATAAACTGTATCACCTTACTTAATTTTGAACACATCTCTTTGAGAAATCTGCGTCATCAACTCACAGATGTTCAGGGATGCTGATAAGAAACAATGAGAGGTGTACATATCAAACTAAACAAGTTTGTCCTCTTAATGTTTCGAGACATACAAAATTATAATGATTGTATTCTCCCTTATCCACTGTATAATATCCAAAAATAAGCTTCAAGTTATTAAATTAATTTTAATTTTAGATAAGGAAAATTTCGAGAAATAGTGAATCCTGATATATGGCCAGTATATCAAAACACACAGTTTCAAAATAAAAAAATTAAATGACATGCAATAAGATTACTGCTGAATTAAATAATTAACAAAACAATTGAATTCAATGGAGAAAAAAGAATACAACTTGACTTTACTTTTGTTTCTTATAACAATCAATATCTCTAGTATTAGTTCTCTCATTAGTCATTTTTCTAAAAACTTAATTTATATATGTTTCATTTTAAAACACCAATTTCTATCATAACTCTTAACTCATTCGACATCTTAAGATAAAATTATGAGAAGTATATTAAAATTTCTCAAAATTTTGTATGACTAAACCTATATATTTTGTTTTCTCAATTAAAATATAAAGAAAATATCTCATTTATAACACAACTATATTATAAAAATTAAATACTATTTCATATCATATATTATTCTTTTTCGCAAAGTTCTGTTCAACAAAACTCAGTTACTTCAATGTTACTACAATTGGAAACATATAATCTAACTGCCCTTCACTTTGCAACGTCAGAAACCCTTTGGTAAACCGTAATCCAGATGCTGTTGTCACTTTCTTTCACTAGTAAAATTTTATTTATTTATTTACTTATTTTTCCATGTTGATACTTTACTATTTCACAGTATTACCGTGCAGACTTTCCGGCGAAGAAGATTTTTTTTTTGGCAGTGTTGGTCCTTCCATCATTGTATCACTGGGTTGGGGAATTCACGCTTCTTTTTTTGTTTTGTTTCTTTTTTCGTCATTCGAAAGTTGGTTCTTAATGGCAAACTTGCTGGTCTCTTCAGCAACGGTAGAAATAACGTTCGGCGGTAAACACTGCATTCTTCTCGGGGTTTAAGAGCGATGTTCTTCCAGGGAATAATAGTGCGTTTTTTTTTGTTTTTATTCCGGCAATCCGACGTCTTCATATACAGGCATACGGCGTAGTCGACGTTCCATAATATTCTACAATTCAGTTATTACGTTCGTTGGCTTTAGTTTTTATATTAAATTATTTTATAAAAAAGATTAGTTTTTTACATTAAGATCGCAGACAAAGATCCTGCTGGCTTTAGTTTTTATATTAAAATTATTTTATAAAAAAGATTAGTTTTTTACGTTAAGATTTGAAATTTAGTGGCAAATAAGATCCTGCCGGCTTTAATTCTGTCATGATTTTTAAGACAGAATCAGATTAAAAGTTAGAAAAAGGGACGGTCTTTATTCAACCAATTCTACATCTGTTCTGATTGCGAGCAGGGAAGAAAAAGCACGCCATGGTGGTGATTTCACGTGAAAAACATCTGGTGAGTATCGCTGCTTTGAAGATGGTGTTTGCAAGTTAATGCTGACATATGTTGACTATTAAATCTAACGATCTGGAATTAGACATGTTTATAGGCTAAGCCATATGTTCAGAAGAAATAAATGGGCGATTAGTTTGATACTTGAATATGAGAACGTAGAAAGATGGAGTCAAGTGCTAGATTCGGAATGTAATTTTTAATCTAATTTAATTATCCTTACATACATATATATATATATATATATATATTTATATATATATATATTTATATATATATTTATATTTATATATATATATATATATATATTTATGTATATATTTATATATATATATATATATATATATATATATATATATATATATATATATATATATATATATATATATATATATATATATATATATATATATATATATATATAAAGTGCTATTATGAATGAAATAGGATAATATTCAATCGAGAAAATATACATGAATATATATTTTTGAAATAGCTTCTGTAACAAAGAAGTTTAGACCCTTTTCTAAGGAACTTTTAAAAAGAAATTGAATATTTTTAGTGTGGTATTTTACTGTTATTGTTTATTTCATGACATTCTTAATTTTGATTTAGCTGAAGAGATAGTATTCAATGTTTTGTTGTATTATATGTATTTTATAGTATTTAATTTTAGATATATGTGTAATTTTGTTTATCTATTAAGTCTAATATATTTCAATTATTCTTCATTTTAATTTCAATTGTTAACCGATAATATTGCGGATTTAAATCTTCAACTAAAATGCCAAATAATCATGAACTGATGAGAATTTTAATATACTTTTTATGTGATACTTCTTTTGATTAATATTATAAAACTTGTGCTGTGCTTCTGTACAAAACAAGCAGAAAAGTGATAAAATTAAAATGTTACTCTCTTTTGTCATAATTTCCAATTACTACTTTAATATGGTAATTGATATCAAGTATGCATAAATGTCATTTAATTTTTTATTTATTATTTTAAAATCCTGACTTAGAAAATGCAAACAATACAAATTTCAGTGTACCACGAAAAATTATTTTCTTACTTTAGTAAAATCATTGTAGATTTAAAGATAAATGTTTCTAATAGTGTGGGATTTCCTTTATACAACACAAACGAAAAAGTCTTAAGTTTGAAAAATTACTTACAGCAGTTTGCTCAAATTTTTCCAACTTGATTGGTTGTACAAATAAATGTCCAAAAGCTATTCAATTTAATGAAGCTTACAAATTAAGGTTTTTTTATTCTCAAGAATAGTTTTAAATAACACATATTTAAGAATTACTCTGAGAGATATAAACTTCTTACTTTTATAAAATTTAGATTTAAAAGTTTTTTTAAAAAAATTCAACATTATCAGTGAGACAAAACAAAGGACAAAAACAAAACTATGCTAAATATTCCATATAGTGTATATCACTAAATGTTATATTTTCTCAAATAAAAATCTTTATAAACATGCAAATAATGCCCTTTATATTAATTTACATTCATATATAATCGAAGTTGTTGCTTTTAAAACTGACATATTAAAATTCAAATAGTAACCATATAATAAATTTGTTTTTCCTTTTATTTTGTATAACCATACACACGCAATTATATATTTGTTCTTTTAGATTAAACTGTTTTAAAGCTAAAAAATTAAAAAAATATGTATATACATTCATTAACATTTTTTTCTTTTACTTTCTTAACAATTTGATTTGCAATGGATGGTTTCACATTAAATCATATTTAATTATTTTCCCAAAAATAATTAATTACCTAGATAATTAAAATTATTATTTTCCCCTCATTGAATTGAATCCGACTTTGTTCCAATTAAAAGATCAACTTAATCAGCACTTAATTAGATTCCGAGGAAAAGAATAAAAAAGAATCCTCAATATATACTAATAAACTCTGCCTATTTTACACATCATGAAGTAAGTATAATGAATGTTGATATATACTTAGAGAAAGTTTCCTCGTAAGTTCTTGTGTTGAGAGAAGATTCACAAAAGAAAATATCCTCCGCTAAATGAATTTAATTTTTCCTTTCATTCTAAGAAAATTAACTATAGTTAACCAAATTTTAGCTTCATTATCCCCCAAATTCAGAAAGGCTTTTTTTAAAATTAAGCAACCTAGCATTAATTAGTCTTGTATTAAATATGAATCTAGAAATTTTTGAAAAAGTTGGGGCGAGTGAGTGAATATTAACGTCGCACTGTTCAGCTACACGAGGGCTTTTGACGACGGACTACGTAACTGTGAACCATTGTCAAGTGACGTGGATGACACTTGAGCTGGCAATCTCTCTCCTAACTACCACGCCAACGAGAGGGCGTTTCAGATCTCGACAGATTTAAAGTGCATCGCTGCCCTACACGGTGGGTCTTTAGTGGTACTGGGCTCGAACTCGTGACATTGCAAGTCGTGATCCGATACCTATACCACTCGGCTACCGCGGCCACTCAAGATTTATGACCACCATAAAATGAGTTAAAGAGAAAATAACTTGGAATGTTCAGAAATACTTATAGAAAAATAGGGAGAAAAAAAATTGAATCACAAAAAAAAGTTCGTTATATGGTAAATGCACTTCGCTAAAGAGAAGTTATTTTATGAAGAAAATCGTGAAATGTTCAAGGTTCCAGAAAAAAGTTCGCTTTATAGAAAAATTCACAGTATAGAGGTTCGATTGTGTGTGTGTGTGCCTTATTTTAAATTCATTTTATAAATACACCTTGCTACTATTATAAATTAATTAAACTTAATTGTGTTAATTAAACTTTTCTTTTAAAAGAAAAGTTTTAATGACTTCTGAATATTCAATTTTGTTTCACATAATAATGAAATTTATCATACCTATGATCTAACTAGGCTCAAATGTGGAATGGTAGTATATCGCACTTCCACACCACAAATTCCAGCTTCTATCTTCGGGCTGGGAAACGTCAACTCAGCCTTTCATCCCTCCTGCAGTCGGTTGATACCAAGTTGTAAGTACCAAGCTTGCTTGGGGACTTAAACATTGGGGTCTCGCTTCGGACTGACCACTTTATCGGAACATCTGCCCAACCACTTAAACGCCCAATGGTCACATACACTGAGATGGGCACAGTAGGCCTTGACCCTCATGATCAGTTGAGCCACTGAGTTGGAGTTTATAATATAACTATATTCCTTCTTCCCTCCAAAATTAACTCCTCCTTTTATTTCAACAACTCTAATGGATTACGTTTTCATCAATGAAAACTTATTTCTAGTTTCATTTGTTTCTTCCCATTTTTTTTCTTTTTGTTATTGCCACCCTTAATTTTAATACTTTTTAAAACTTCATATTAAAAACATGAAATCAAATCTTTTATTATAATAAAACACTGGAAATGAAATCAGATAAATATTGATATATCTTGAATCTGAACTCATTTTTGGTTTCACTTATAAAGAATGCATATATATATATATACATATATATATATAGTCTTTTTTTTAATATTAAAACAGTGCTTCACAAACTTTCAATATTTGAAACCCAATATATTCAATCATAATTTTCTTCGCCTCTCTCCTTCATTCAATTACAATGTTTTGAATTAGAAAAAAGTACACTTTAACGCTAAAGCTACAACACGTGACTTTATCCTCATAAGTGCCTCCGGCGTATAAAAACGCCTCGCTCAACCAAATCGTTGATTTGGAGTTCAGACATATACATACGTCTTCCCTAAATATGATCTTATTTGGTGCAATGCATCCATAAAATTATTCCAAAGGCTTTGGAATGCAATAAAAGGACTTTGGCAGTGTTTGCAAAGGATTTACTTATTTAAAAAAAAATGTTTACTTATTCCTTTTCTCTCCCCCCCCAAACAATACATAACATACACGCAGCTACGTGGAGAGCAAATAACGTAATTTTTAATCGACATTTAACGGATTAGTTATAAACTGTACATATTATCGAGATAAGTGTTAACTTTTGTATGAAATTTTATATATGGCGAGCTCATTGGGTCACTGGTAAGTATTCAACTTGTTCTTAACTTAAAATAGTTAAATTAATTATAAAATACTTTGTACAATATTGATACATTTATAAGTATATTATATCAGTGTAAATGTGTACTTTATTTTTTATTATGTCAAAATGTATTTTGTTTGTTTACTTTCAGCAAAAAGTAATATTTTTTTAAAATAATCTACTGTTTCTGATTAGTCAATATGCTCATGTCCTCCTCTTAGAGTTATTACGCCCCACAGTTTGGGAAACGGTGTATTAAGACAGTGGTTCCCAAACTTTAACTACTGGCGACCCAAATAATAATGTATTGAATGCAATAATAATGCATTTTTTGCGGGGGGTTCTAAAGCTACAATACGATCATAATTATAAACCGTACAAATTAACAAGATAAGTATTAAATTTTGTATATGTTACTTTTAAGTAATATATATTTTAATTTTTTTTTTACTTTTTAGTTCGATTCACTATAAAAGCGTGTTTTTTAATTTAATTTTAAACTATAATTAAATTAATAATTATTTTTACACTATACACGATAAAATCCCAAAATTCCAGTTAATAATTTAATTAAGAGAAAATATACTTACCTACTTTCAAGGATTTTTCAATTTTAATTTGATTTTTTGAGAAAAAATCGAATAAAACTAATGAAAATGTTCCAAATCTGTGTGCCCTTAATAAAGGACATAAAACCTGTTCATATAAAATATTTTTGAACAAAAGTGGTCGCCCTGGGAACTCGATCAAAACTAGTAACTTGATTGTAAAAAAAAAACGTTTGAAACACCTCCAAAAAAGAGGGCGAAATGTGGTAAATTCATTTTAGTTCCCATTAAGACTGTCTTATTGGAGGATCCTCTGTCAAGGTCATTGGTAACACATAAACAGTTTTCCCAGAATTAACGATTTCGTGAACATCAGGTGACTCTGCGCATCGATCCCGTGTTAAAAGTATATTCAATAAAACATATGTATATTAGTTCTAAAAAAGAATTGCGTAAAAAGTTTTCCGTTATGCATTGTATGTTGGCCAAATAATCCTTCAAAGTACTCAATATGCTTATCCATATATCATATAACTCAATCACATGGAAAAAAAGCAACAGAAAACTATTATTTACAACTTTCCTAAAAGAAAAACAGATGGAGTGAAGCATACCAGCAAATTTGAAGGTCAAATATATGATACTCAAAAGTAGCATTTTAGTGGTTAAAAGAAACGTAATAAAAAAAAATCTCTCATCGTGTGATTACAGTAAAGCGAACAAAATGTCTTTTTTTATTTGGTTATAGGATCAAAGATAGCTAATGAACGTTTGAAGTGGAATGTTTTATTTGATATATATAAATTATATTAGTGTAAATGTGTATTTTTTATTAAGTCAGAAAGCATTTTATTTCTCTTCATTCCAAAAAATTATTTTTAAACCTTTTATTTTCAATATGCTCGCGGCCCCTAGCAGAAATACCGCGCCCCCCAGGGGGCACGCCCCACAGTTTGAGAAACACTGTATTAAGAGATAGTAACTTGAAATTGTAATATTGACAATTGTTGCATACCATAACGTGTCATTTACACATTTTGCACAGGAACTATTCTCTCTTAAGGCTTCCATTATCGAAAAAAATTTATCTTATTTAAATTCAGCATACTGTAAATAGTTTGTAAGCAGGATTGTAAGCATCTTTCACTTTAGAGACAAATCGCGTTGAGTTGTACGTTCTTCTGGAGATGAGATGGTGAATTGAATCCTTTCGTGACAAAGACTTATAAGCCTACAGCACCTCATAAATATTCAAGAGACGCGAAAAGTGTTCAAAATATGTAAATGAAGCATTTACAAACACACGCGCTGCAAAAGAGTGCTTGTTATTGAGGTAATTACTATGTGTCACCCATTCTCTAGTCTCTTAAATTTGAATCTCTTTTATCACGAATGTAAGTCTAATTGTTCCCGTGTATGGATGACGATACATAGTATAAAATTGGTTACAGTTAGATAATATTCAAACGGAGTTTGTTTGTGTGCGAATACTCAATGTTTTCATATGACGTGCAATTTCTGCAAATGAGATTTTTGTATGTATACAAGAATTGTTATTATTGAACTGCACCTTTTATTTTGCGTGATTTGTATTATGTACAGAACGTACTATACGAATGTTCTTAGTTAACTGGTTGTGTCACTTTTCTCACTCATTTGTTAATTGACGTCATTTTCTTTCTACACATGGGCTAGTGAAGAGAAAATTGGTATTTTAGTGCTTCCTCTGAGTTGCTATTTATTCTTTGAAATTTCACTGTAAATTGCGTAACGACTTTGTGGCTCAATTTTACAATAATACTCAGCAACCTTTTCCATTCTGTGTTAAATCGTTACAATGTTCTATATCTATTTTATCATTATGTTATCTCTATCTATAGAAAGATTCAAAAGTTCCGGGTCTGAATCTATAACTCAAGAAATATTACTATTTAAGTTTCTGAAATGCATTCTCCTTCGAAATGAGACCCTTGAGCAACAGTACACTCTTGCCATCAATTGTAAAGTTCGTAGAAATACTTCTGCAATCCATTTTGAGCAGTGTCCTTTAATTCAGACCACGATGTACTTTTAATTTCATCTGCAGATTGAAATCAATGACTCTGAAATTGAGATTTCAAGAAATATTCGGAAGTTTCAGGGGGCGGAATCAAGGGAGTAAGAAGAATGTAGAAAAACAGCTGTTTTCATTTTCACCCCGTCGTTGTTTGAAGCATGTTCTTAAGTACCACTGCATAAAACCTTTCAATGTTTTCAGCTGTGCCGGAAGTCTGTGGATGACCAGAGCGTTCGTTGTGTGTGACACTTTCCCTGCCGCTTTTCTGAAACGTTGATGCAACTTAAAATCTTGCGTTTGCGATAATATACCACTGCTGTACTGTCAATATTTTGTAAAGCTCCGTGACACTCTTTTCCAAACTAACAGAAAATTTGATATTATTTTCTGTTCAACAAACGCAATTTTTTTTCAATCACCGGATACTAAAATTATCCACCAACAAAATACGACGCCGTAGCAAGCCATTGACCACGTGATCGGGGACACACTTTTTTTAGAAAAGGGAAAGAATGCAGTGACACAGGAATGTTATCGCAGTCCCTCTACTGCAAAAGTTTTTCACGTTACAGGTTCAATCCGGGAACTTTTGAATCCTGCCTCGTGTAATAAGCAATACCAGAACAGAACTAAATCACGGAAATTGGTGTATGACATTCATCTTTAATGTCATGTGTCTTATTTATCATCTTAGTAAAGGATTTTACAAAAACCCGTATACACATTACATATGTACACCAAATAATATTACATGTGCTAATTCAGTTTAAAAAAAATTCAAATTTAATTATTTTTTCCTTATCTAAAGGTCTTCCTACATTGATTATTTGCTTGTATTTATTAATTGATACATAAAAACTAATGTTTTAAGACCAAAATCATTTAGTAAGCCTTATGAGTTTCATTACTAAAGCACATTTACTAAAAAGTTATGAATTATGAAAAATAAGTTATGAATTTCATTCAATAAGAAATTAAAATTCTTCACACTAATAATTTGTGATCTCAATCTACCGAATACATAGATATTTAAGGCACAAATGTCGAGAGTTATTTCAACGCAACAACAATTTTTAAGTGGGGGAAAAGTATAAAAAAATTACAAAATTAACAACTAAATAGAATTTGGCATTGAAAAATCTACCTTTCCAACAACATGTTATTTGAATTTGTGTGACTATTAAATATTTTTGGAATAAAAATTTAACAGCATTAAGAACTTTTTGATTTTGTTGTAACTTCGAAATGAATGCAATCTTGCTAATAGTGTGAGCTATTTAGAATGCTCTGCATAGTATTTAAATGCTATTACGTTTTATGTTTAATCACAACTCCTATATACGCTAATAAAATTAATTACACCTCATCAAAGTTTCTTATCTTCTCCGTGGAACTACTGCGATACGAGCAACGCTAAACGTCCTCATGTCATCACAGTATCTTTAGTAGAAAACATTTTTGAGGAATGATTTCTTTCTCTTTCCACTATCAGACCTGTCCGGACATGCTCAGACTGAATTATGCAATACCTTCTTTTATTTCTTTTTCGAAAGATATCATTACTCTCGCTGCGATCTATATCCTAATGAAAAACTGAAAGGAAATCACGATGAATTGTCAGGAGTGAATTAAGGTTTTATATGTTTTCCGCTTGATTTAGAGATAGATTTCTATTACGTTTTCATCAATGTCCACACGTGGTTATTGTTATGTGTAAAATATTGTTACGAATTTTGTGTAAAGAATACTCAAGAGTGTAAATAATTTATATGCGGATTTGTAATACGTTTACATTACTCTACGTTGTATTTATTTTATGTTAAAATTGTAATATTCGCAAGAAAAGCCGTTCCTTATATTATAAAGGAGCGCTAGAGTCGGCATCATTTTTGGCGAGTTCGTGACCCTATGGAGTTTTCTGGAAAGTGGAAAAATAATCTACTACTATCGCGATCCATAGCACAAGCGGATATTTCGAGAATTCGTGAGGCCTATGAATGGGGAGTGGCTCGCCGAAACTGAGTTAGTATTGTTTTGACTATATAGCTATTAGTAGTCTTACCTTGACCGTTGAAGAGTCGACCAACGATTAGTAATTACTTCGGCTGACCACCTTGCTTCCTTTAGACCAATTGCAAGTCCTCCTTTAATTGGAGCATCTGCTCATACCGCTCACGAATTTTTCTGTGAGACAGTTATAGAGATCACGTGGGGGGCACATTCGCACGGAATTTGTGCTTTAGTATTATATAATGTCTGTTTTATGCTTTACCCAAATACTTATGTTGCAATGTACTGAAGCTTCTGAATCATTCGCCTCCAAAGGTAATCATTTGCAAATTCTAATACAGACGAGGGCAAATTCCGCTCATTTGGATTAATCCTTTTTGGGGCCTTATGCTGCATTTTCCAAATATTGAAATGAGCTACTATCTTCTGCATAGTACATCATCCATTAATATTGCGCACAATCATTTTCTGATTTTATCCTTAATATTAATTGTCCACCAAATGGTCAACAGAAGCACTTACATTGGAATTACTTGATATTATACCATTATTACAAAAATATAACTTATTGTAAATCAAAAAAAATGACGTAAAATATACAATAATAGATATTTTCTTTTAACATGTGAGAATTTTTACAAGATATACAGATGGAAAAAAGTAATTTAAATGTAATTTGTAATTGATAGAAATATTTATATTTTAGCATGTAAAAATATTCAAGAATATTAAATTAGTAAAATTCTTTAGAGTGTTTTAAAAATATACTTCCTTTTTATCTCAAAAATACTAATAAAACTTTTAAAACATCATTTTTAAGGTAAAATTAAATAAGACATAACGTTATAATTCATAACCTATGTGAGATTGAAAAACGAACAATATTTATGATAAATTGCAATTCTACGACTAAAAAAATAGCTGCTTCTTTAATACATATATTCAAACTCAAACTCAGTGGTGCAACAACCGATGAGGGCCAGAGCCTACTGTGCCAATTCGAGTATACATGACCATTGGTCGGTTAGGTGTATGAGACTATGTACCGATCCTGAAGCGAGATCCCCAGTGTTTAAGTCCCCAAGTAAACTTGGTACTCATTTATTGATCCACTGCAGTGGGGAAAATATATATAAAAATAAAATTTCGAAATTAATTATTATGATTGTTTAAATTAAAACGAATTATCGATACAAAAATATGTTTCGATATTTTTTGCAAGAAATTGTAATCATAAAAAAATGTTTAGCTAGCATTTTTTAGCCCATAACCATTAGCTTCGATTAAAATTAGTTCGTTGTCGATATTCTCTCTTTTAAGAACTTTTTTTAATATTAATTTGCATAAAATATAAATTAAAAGAAAAACTAAAAAATTTGAAATTCTTGATAAAAGAAGAATCTTTATTTCGTTTGTATAATTTGTTATACTTATAGAGAAGTGTTTTTAAATTTATGTTAGTATGAAAGCTTTTAATGTTTTATTTTTTGTATAGTTACAAAATATTGCGGGTGAAAGGAAAAAAGAACAACATTTACATTTCATGAAGAAGCAGAAACCTTAAATGTTTTATTAGCTTCACCTGTGTATAGCGGAATCTTTTAGCTCAACTTTTACCCACTTTAAAAGATCATATTAATTGAAAATTTTGCACACTTGACATGGATCGACACCAATACAATAATTTAATAATTTTGTTCCATTGCCCTGATCAGGATCATCAGGAATAACGATTTCCCATTTCAAGAAGCGGTGACTAATTCAATATCCCCTTTCCAGATTTGGTGACTAATTCCAGATTTGGGACTATAAGATTAAGTTACATACAATCCTAAAGCCAAAAACGCTCATGGTTAATACAAATACAACAAACAAAACGATTCATCAATAAATAAATAATAGTTTAAAAAACTAAAAAAAAAAAAACAACAAAAACACGCTTTTACTGTAGATCGAACTAAAAAAAAATAAAAATAAATTATGGTTTAAACAATTAATAAAAAAACACGTATTTATAGTTAATCAAACTAAAAAGTAAATAAACTACAGTTGAAAAAATTTTTTATATGAAAAAAGCATTTTAACAGCTAATTGAACTAAAAAGCAAAAAAATATTTTTTAATATAAGAATAAAATGATTAACTAGAAAATTAATGTCATTGTGGTAAAAGCGTTGGGTGCTTGATATCAATTGTTATAATTTTTTACCAGTTCTATTCCGAAATGAAGAGTTAATGTAAACATTTAGTACAAAGGTCCCCACACATGTTTTTACCGCAATGGCATTAATTTTCTCGCTAATCATTTATTTCTTACATGAGGAGTTATTTTTACTTTTTAGTTCGATTAACTATAAAAGCGTGTTTTTTAGTTTTTTTTAACTATAGTTTATTTACTTTTTAGTTCGATTATGTATACAAATGTGTTTTTTATTTTTTTTCTAACTATAATTTTTTCGATTGTTTACTGATTTTTTCATCGCCTTCATTCATTTTATTTTCATAATTGTGAGTTTCTAAATACCGGAAAGTTCTTCTTCTCATTTTAAAAATAACTAATTTATTTGTTAATTCATACAGTTTAGCGCAGCTAAATAGAATTGAAAACCAGCTTACACAAAGAAAATTAACTTCTTTATAAATAACTCCATCATTTTCAACTGAGGCAGGCTAATTGCATATTCATTCGACTTAAACAACTCAAGTTGTTTGCGGTAATTATAAAAAGCTCATATTTTTCATTATAAGTAAATAAACTACGCCTCACTGAAATTAAAAAGTTGTTTTCAAAAATTCTGTTTAGTCACCACTGCGAAAGTGTGTTTTCAAAAACAAACTACACATATTTTAAAAACATGAACTATTTAATTAGAATGATTTATATTTTATTTTTTAAACAGCTGCATGCATGAATTTAAATTCGTAAGAATTACCTCCTTTTCCCCCTTGAATAAATTAACGAATTAAAACTTGTCGGACAATTTTTTTTATGTTTTTGCTTGGTTTTGAAAAAGTTCATAAAATTTAAAACAATATAAAAGGGCTTTTATTCCTCTCTTTATTCGTCTTGATTTTTGACAGAATGTTTTTTTTTCATATCCTAGAAATGCGATTTATTTATCATGCTAAGATATTTAATAAAGAGAATAATCAATATCTCTTCACTCTTTTCTCTTCATAAATCTGTACATAAATAATTTTATTCTACAAAGTTTTCCTCATCTCTAACAGTTCAAAATAACGTGTGCCCTTAACACGGGCGCAGGTGCGCACTCAATACTAACGTTAATGGTCAAAGGGGGTGACAGAAACACCCCAATCCTTTTTTAAAATGATTATTCTTATTTTACATGACAAAAATCATGATTCTAGTGAATAATATAGCTCAGTGTTCCCCAACCTTTTTATCGCCGCGGACCAGTTAACGTTGGATAATTTTACCGCGGTCCGCTGAGGGGGAGGACGTTGATTGTTTGTATTCTAGATTGTTTTGTTTTAATAATTTTATTTTAATTGTATTTAAACGTGTCTTCAGAATAAAACATAGCAAAACACCAAAACTAAATATAAAGTGATTTAACAAGGAATATAAAGTGATTTTCATAAAAAAGGAGCCCAGACCCAAGAAAAAAATGCCACAGTAAATAAAATGGAAATAATTTAATGTTTCTTGTGCAGACCAGTAGAATTTGATCCACGGACCTGTTTTTGAAGACCACTGATTTAACTAAGAGAAAGTTTACTTACCTACTTTTAAGAACTTTTCAATTTTTTTTTTTTTTTTTTTGATAATTTGAGAAAAATATCAATCAAACTGAACCAAGAAGGTTCACATGTGCATGACTATAATAAAGAACACATCATAGACACTTTTTGCTAACATTACAGGAATGTTATTTGCAGGCAAAACTGTCATATTTTGTTCAAGTTATTGTAGTTTTATTGTCCTCTGATGATCGACAAAATGGTACAATGAACTTTTGCGTGCTTGTGTCTTTTTGACAGGGTGAAGTGTGTCCTATGCTACACTTATGGCTTCATATTTTTCTTAAAGTATTGTTTTAGGTAGCATTTGAAAATGTTCCGCATTATTTCAGCAGGTTCTTCCCTTGTCTAATCAGTTTGAACTTCCTTCAATAGAGATTACAGATGCTTATTTCATTTTTTTTATATTCCGCTCATTTACATTCACAAATCGTAATAAGTCGTGCACGACAGCAATAAAAACAATCAAGTTGCTTACAGGGTAAAAATGTTCATAGAAAATATTTTGGAAAAAAAATGGTCGCGCAGGGAACTCAGTCAAAACAAGTACCTTAAGACTGTAAAAAAGTGTTTGCCACTCCTAAAAAAAAGGAAGATCGGAGACAAAAAAAACTTTAGTTCCCAAGAAGACTGTCTTATAAGTAGATACTGTCAAGGTCACTGATAACTAAACATTTTCCCCAGAATTAACGATTTTGTGAGCCCCGCGCATACGCTCCCTGATAATTGCTAAATAAAACAGAATTATTTTTTTCAATATGGAATTTAGAAGAAGTAAAATTTTAAACGCGTAGTAATCACGTTAAATTGGGAAATATATCAAATTTATCGTACTTTTCTTGTATAAGTTTTCATTCCTGAACTATACTAAAATTAATAGTAGATTCAACAGTTCTTATCAAAGATTTAAGAATCTGATTCAAAATTTGGCAATCTTAAAAAAAGATCTTACCAAATATTTTAACAAATCTTTCAATACTGTGAAGATCTGGAGAGCTTCAAAATTTGCAAATGAAGTTCAATTATAGCTATACATGTTACACTAAAATTGAATTTTAAATAGAAAAAATGGTATTTTGATTTAACGTTAATTAATTTTTAGAAAAAAAAGTTTATTGTGTCGAAAAATATATTGAAAGTCTTAATGAATAATAATTTTACTATTTTTGCTTTGTATTGAAAAGTAGCTGAATCGAACAATATGTTTCGATTCTTGAAGGCGATAAAAGTAAATATTATTCAGTATTATCTAATAGAAACACTGCAGATGCTGTTTGTTTGTAGACTGAATGGAGATGAGGATAACTTGAAATCCCTCGTTTGCATATCACACAAATTAGATAATCTGCCAAAACAATCGAAACGTTTGAATTCTGAAATCGTTTGAAAAGAGCTGGTTTTATTTCCGTAGTTCTTAACCTTAAACAAATGCAGAAACGGAGGCAGGTTAGTATCAAAATCTCATCTGGTAAGGAAAATGTAGAACTGTCACATGGACCATTAACAAAAAAAAGAGAAATATTTTTTAAGAAAATGTCTTGAATGATCGGTATTTAAAATATGGCTATTAAACTGTTTTGACTTTCCATTCAGGTAATATTCTTAAACTTGATCTTAAAATGAAGGATATGATTGTGTGAAAAAGGTTTCTGCTACCATAAAAGAAAAAAACCTAAATTATACTTTAATTATTATATGATATGTAAAAAGAAAGTAATAGTGATTTTCTCTAATATTCCTACATTTTAGTATTACATCATCACACACAAATGATATATAATTATAGATGCATTGCAACCTAAGGAAATGTTTAATGTGATACATTAAACAATATTATGATTGTGGAATCAAAAGTGAAAACGTTTCCTCGAAGCCAAAATTTAAGGGAAATATTTCAACAGCAATTGAGGCCGCGGTAGCCGAGTGGTATAGGTATCGGATCGTGGCTTGCCTTGTCACGAGTTCGAGCCCAGTACCACTAAAGACCCACTGTGTAGGGCAGCGATGCACGTTAAATCTGTCGAGAGCTGAAACGTCCTCCCGTTGGTGTGGTGTGGTAGTTAGGAGAGAGGGGTGCCAGCTCAGGTGTCGTCCACGTCACTTGACCATGGTTCAAAATTACGTGGTCCGTCGCCAAAAGCCCTCGTGTAGCTAAACAGTGCGACGCTAATATTGATCAATCAATCAAAAGCAATTGATGTTTTAATATATCTCATATCAGTGCTTTTTAAAAATATGTAAAAAAATGAGCCAAAGTATGAAAAATAAATGCAAGATAAAAGCAAACAAACTTGGAAATAGATTCTAATCACTATAAGCTTGTCTTTAACATTTTTTTACTTTTCTGGCATCGAGATTTTTCATATTTAAAATTTAATCCGAGAATTCCCGTGAAAATAAAGCTCAAAACAAATTTTAAAGAAGTTACAGACGATGGTTTAAAATTACAATTTTTTTTCTTTCTTTTGACAAAAAAATTTTTTCACATAAAAAGAAGCTTCATTAAGAAATATATACCTTCAATTAGTTAGAAAAAGTCTTTTTTCACAATAATACTGAGTGATATTTCAAAAGAAAATCAGCGAGAATGTCTGTAATTAACTTTTAAATATAAAAATTTCTAGAAAAATGGATCTTGGTACATTTTAATAAATATTTGAGGGAGTAAACATTCATATATATATATACACATATCTTTTGCTTAAAATATTAATATTTCTATATGAAATGTGTTCTGATTTAACAAAAGTACTTATTCTTCTTCAATATTGAAAAAGTCTTGATTATTTTCAGAAACGAATATGAACAATCATAATCTACGCGGTTTCATTTTATTCCAGTAAGATAAAGATTGGGATTTAATTATTTTCATTCCGTCATATTTAAATTCTAAAATGCTTATCTGTATCATCTACTTTAAAAACAATCAGCTTCGCTCATTATTGTTAATTAATAATCTTAACTTGAAAAGTTCATTTTTTAAAAAAGAAATGAATTTAAAAGAAAATGAACAGCTTATCAGTGTTTATTATATTGTCTGTTTTTTAGCAGGGGGTAAAAATTATCTAAGATATTGAGAAACTGAAATAATTGTCTTCATTCTTCACGCAAGTGATTTTTTGTTATTTTCCTTGTAATAAGCGAAAATATTTTACTTTTTAAGATTTCTTTAGATTTAAGACTTCAAATGCTTATGTGCAACGATAGTTATATTCCTAAGCAATATATATAAGTCTTATAACTCATTATAATTCCCTATGGATGCTGCGTATTGTATTTAGAAAAAAGTTTGTCAAGCATGAAATGTTTGTCATATTTTTACTTCAATGAGAAGATTTAATTAGCATCACTTGTGTATGAAAAATGATTTTCAGTGTGTATTTTTCAACCTTATAATTTTTACTATACTTTCAAGTATTTATTGTAGTTCTGCTATATGAAAATACGTAATATTATAAGATATTTGTTTCTAAAATGTTTTTTTCGAAAAGGACAAGCGAAATGTTTAATTATTAGAATAATATTTTGATAATTCTGAATACACTAATAATATAATATACTACTACTAATAATAAAGTTAAAAATAATGCTTTGTTTTCATAACTAATTAAACGGATAATACTTAAGGAGATATAATTCTAGGT
This sequence comes from Trichonephila clavipes, assembly GCA_019973935.1. Lineage (NCBI taxonomy): Eukaryota > Metazoa > Arthropoda > Arachnida > Araneae > Nephilidae > Trichonephila > Trichonephila clavipes. The sequence goes on along the minus strand of BMAU01006195.1, from coordinate 360,197 downwards.
TTCTTATTTAAGTGAAGTCTACTGTATGTTAATTTTTAACAGAAATAAAAACAGAGCTTCAAATAGAACTCTCTGAATTTACCACTTTCTTATTTTTTTTGAATGACTAGTTTTAGGAATAAACTGTGAAATACGCTACCATCTTTATTATTACCAATGATTGCAAATATGATATGCTTCATCAAATAAGGATATCTTGCAGTTCACTTTCTAAGTAGTGGTGATTTTAAAGATTCGTAAAGTAAGATAGATAGGACATCTTATACACTCTGGGAATACATCTGAAAACCATTGAGTTAGGTCAGTTAATTGAAGGCAATGGATTTCGAAAGACTAGAATACCATTCTTAAGGCCTTATCACACGTATACGTATTTTGAGCAAATATCCTTGAAAGCAACCATTCTGAGGAATTTCTCCCCAGTTGACATGCAACGACTTCGAATTCCATCCAATGGGGTTCTTCGGCTTCCTAAGTCATAAAGAAAATGGTGGTAAAGATGGCAGCCTCGGCTTCGTCAAACGCATCAGAAATGGCGTATAATATTTTAAACATAATAGCGTCCCCTTTCTGTTTACGACCATCAACAAAAGTGTGAGCGAAACAAAAGAAACAATACTTGATATTCGTTTTCCAAAGCTGAAAAATCGGTGAGTATTTTTTCAGTGTGAAGATAGGGCAATGCTGACGTCAGAGCGTATCATTCGGTCCAAGGAAACTCTTCACCTTCACAGCGTCTTGAAAAATTTCCCGAAAGGGTTGTTCCAAATATATGGGAAGGAATAAGGGATTTTCTTAAAAGGGAATATTCTTTTGGATTTCAGTACAAGAAAACTCACCCTTTTGGTTGAAATATCAACTACACAACCCTGCAAAGTATATAATACTTTTTATACCACCCAGACGGGATGATTAGTGACGCTGAATGCTGTGCCAAAAGTCTGGGGTTTAAATTTCAAATGTGTAGTCTTTGTGAGGTATGGGGTGCCCTCTCAACATTCAGCTCAAGCTGTGGTAAAGGGGCGCTTACGACTGTAGCCAAAATGACAGACATAATCTAGCCTCCCCCCCTGCTTTAATGAATTTCGTGAGTCTCGATCTGATGCTATTATGGATAAGGGGGGGATAAGCAACTACGGAACACATCTTGGAACAGCAAATATAACGTTGTCTCTTTATATATACATGGCGTCCAGAAACTCATCGTCAAACGGGCAAGATGTGACCGGGGCAGTCATCAGTTGTGGGAAAGATAATAAGAAATTCCCTATCACTTGGTTAAGTGATGACTGACTTAACTCTGTGATGATTTTAACTAGGCCAGCAATTTTTTACTTCACTTGTAATTGTGATGAATAGCACGGTTGTGTAAGATTAAGTTAGTGAAAGAATCTTTGTAAAGTTATGAAATTTGTTGTCACAGCTCTTGTTGTCACAGAGTGCCAGTTTTCCCCATCTTCAAGTTTATGATAACTATCACTTAAGAAATCGATAAGGAATTTAACTTTTTTTTTTTTTGCCAAGAATTGTACATTGAAAAATTCGCATTTTTCTTCAGTTTAAAATACTGATGGTATTTTGACGTATATTATCTCTTCCTCTCTCTCCAAGTTTTTATATCTTTCTAGATGTTTTAACTGGTTCCTTAATATTTTCTTTTGAAAAAAAATTGCAAAAAATCATCACAGTTTTTTATTTTATTATTAAATACAATGAAATGAAGCAAGACAAAATAGGTTTTGAGTTGAATTTTTAATTTTTTACAGGTGTAAAAGCATTTAGTTTTAATATTGGTTTGCAATCCCGAGTTATCTCGGGCAAAAAGAAAAAAAAGTGAAATTTTAGTATTTGTATGATAGTTTTCGGAACAAGGAACAACAAAATGTGATACCTGATATTCTGTACACTAATATCGGGTCTCTTTTCTTACTGGCCTACCTCTGGAATCTCTCTTACGAGAGCATAGAGTACATTTTCTCGTTGAATTTTATTTTTTTTTCAGTAGCAGGAATAAGAACTAGAAAATGCCCTGAGGTTAACATGAGTGGTGATGGATTAATGCTGGGTCCTCCTGATGTAGCAGAAAACTGGTCACGATGATTTTCTGAAATTATTTTTTCACTCAGTTCCACTCTAAATTGTTTAGGTGATGAGGAACTTCTTGATTTACAGTACAAAATGTAGGCTACATACACAAGCATCATTTCCACTATGTTCAATGTCCACCTTTTCATAATTAATCATCGCTTTCGCTCTTGCATCGTCACCATTATTTTACTTCTTTTCCCAACGGAATTATCATTCTTTTTAGATTACTAATCCACAAGCCGACGTGTACTATACTATAGAGAAAACACGTGACCCTTCCTGCCAAAAGATTCACGAAACCAACAAACTTTGCAAATTGCCAATCAAAACTGTGAATAGATCCTTTCATTTCCTCCAGGCAAGGTAAAACCGTGATTAAACCAATCGTACTGACAAATTCTGCTTCGCCTGAGTTTCATCGGGAACTGCAATTAACTGCAATATATACGAACCTGAGATAACTCAGGGTAATCAGATAAGTGGTTAAGAGGAAACACGTACAGAAAACTTAGACATTCTTATAATCTCAATATCTGCAGTTAATTTCATATTTCTAATTTAATTAAAACCTGATATTTTTACTTAGCAATGTAAAATTATCATCAGATGTAAATAAGCAAAAAAATGGAAGTACAAAAAATAAAAGGAAAGCAAAGTAAACTAAATATAATTATTAATATCTGATGTAAATTTTCTTTATTTAAAACTTAATTAAAAGTGTGAATGGGTTTTTTCATTTTTAACTTTTTCATAATTTGATACACAGCAACTTAATTTTATGCATTCTTTTACAAATGAGTTCAGAAAGACTGCTGAAAAAATATTTAAAGGTTTTGAATAACTTCAAAGGAAGTACATGAAAACTGGCTTTTTCCTTCTCTTTTACGCAGTTAAAAAGAATTTGAAAATATTTTATGTGAATCTTGAATGAAAAAAGAAACTCTCGACATCAAAAGATTACACGAAACTTTTTTTTTAGGGTTTGATTATATTATTCTGAAAAGAAATGTTTTTCCTACATCTTTTGCTTTTCAATAATTTCTTGATACATAATTGAAACTGAATAAATAAAACTTATAGCTAATTTACGTTCCTTAGAAAGGTAAGAAGTGCAAAAAAAAAATTCTGAAGGCCTTAAAATTTTATTTATCTACTGTATGAGCTACTACTTCAAAAAGCTAAGAAATTTTACCCCTAAAGCACGAGGAAAAAGTATTGGAATGTACTTTTTGTTTTCTTATATAAAATCTGATTATTTGTGAGCTTTATTTGATTTAGTTAATTTTCTTTTAAATTTCATATTGTCTTTCTTCAATGAAGCAACTACTTTAATAAAATATATTCTCCCCAGAATATTTTTCAAGTATACCAATTTCCCTATAAAGAAATTTGAAATTGTTTCTTCTCTCTGTATAATTTTAGACTTTGCCAAGTATTTTTTGAAAAAAAAAACTTAATACTAACTAAATCTGTGTTAAAATATTTATTTTAATACACTATTTTTTCTTTTTAAATACTTTGCTTCCTTAATGTCTAGCTATCAAATGTACTCACTTAGAAAGGGTGTTGAAAATTTTTTCTATGTGAATTACAGTATCATAATAAAAAAAAATTCTCGTTTTCTTATTTTCTTCAGAATTTGCACAAAACTTTAAAAGTACTGTTTTATCTCTTTGTAAATATAATTGTTTATGGAAGCATTTTGAAGAAAAATAGAAATTATTAGCCGTGAGAACTCAATTTATACCCCTTACTTTTTTTTAACAGTATTTATTTTGTTATCGAAGTGTGCTGCTCTATTTAATAATTGTAATGTGTGTGTCACTGTACTTTTTCAATATCTTTCATATAATTAAAAAAAAATACATGAGATATATTTTTAAAGTAAAAATAAAAAAAAAGTTACTTATTATTACATTTTTATTTAGTCAATATATTTATTTTAATTAATAGTTAGCATTTGTTATTATGTTTTATTTTTAGAATATTAGTTGTGGTAATTTATTTTCTGTTTTATAGCAACTAAATCGCATGGTATTCGTGCCAGGAATATAAATTATAGCGGTAATTTCCCGTTTCTGAGCTAATTTTAACACATTGATGTTTGTGAACGAGTTCAGCTCGCAATCGAATCGGGCTTCATAATGCGCGCAAACAAGTTCCTCTCGGGAGCAAAAGTTCGACCGAAATGGTTAGAAACGAGCACTGCTCACGTAGTGAAAATTTCCCCCAAATGCTCGCTAAAGAGCTGAGCTCGTTCGTCATTATTATTCTTCTTTGATTTTACAAACGAATACGACTCAGGAAATTTAGTTACTTTTACTGCCAACAGGTGGCAGTACGGATTCCATGAATTTTTTTTCATAACGAAGAGGATTTTTTTTTACCTTGTTCTTTTTATGCGTATTTTGGCGAGTTTCTTAGGGTGTTTGTAAAGTAAAATGGCTCAAAAGCGAAAGTTAGATAATTATGATGATGATTATGATTGTGATAAAGCTTATCAAGTTTTGAGTCTGATAAAGACTATGTTTCACAGTATTTCAAGCTCACAAGATCAAGCGATGTGAAAGACTTTTTGAGTGTTCGACAGTGATGTAAAATTGATTCAAGTTCTCGCGCTCCAAGCCGATTTTTAATCAGTTATAATTTACTATTCAATAATTATCATTTATTAATTATTTTAAAGTACGTAAAAACTGTTATTTATGTACTACAAATACCATAAGAAATTTTTAAAACGCGTGAGGCGAGCTATCTACGGCATCGCCAGAGAAGGGTGATATTTTCGGAAGAACGGCGGGGAAAACGGCTGCCACTTTCGACTACTGTTTACTCGTAATACTGAGCGAATTAAGTAAACAAAAACTGCTCATTTCCCTAACGGTCAATTGGTTAAGCAGTTTTTTTCAATCTGTAGTCCATAAAGAAAAGGTCCAACTATTTAGTGCTGTTGTGCATTTGAACTCATCTGTGTGTATCTCACATGATTTCTTCATCGATAACCTAACCATGTTGCTTAATGGATATATTTAGATCTGGATCTAGAAAATATTTCCTAAATTTAATGTTTTAAGCTAGAACATTTTCATTTATACATACCGAAAAGAGTTAGAATTATAATAAATGAATGATGTATGCATTTCTACTGCAAATATATCTTTAATGGTGATTTTCATATCTGGGTTGAAACGATATCAGCCTAATTTAGTGTTTTTTGCTAGAACCTTTTCGTTTAAACCAGTGCTTCTCAAAGTTTCACTACTTGCAACCCAATTTTCAATCATGATTTTCTTCGCGCACTCCCCCCATACAATGACAATGTATTGAATGTAATAATAATGTACTTTGACGCTAAAACTACCATACTATCTTAATTATAAACCACTCAAATTATCAAGATAAATACTAAATTTTGTATATGTTACTTTCAAATAATAGATATTTCAAGTAAGTTATTTTTATAAGTAATAGATACTTTAAGTAAATTATATATACTTTTAAGTAATAAGAGAAGCATTATGTTGCTTTTTTAATCTAATCTTTTAAATTGGAACAGATAATAATAAAAGTGCAACGTGTAATTTTTTTATGTCAGAATGTATTATGTTTTGCTTCCTTTAAGTAAATTTTTATAACTTTTTAAAATAATCTTTTATTATCAACTTTTTAATATACTCGCTCCTCCTTCGCAGGGTTGTCACGCCTCCCTTGGGGGCGTGCCTTACAGTTTCAGAAGCATTGGCTTAAATATAGTAAAATGATTCGAAGTTGAAACAGCCCACACGTATAGTTATTACTTCTTCAAACGTAATTTGCTTTTACATGGATGTTATTTAAGAAAAAAAATGTACGGACAAAAAATCTCTGGTACTGAAACATTCCCAAAAAAAATACCATAAAGAAATTTATTAATGTTTTCAACATTTAAATGGCCCTCAAATAATTAGTGTTTCCCAACACTATTATTACTACAGTAAAAGTTGTAAGGAAAATACAAGAAACATTTAATTAAAAAAAAAATTGCTGTAATATATGAAATAACATTTAGAATATGAAATTGTAGAAATATTATAATATAATTTTAAACTTTTATTCATTATTTAAAAACACAATTATAAAAAATATTTTTTGATGTTTCTAATCCTAGATGCTATACGTACGTTGCATGATCCAAATATCTAAATCTAAGATGTCCAAAAAGTCCAAAAAAATACATCTTTTAAAATCTTTTAATAGTTATATCCAAATATTTAAGTATATGAGTGGGAGAGGTCTGATCCACTTTTCAACAATGATGCTCAGTACAGATACTCTGTTAATAACATGTTTTGTATGACCACTCCAAAAGCGTGTGTTGTTTTCAGCGTGGTCTTGTGTTCCAAAGTACAATCATGAACAAAAAAAATTAAAGCACCAAGAAATAATAGCGGGATCGTAACGAAACTTAGTATGAAGGTACGTATTGGAGAGATATGCAAAGAATTAGAAATGCAGCGTTATTGCGCATTACGTATAGCCGGTAGAGGGTGCTTAACATCGTTCTCCGAGGAATATAAAACAGGTAACCAAAGCTTGTTTGAGTGTGCTTACGCCTCCCAGATTCCACCGTCCAACCAATCGCCGTCATGCCACCAAGCAGAATGAGAAAACCCTCTTTCCTTATGCCCCACATCAAAGTCTTGTCAAGACATGGGATTGAGGACTGTTTAACAGTCCAGATGCCCAAAGGAAAACGCCTATTCAACGCCTATGTTTGAGTGTGCTGAATCATTTACATAGGAAGAGCTGAGGTAGACATGCCATTACGCCGTTTTCGAAAACAATAGGAGTAGCTGTCACAGTTTGAGAGGGAGAGAATCTTTTGCAGAAGGAAGCTGAGTGGTTATCTGGGTAAGTATCTCGTCAATTAGGACACTCTGATTGTGTTGTGAGGAGATGTTGGGATCAATGGATCCGAGAGATGTCATTTACACGAAGACCAGGCTCAGGACGCCCTCGACAGACTAGTCGTCGAGAAGATCGCCAAATCATGAGAAATGTTCGCGTACAGCCAACTACTTCATCAGCCGCCATCCAGGCACATGTAGCACCTTCATTAGGTGCCCCTATGGCTTCTCGAACCATACGAAGGCGTCTGGCTGAAGGGCATTTGGTATCGTGGCACCTATTACGTGTCCTGCCTTTGACGCCTCCGTTTGGAGTGGTTCCGTGCTCGAGGAAACTGGACTGCAACGGTATGGAATCAGGTCGTCTTTAGTGACGAATCTAGATTCAACCTCAGCAGTGATGAAAATCGTGTTTGTGTGTGGAGACCCCTTGGTGAATGCCCGAATCCTGCCTTTGCTTTACAGCGACACACCGTCCCACAGTTGGTGCGATGATATGGGGTGTCATTGCCTACAATACATGGTCACCCCTAGTATAAATACGTGGCACCATGACAGCCCAGTGGTATGTCCATGATATCCTGTAACCACATTAAAAATGTATTGAAGACAAATTTTTTTCACTGGAACTCAATCTGTTGTAAAGTAAAATTCAAAATTAAATCAAGAGATTTATATTTAAAGATATTTGTAATGGTCCGGTACTAAACATACAGGGTGTTGCTAAATTCGACCAGCAAATTCAGAGAGGTGATAGTAGGCAGCATTGGAAACACAAATCCAAAAGAACATGAAGTCGCAAACCACGTTTAGTTAATGAAAATCGCGGTAATAGTAGCCATCTTAAAGACAATGAGCCAGGTGAGGGGAGTGGTCAAACGAAGGCGGGGATTTGGAATGACGTGCTATTATTGAAGAAACCTGCACGCATTTGTAAGTAAGTTTTCCACTTGTCTAGAGAGAATAAAAGCGGTGGGCAAGTTTTCATAGGTGGACATAGGTGGATTGTCATACGCGATGGTTCACAGGCGCATTTTTCAATTGCAGTGCTTTACCACCTTCATGCTACAAGGGACGTGGTTAACCTGTTGTTTGCCCTTTACACTCCCTGGTCCTCAACCCCTTAAGTTTCTTCTCCTGGGGCCAACTGAAATCGATTGTGTATAAGACGCCTTTGGATTCAGTGGAAGATCTCCCGGCATGGATAGTCATTGCTTCAACACACATCAACTGGACACACTGGACAACACACTGGATTTGTTTGAATGCATCCAACACTCCTTTGTCTGTTGGAGTCGGCTGTGCTATGATAAACATGGCCTCAAATTTGAACACGTCCTGTGACAATCACTTGTCGTTTTATTTCTAACTTTGAGCTGTAGAGCGTTTTTCGTACTGTAAACATGCTTTACATCTAATAAATGTATTTTTTCTCTTATTGCCCCTGTTTGTTCCAGTAGACATTACACTATTCATAATATTTTTTGCAAATTACTTCAACTAAACGTGGGTTGCGACATCATGTTCTAAGGCGCTTGGTCTTCCCCATGCTGCCTACTACCACCGATCTGAATTTGTCGGTTGAATTGGGTAACATCCTGCATATCTTAAAATGAAGAATAAAAATTTACATCTCTGAATAAATGATAAGAATATTAGCCATAGTAGAGTAAAAGAGTTTTTTATAATAATCGCTTTGCTACTATTGTGGAACTAACATATGTTTAACATTAGAACTATTAGAATGGCCATTTTTTATCATAAAACAAATTTCAGAAGCGATTATTATTAAAACGGTCATATCAGAAAGCTTCAACTTCATGATTTCTAATGTTTTTGAATTTTTTAAGTATCTTCTTCATCATTCTACACTTGCATAACTTAATGTTCTACGTAGAACGATGAAATTATTCAAAATAACACCTTAAATATTGAATCGCTTACTCTATATTTTCCGATTTAACTTTCTTTTTTATTCTATTGTCGTGTATCCACCGTACTAAAGCATAATCTTGAGAATTTTTAGCAACCAAAAGTATCTATTTCGATATAAACAAATAGTACTTGGACATTTAACAAATTTCTGAAAAAACGATGGACTAACTTGCACAAAACTTGTTATAATACTGAGACATTTCTGTCGTAAGTGGTATTTGATTACTTTAATCTAATACCAGTTTCTTATCAGCCTATTAATTAATAATAATAAATAAAATTATTTATGAAACAAGAAAGAATGATATTATAATGAAGTTATTGCGCATTATTTTTACGACAGTTTTGAGATGGCTATTGTTATCTCAAGAAAGGTGTCATTGTAATTTGGCTTTGGCATATATTGGGTTCAGACGAATTTTCCGTTTAAAGGTTTTGAATAAAACAGCAGATTTGGCGCAATTTATTTACTGAAATGGCACTTAAATATCATCCATACAACGGAAATACAATATCAAACGATTCCCATAATTAATCAGAGCAAGAAAAATAAATTCGATTATTTGGTGCACGAAATGAATTGTTTTATGCTGCACTAAAATTCGAAATAACTTTTCAAAATTTCCTCTTAAAAATTTGATGTTTGTAAATTGCTTGTAAGCTTATAAGCTACACCAGGGCTATTAGTTTGTCCGTGCACCCCATGGGCTGCCGAAAGCTGGCCACAACCGGTTTTCCATACGCTGTATGGACACAGATGTTTTCCTCTTTTTCTATCTATAATTTGCATATATTTTAAATTCTTATAGTGAGATTATTAGTGCTAGTATTTTTTAGAGAACCAGTTTGTCTAAGCACTGAAACACTTCTCCTCCGGAATTTTCTTTCTAGTGAATGCGTGAATTGTTCCTTGAAGGTAGGAATTTAGATACCTGAAAAATTCGATGAAGAACAGGGATTGTCAAGGGAATATGCAATTTGTTGTTTTAGAAGAAATGAAAATGAAAAGATAATCCAAAAAGCCGATATTATCTGTGTCTCCATTGCATTGTAGGCAAGAATTACACCATACTTACCCACGCTCACAAAATCCTCAACCATTTGATAAAGAGATAGGAACACGAAATTTTTTTTTGTAAGCATGAGAGAAGTTCTTTTAAGATATATGAAACATTTTTCATAGCATGCAGAGTATATATATAAAGCAAACATTTAGGATTTTGTGTTCCAAATTATAAAATAAATAAAAAATGGTGTGAAGACTCTGTTGTTATGTTGTTGTTGTTACTAATGCCACCTGATTGGCAAAGACCACATCAAAGCCCACGAAATTCATCATGGCTAAGAGCTAAGTGACGCATGTCGTTAGCCGTAGCTTTGAGCCCCATGCAGGTAACAAAACGATTTAGCTCAGTTTCACCCCAATTTAGAGGGAGAACACCCTGGGGGTGGTCAGGGACCTACCACCTCTCTTCCCCTTCCACCAACCTCACGAGAGGACTTTGGGCTCGACGGCTATTTAAAGTACCCCCATGCCGTGAAGGCATATATATTTACAAACATCCATGTCTTCTTCGGGATTCGAACCCAGTCCCAACGGCACAGCAGTCAGCGTCGCTAACCTCTATACCGGATGGGCGACCATGTGTGAAAACTGTAAAATTTAAAATAAAAATAGAATTCTTCCATTTTCGCATTTTGTTAAGTTGCATAGTGAGTTATGTGCAATAAAAGAATGTGTCTTTTTGTGGAACATTTTGGGGAAAAAAATTAATTACTTAAGAGTTTAACAATGGACCTCGAAATTCTTAACGTTGGTCAAGCGACGAAGACGATACCTGAACAGACACCTTATTGTCCAAGCTTCAACTCCACGCCAAGCGAGGAATTTGGTCCTCAACAGATTAACTTGCACCATTCCTTCTACAAGAAGAATCTTAAATGGTATCATGATTCGAACTGATCTATCACTCGAAAGATGCTCATTTGACTCCTCGAAAAATAAATATTTGTTTTTGCTTTCGAGTCATGTTGTTGCCTTTTGTTAAAAATTCGGTACTTACGTATTATCGCAACAATCGCCAACTCTATTAATACTCGCCAAGTTCGCAACCTCGATTTCCTATTTATTGCATGCGCTGAATCCGCATCCATGTGCTTCGTTTCATATAACGTCACCAATAGGTTGCGACAATACGTAAATATCGAAAATTCTCTATTTTACCGTAGAAAGTGTCCGTAAACATCAAGCGGGCGCAGAGTGAAAGGGGGAGGAAATGAGAAGTCACCTAACTTTGACTCCATAAAAATAAAAAATATTACGTACATCTCAGGGAACTAATTCAAGAGTTAAATCATTTAGTTAAGATTTCAAAATGGTACAATACTTGCCACATCGTCATAGATGTGTTAATTTTGTCTCGAGAGTTGAAAATATAAATAGTTTTCAAATAGGTATAATTCTTTGAAGTTAAAATGAAAATAATTCTATTTATTTACGCATTATTTATAAAGGAAGAAGGTTTAAAAATGTAAAATGTTTAAAATATAATAATAATTTTTAAAAAATTATAAGCATAGTATATGAAAATAAGTAACATTTCTGTAATAAATATTAAGTAAATTTTACGTTGCGCATGATATTTTCTAAAATAGTTGCCGTTGATGTATAAAACTTTAAAGAGTTATAAAATGTTTCACACACATTAAAAACCAAACTAATGAAAATATCATACATTTTTTTTCATTTCAAATAATTTGACAAATATTGAAATTTAAAAAATAATTAAAAAATGTAATATTTTTATTTTAAAAGAAATATTGTTTGGTATTCTATTTACATAAAAATGCTACAATGAAATTAGGTTATATGTAAATTTATAAATCAACTTATTGTTAGTAATTAGAGCTAATATGTATTTTATAAAATATTTGCTACATAAAATTTAATTAATATTCCTTACAAAAATGTTTCTTATTTTCATATGTTCATAATTTTTTAAAAATATGAATATATTTTAAACATTTTACACTTTTTTAAAACCTCATTCTTTTAAAAATAATGTGTAAGGGTAATAATGTGTTAATATAGGGTGTTTTTTTAGAGGTATAGAACTTTAAATTGCAATAAAACAACGATGTATTATTCGATTTACATGCATTTTTTTATTCGAAAGATAATCTTGTGGCATTACATTTTAAATATGATTTCTGGCATAGGACTGCCATGGCTGGCTCGGATATAGTCCAATCTGGACGTCCAATTTTCGATGACTTTTTCCAACATTTGTGGCCGTATATCGGCAATAACACGGCGAATGTTGTCTTCCAAATGATCAAGAGTTTGTGGCTTATCCGCATAGACCAATGACTTTACATAGCCCCACAGAAAATAGTCTAGCGGTGTTAGATCACAAGATCTTGGAGGCCAATTCACAGGTCCAAAACGTGAAATTAGGTGGTCACCAATCATGTCTTTCAATAAATCGATTGTGGCACGAGCTGTGTGACATGTTGCGCCGTCTTGTTGGAACCAGAGCTCCTCGAAATCATGATTGTTCAATTCAGGAATGAAAAAGTTAATAATCATGGCTCTATACCGATCACCATTGACTGTAACGTTGTGGCCTTCATCGTTTTTGAAGAAGTACGGACCAATGATTCTACCAGCCCATAAAGAGCACCAAACAGTCAGTTTTTCTGGATGTAACGGTGTTTCGACATACACTTGTGGATTAGCTTCACTCCAATTGCGGCAGTTTTGTTTGTTGACGTAGCCATTCAACCAGAAGTTCGCTTCATTGCTAAACAAAATTCGCTTATGAAAATCGGGAACAACGGCAATCTCGTTTTGGGTCCATTCGACGAATCTACGCCTTGATTGATCATATTTAAAATGTAATGCCACAAGATTATCTTTCGAATAAAAAAAAAATTCATGTCAATCGAATAATACATCGTTGTTTTATTGCAATTTAAAGTTCTATACCTCTAAAAAAACACCCTGTATTAACCACAAAGAATTGTATCTAATCGAAAATTGTTTATATTCTCAGCTCTTGTAACAAAATTAAAACTTTAAGTTAACATGATTAAAAGGATCTCTTATCATTGTTCGGAAAATTCAGTGTTAAGATGAGTATTTGGAATATGTAGTAAACCCCAAGTTTAGAGCCTTATACACTGTTGACCAATCAAATGGCATAGCCATGAAGGAAAAGGATACACACGTCAAATTTGCGTGGAAGAAAAATACATATGATTAGCATTTAATTGCAATTGAAGGGACCAAGAGAGAGAAACGTCATATCAATTTGCAAAAAAGGACAATTTTCTCTCTCAGAACAGTTTTTTACTCATAAATTACATTCATTTTCTTTTTATGGAGAGAAATGTCACAACAGATAACTTATTTTACATCTCTGAGACATCTTGACTGTCTTAACAAGACATCTATTGTTGTACAATATATTCAAATCAAATACTATGTCTGATTCGCAAAATGGCAGCTCTTAAACGCTGCTTATCAAAAGGTCTAATGTATCTCCAAAGAACTATTACTATCTATCAGAGTAAGAAATAACAAATTATAGTTTAAAAAAACTAAAAAAACCTTTTTTATAATTAATCGAACTAAGTTGTATCTTAATCTTTTAGTCGCCAAATCTGGAAATAGAATCTGAAATTAGTCGCGAGATGCGAGATGGGATCTGAAAAGGAGAAATCGTTAATCCTGCTGATTCGGATTAGGACAATAGAACATAATTATGAAATTATTATATTGTCATCGGTGCTGGACAATTGAGCAAAATTTCGAATTATTCTGACCCTCTAAAGTGAGTAAAATTTGAGTTCTAAGATTCCATTACATATAAGTCAAATTTATAATTGGTGTTAAAAATATTTGCATCTTGAGCACAATACACAGAAGAATTATAATAGCATATGCTCTGTGATACACATATTTCTGCTTTCATCTTTTTCTGTTAAAAATTTAATTTCTTACCATTTCACCAGATGTAAAGTAGATGTTCTTGATCAAATGCGCCAATTGTTTTCTGTGTAATATTAGTTCAAGAAGATGACATACTTTTATTTCTTAGAATGTTTTATTTTTCAAGAGTTGAATAAGTTTTTCGGTATATTCTTTTTATCATTATTTCTTTGAAACATTTCTTTCACATTCGATGTTCATTACATCATTTATATGAAGGGTAAATATAATAATTGTAAAAATATTTCTGATTTTTTTTTACCATTCCATAAAATATTTCATTAAATTTTACAATGCTTTCAATTTCAACCGAAAAAGGGAGAGAAATCAGCTAATAAATATAATTTTAAATTTAGCTCAGGATTTCATTGCCTGATATTATTTAGGCTTAGTACAATTTCCATTTTACTCTTCTAGTTATTTAATATTTAGAGCAAACTTATATATTTCTGAAAGGAAAATATAATGATTATAAATGAGCTTTCGTAGAATATACCAGTAGTTGTTGAAAAATATATATATATATGGTTTTAATCAATAAAAACAACGTAAAATGTTTTTTTTAACTTACTATAATTAAGAAATATGTTCTTGGAAATGCCAAAAATTAGTATTTATTCATTTGTTTTCCTATTAGGCCCGTATTAAAAAATAGCAAACACATAATACAAGAAACTCACATTATTTTTTTGATTTCGTTTAACCATCAGCATCTTTCGACAGAAAATTCCATTCATTTTTATTCTCGAATTAGTTGGAGGAATGTTCTTATTACAAAAATATAACTGATAAAACAATGGAAGAAAAAACCTCGTAAAAAACTTTTATTTCCAGTTTTCTTTTTAAAAACTTTATGTACATTAGAAAAAGCAATGATTAGTTGGGAAAAAATTTACTCAAAGAATATTTTTTTTCATTTTCCATAAATAAAAATCTAGTCTTTTTAAATGTTTTAATATTTGTCTTTTTAAAAAAAAAAATATTTATTTCAATTTCCGATTCAGGACTGTTCGCTTAAGAAAAGAATTTCGGTAAATATTTTTTCAATGTAAATATCATCATACTTAATATGCATAATTTTGAACAAAAAAAAGGGGGGGGGGGTGTACTTTTATTGAAATTAAACACGTGTGAGTATCCCTAATAGATAATGGAATGGTTAAACATTCAAGTCCTAGTAATGATCAATGATTAGTAATTATAGAACTTTAAGACCGGTAATTAATGCTTTTCTTTGATGCACTTCCTGCTGTTAAACGCCAATGTAAGTGGAGATAAAGATTTATAATCTCATTTTCTAATACTTTCTGCCGGACATTCATCGATTGTTATAACAGATGTATGATATCTTAAGATGCAGCAATCCGATGACCTAACATGCTCCATACATGTTTGATCACACGGGCTGAAGTAGATCTCATCTCCTAAAGTCTGTATATTTTTCCGAAATATCAAATTTATTGACAGCTTAAGGTATCCGACTACATTTGGAAATGTGATTTTGCAAAAGCGCATAAATGAACAATTTTCATAATATTTAGTTTAACTTAGATTAGAATATATGCATAAAATTGTTTTAAGGACATTTTGACAAAAAGAAATTTATTTGAATGCAATATTTTGGCAAAAAATTAATTTAGAATAATCTTTTTTCCAAATGTTCTTCTTTTTTGAAAAATGCTTCTATTAAAATAATATTTTGCCTGCATATAGCTCAGACATCTCTACAGAGAATCAACTAGAATTTTAGAAATATATAACTTAGAAGTGTGTTTATTCCTATTTTACGGTACTAGAGGGGAGCAATTTTAAGAAAAAAACGCCAATAATTATTTCAATTGGTGGTTACTCTGAAAATAAGGCGAATATTTCAAAATGTTTAGTTGAGCCTTTGTAGAGAGGTCTGAGCTACATACAGGCAAAGTATTATTAAAATAGAAGCATTTTTCACAAAAGGAGAACATTTGAAAAAAGATTATTCTAAGTTAATTTTTACCAAAATATTATATTTAAATAATTTTTTTGTCAAAATGTCCATAAAACAATTTTATGCATGTATTGTAATCTGAGTGACACTAAATATCATGAAAATTATCTATTTATGCGCTTTTTAAAAATCCCGGTTCCGAACGTAGTCGGATATCTTAATGAACAACTATCGTGATCACATTTACCCTCGTAACTGTTTCGAGGTTAAATGTTCTCTTAAAATACACCTCAGAGCATCGAGTAAAATACCTACTATTAGACAAACAATCGGGAAAAATGCTACCAATTTCTTTAAAAAAATTGAATGCTCTAATAAAATATAGATAACTAGAATCGAAAAATATACACATGATCTTAATTTCCACAGACCCAGATCAATATAAATTGATCCTGCTTTTAATTAAATCAAAAATATGTTCTTTGTTATCTATATTTATTATCTTTCAATATTATTCGTAAATTCTCTCCATTTACTACTTAATGATTTGTCGTGTTTCTCACCTAAATTTAAACGCAAAAAGAGCTGATCTCTCTGATCAGCCATTCACAAGAACTCCACTTGATACGAAATCATTTCAACATCTTACATCTGTGACCCCCCCCCTTGCTCTGGGGTATCATCTCTTCATCCACGTGACCTAGATTTGTGGGAATAAAAGATTGACCACTCGAACTCTCCGTAATAAATCCAATTTATTACGTCTCAATGTATATTAATCAATACAATAGAAGTCTTACTAGGAAATACAGATCAGGAATGATACGACCTAATTATCAATAATAAGTTAAAATAGCGCCTGAAATCCTACTCATTATGATAAACTAACCTCTGAATCTTTATCTTAGTAGATTCCTTAACAAGCTAGATTCCGTTCTACAACTAAGCTTTAATAATCAATCTCCTACCGATACTCTACACGGCGATCAGCTACCAAGCTTTATGTCTTCCACTTCTATTCTATTCTTTTAAGGTATCCGACTACGTTCGTAACCGCGATTTTGTAAAAGCGTATAAATAAATATTATTTATGATATTTAGTGTCACTTAGATTAGAAAATGTATATAAAATTGTTTTAAGAATATTATTAAAATAAAAAATTATTTAAGTACAATATTTTGACAAAAAATGAACATAGAATGACCCATTTTCAAGATATTTTTTTTTTCCAAAAATGCTTCTATTCCAATAATATTTTGCCTGCATATAGCTCAGACCTCTGTACAGAGACTCAACTAAAATATTTGAAATATATAACTTAGAAGTGGATTTATCCATGTTTTACGACAACAGAGGGAGAAATTTTTGGAAAAAACGCCGGTAATTATTTCAAATGGTTGTAACTGAAAATAATGTGATTTTTTTCAAAAATCATAGTTAAGCCTCTGTACAGAGATCCGAGCTATATACAGGCAAAATATTATTACAATAGAAGCATTTTTCACAAGAGGAGAACAGTTTGAAAAAGGATTATTCTAAGTTAATTTTTTGCCGAAATATTGTATTTAAAAATTTTTTTGTCAAAATGTCCTTAAAAAACAATTTTATGCATGTATTCTAAACTAAGTGAAACTAAATATCATGAAAATCATCTTTTTATGCGCCTTTTTAAAATCGCGGTTCCGAAAGCAGTCGGATACCTTAATATTAATCATCTATATGTATTATTATCCGACTTGATCAAGGTTCTATTCAACTTTCCGGCTTCTAGCCGACTTCCATATGACTCCTATATATCTCCTATATGACTCTCTCGCCTCCAGCGTGAATGTTAAATCTACCTTATATATCTATTCACTAATCTGCATATCGCGTTTACTTCTTGAGAAAGTTGGATTGAAATGCCATTCTGGCCCCAAAGATTCCCCAAGAGGATTAGTTAGAGGACACGATAAAGCTTCGTCACACATCTAAATGTATTTCTCTTTAACTCTGGGAATCTTTTGTTTCTACCGGATCGCTCCACCCCCTCCCAGTACGGAAACTTTTTCTAAGTCAAAAATTTTTTTCATCAATTTTTATCTTTATTTAATTTTTTATTAGTGAATTTATTCATATCTAAGTAATTCTTCTTTTTATTATTTTTCATTAGATGTGTATGTTAAATTTTATATTTTACTTATTAAAAAGGACAATTTGAAAGCGTTTTAATGTCATCCAAAATGTCCTAAGAGTAGATGAAGTTTCGAAGTACTCCACTCCACCAAACAACAAAATACTACTTAAAACCTAATTAGTTCGATTCTTGAAGTCCAACTTTATACAGGGTCACGTTTCTGCCCTCTTTTGCTGCAGTAAGTGAAGGTTTTTTTTGCCCATTACAATAATTACACAACAAAATTGTTTTCGGTAAAATCTAGAACACGATTGCAATAAACGAGATAAGTAATTTTTATTTATAGCACTCGATTTCGCTTAATACGATCAACACATGAGGTTTAATTGAAAATCCTTGAAAATGAGATAAAATGTATTGAATTTCTGAAAATTGTTTACAAGTCTTAAACTTTTGAAAACGATGGTATATTAATTAATTAATTTCATTATTAACATAAATTAGTTTTTAACCATTAGCATTGGTTTTAATATGGTCTCGCTATGATGGATATTGTGAAAAATTTTAAGACTGGACAATGGACTCAATTCATGACGGTCAACTGATAAAGATATACACGTATTCTCTATTGAATTCAAAAAAGCAGGCATCACACTAATTGTGATTGTTTAATTGTCAAAATTAGATAAAATTTCAAAAGTGGGTAAAGAGGTTCAAATGTTATTAAAAAATCTTCAAAGGGTTTTAAAATTAAAAAAAATATTTTTCGCATGCCGTTTTAAATCAAATGCATTTTGTCTACCTATGTGCGTTATTATTGTTGTCAAATGGGTCTTTTCAAGAGAAATTTTTTAAAGAGATCAAACGTTGGCATCAATAACGCGCATGGACTGATTAGCTGAGATGACATTTTCACAAGATTTCTTAAGTATTCACTTGAATTTTTGAACTGATTGGCTTCAAACACGTGTTTATCATTATCATGTGACTATGCTGTCACATCAATTGAGCTGATTTCCATTTCGTGTGTATACACTTATACTATCTTACATATATAATTTCCCTTCAGTAGTAACCAGTTTTTGCTTTTTTATTCCAATAATGCAACAAATATATTTTAAAAGCTAATTTAAAAGTGGAATTTTGAGGAATTTGTGATACATACAAATCGCATTTATTAAATTATTTTAAAGATATACCTGATTTAATTGAGTTCTCAATCATTTCTTTAAATCCACACTTACATACGAGGGCTATTTTTAAAGTAAGGTCCGTTGATGCGTATATTTACCTAGTTCACGCGTGCGCCGCAACGAGTCTCTGCATCACAGACCAGCGTCCTTTGCGAACACACATGCACCATTTCCAGCTCTGTAGCAAGTCATGTAAGATTCGCTGTGCGTCTTTAAAATGTTTAATTGTCCGACAAGTGTGATATACGGTCTTTTATCCGCTTTTTTGACTGCAAGGTATATGTCGACTGCAGACATTCATCACCAGATAGCAGAAGTTTATGGCACAGAAGCAATGAGTGACAGCAAAGTTCGAAAATGGGCCAGGAAGTTTAAAGATGGGCAAACAAACATTCATGACGTAGAAAGCTCAGACCTGCTCTCTATAATCACTGAAGATTTGATGCAAGCAGTTGAAACAAAAATTCATGAGAACAGGAGGTTGACTATAACCACCCTTTCACTGGAATTTTCCAATGTTTCTCGGTCGGAGGTGTACAAAATTAAGACTGAAGACCACCTCAACTTTAAGAAATTGTGTTCTCGGTGGGTACCCAGACTACTCACAGCGGAACACAAATAGAAGAAGTTTGCCATTTCATTGGCCTCTTTGATTTATAACGAGGAAGCAGGTTTGAGTCGAATCGTTACTGAAGATGAAATATGGGTATCACATATCTCCCCGGAATCATAGCAACAATCTATGGAATGGCGCGCGCGACACACATCCTCTCCCGTCAAGACCAAAGCCAAACAAACGCTGTCATAACGCAAGATTATGGCTACAGTGCTCTGGAACTTGCACGATATTCTGGTGGTGAACTTTATGCCACAAGGAACAACGATCAACTCAGGTGCCTATTGCGCAACTCTACGGAATCTTAGAAGAGTATTGCAAAACAAACGGTGTGACTTGCTGTCAAAAGGTGTTTTGTTCCTCCACGATAACGCAAAGCCTCACACTTCTCGAGTGACTCGGGAGTTAATCGAATCTTTTGGCTAGGAGGTTTTGGATCATGCACCATACAGCCCCGACACTGCTCCGAGCGATTTCCACTTCTTCCGGTACCTCAAATACAATCTTGGCTGTAAGCGTTTCAGTGACAACGAAGAAGTGAAATGGGGCGTAAACTCATGGCTGTCCAACCAGGCGGTGGACTTCTTTGAAGAGGGTTTTCAAAACTTAATTCTAAGGTATGACAAGTACATCAATAAACTCGGCAGCTATGTAGAAAAATAGCCCAAAATATGTACAATCATAAAATAAAGGTTTTTCAAAACGAAATACTGTCGTTATTTTTTAAAAAAGAGACGAACCTTACTTAAAAAACAGCACTAGTATAAATAAAAAATATGCATAAATGTAGAATGAAAATTACTTATCTCTTATAATACGAAGTTGATATCAAACCGGCAAATTTTGTCGAAAAACATAATTTATTTTAATACTCTAGCTAATCTATGTGACTGCACACAAAATATATTTTATCGTATATTGTACACTTTAAAATAATCCATACTAAAATTCTTGTATAATCTTCATTGCATAGTTATTTTAAGTTTCAACTTTTATTTCTTTTCCTTTTTGAGTATATTCTACACCTGTTAGATAATAACATTGCTCTTAAATGCTGAGTGATTCATGCTTTAAAGAGACACAAATGTTTTAAGAATGTCAACAGCATTATGCTGCTGCGAATCAACGAAGTTTGCAACTGCAAATATAAGGAAAAAGTTACCTATTTAAAATACTTTGTCATCTTTTCAGCGAGAAAACTTTCTTTTTCAAAGTTAATTGTTTTTTTTTTTCTGCAAGCATCTAGCTTTGACGTAAATTATTATAAAGCGAGATATATATCGCTTTCCACAATGCATTTAATAATATGAAAATTTATTTCATAAGATGAATTTTAATGAAATGAAAGAAAGCAGAGTGAATCTTTGGGTATGGGCATAAGTTACTATTCTCCGAACAATTTGGAGTAATTGTTTGTGCAATTTTAGGAGACAAATTGCAAAAAATAATGGTGATACTTTTGGAATTAAGTTTGATTGAAATAGTTTTACTGTCTGTTAGTTCAAGAAATAATTTTATGTTTGCAATTATTTTGTAACAGCCTTTCCTCCTAAAATTCAATGACATATATTGTCTATGATATATATATATATTGAGAAAAATTTAAGTAGTACCTCAAAAAAGGAAAAAAAATTAATAGTAAGACATGTTTTCATTTGATAAAAATATGTTAATTAGGCGTCACTTGAGAAAGGATTATTGCGAACAAATAGAGTAAACGCACATTTCAAGTTACCCCAATTTTCTACAAACTCTGTATACTTTCAGGATATATTTTCTTCAATATTTTTAACCAACGGTACTCAACGTGCAGCCCGCGAGCCGCATGTGGCCTACCGGACATTTCTAAGTGGCCCGATCATGTCCGGTTCCACGAACAAATTCAATTATGTAAGAACAATGCATTAAAAACTTAGCGAGAAATTCTATCAATAAATGAATCAAATATATCAATTTTGCTACCTATATCTTGCTGGTACAAATTGCTAGATAACTAACTTCATTTCATAATTGTAACGTTAGTGAGACTGATAATAGTGGGGTGTGTCATTCTACAATCACTTTATGACTGAAAATAATTTTTCACTAATACTCATGCTTTCCAATCGAAAAATAACTAAAGAATATTTGTTATTTCCAAGACGATTGGGGTAATGACGAATGGGGTAGGAAAAGCAAACATGGATCAGCATTTTGTTTAATTTGTCATGAAAATGCTATATTTAAAAAAATATAATTTTGCTCGTCACTAAACCACTAAGTACAAATCTTTCAAAGCCTCCTTTTTTCAGCAACAAAATATTTGGGAGTTGGGGAAATGGGATCATTGATGAAAAAAATGGAAATTATCCCATAACAAGGTAGAAAAATGCACTAAACTCTTTTTCTCTGTGTGTGTGTGTGAGCCGAGTTTGATGGAACTTAATATAGTTTAAAAACAAAATCTAAAACTATTAATGTTTTGATAAATCTCTGCATTTTAAATATCTTTGATCTTATAGCGTCCACCCCCTCCACCGTGAATCCTCACGTTGCGGCCCGCGAGAAGTACACTGGTGTGCAAAACCTAAGCAACAATGTAAAAAAATAAGCAGATAACCATGAAATTGCAGGAAAGGAGTTCTGGGGGTCAGTACAGTGAACACGTAAGTCAGTAGAAACGTCATGCGTAGGCAAATATCAGGAACGAAACATCAGAAGCGACGTGAGCGTACACAAAACGCGTGATGTCGACGCGAGCTGCTCAACAGTAGAATAAAATGAAGAACTGAGACGCAATTCAACATATTCGCTACAAGTGTCAGTGAGTCAGTTCGTGAAATACGGCTAGAAGAAATCACCTGGACGACTTCATACGTGGAATAATGATCAGAAAGCTGGAGGAGGAGCGTACCGTCACCAGTGTAGCTGCCGAGTTCGGAATCAACAAAAGTGTCGTTTCGCGCGCTTGGAAAGCATTCCAAACCACAGGTACAGCTGTTAGAAAGGTTGGTGGTGGCCGCCCGAGGACGAAACTGCAGGGGATGACCAATATATCATCCTGCAGGCGAAAAGAGGCCGACGGCAGCAAGCAAGCGTCATTGCTCAGTAACTCTCTACAGCAACGGGGTGACAAGTGTCGTGGTTTACTGTGGCCAGACACCTTCACTTAGGGGGCCTATTCGCCCGACGTCCTGAACGCTGCCTCCCGTTGAAAGTTGACCACCGAAGCCACCGTTTACAGTGATTCAGATAGCATAAAAACTGGACAACTGATCAACGGAGTCGTGTCCTCTTTCCGGATGAGAGTCGGTTCAGTACCAGAAGCGATTCTCAACGCGTTTTGATTTGGAGAGAGATCGGGACACGGTTTTATACCAGTAACATCAAGGAAAGGCACCATTACGGTGGTCCTGGAGTTCTTGTCTGGGGAGGCATTATGCAGAACGGGTGAACTGAGCTCCTTATTTTCGATAGAGGGATCGCTATTGTGAGGAGGTACTTCATCCCCATGTGCGTCTGTTCCGAGGTGCCATTCACCCAAACTTCATTTTTATGGATGACAATGTACGGCCACATCGGACTCTTGCTGTTGAGGAGCTGCTGGAAAGTGAAGATATCACTCGAATGGATTGGCCAGCTTACTTCCCAGATTTAAATCCCATCGAACATGTGTGTGATGTTTTGGGGAGACGTATTGCAGCACGCTTACATCATCCGGAGAACACCCAACAACTCAAACAAATGCTGGTTGAAGAATGGACACTCCTACAGCAAGAAATGTTGCACCAGCTGGTTCTGAGTACGCGGAGACGGTACGAAGCAACCATTGCAGTGAGGGGAGGGCATATACCATGTTAAGGAACATCTGCTTGTTGTTCTTCCTGTTGGATAGACCATCATGAGTCACGATACTATGCGTTCAATATAGCTTGTTTTTGTTTGATTCCATACCGTATGCATTGTATTCCTTTTTCAGCGTCGATGCTTTCGTCATCCTTTACGTACATAATACTCTCCCTTATTTCTGAATTTCATGTCTCTCAAATGATTTTTCGTGAAGTTATGGCAATAAACCCACCTGTTGCTTAAGTTTTGTACACCAGTGTAGTTGTCATATGTTTGCGGCCCACGTGAAATAATTGTCATATGTATGCGACCCGGCTGAAAAAAGGTTTAGTACCGCTGCTTTAAACTGTATAGATAACATTTATCATGCAATCACGATTCAATTAAATTTCGAAATAAAGATGTTTCGTTATTTTTCAATTTTAAGACCACTAAACATTTAAAAGATTCATATTGAACTCATAAAGAAAATAGAATTTTAAAAAAATCCATATACACACACTGATTTTAAAGTAATAATAATATTAATAATATCTTTTTATTTGATTGAAATTATCTTTATTTTTGAAAATACATTCCTTTATGTTAGACGTAATTGTTCTTCCAGTTCTTTTACTCCTTTATGGCACCAAGGACTTACTTTTGTAGTACAGTGAAAATCGTTTAACATGAAACTGAGGGTAATTGAAATATTTTTTCGTGTTAAGAGAATTTTTGTTTAAGAATATTGCACCAAGAAACAACACATTAAACTGGGGGAAAAGAAATCCATTATTTTTTCGATAGATAGCTGTAGTGTCGAAATCTCGTGAAGTATCGATCAAACAATTTCAAATTTATGCTCGTTGTCAAGATATTTCAAACTAAAAAAATTATTTTGCTTTCTTTTGTTTGGTCCATTCAGTTGTGAGTTACAGGGTATTAAAAATGGACGTCAACAAAGAAAATATTTCATTGATTTTACAGTTTTTCTTTGATAAAGGTGAAAATACAAGCCAGGTGACTGAAGTATCGAATGGTATTTATCGTGCCAATAGTGTAACAGTTAATTACGTGCAATCTTTGTTTCGTCGATTTCGTTCAGGTATTTTTGATGTTAAAGATGCACCTCGCACATGCAGGCCCGATGTCGAAAATGCCGACAAAATCACAGAAATAATCGAAGTTGACCGGTTTGTTAGTAGTCGTAGCATTATCCAGGGGCTAAAAATTGACCATAAAACGGTTTTAAGCTATTTGCGCAAAGTTGAATTAAAAAAATAAGCTCCATATTTGGGTGCCACACCAATTAACACCAAAAACATGATGGATCGAATTTCCGTCTGCGAAGACTTGGCCAAAAGGAATGAAATTGACCCATTTCTTAAACGAATGGTGACTGGCGACGAGAAACGGGTCACTTACTACAATATTGTGCGAAAACGATCATGTTCAAAGTGCGGTGAAGTAGCTCAAACGGTGGCCAAACCAGGACTAACGGCCAGGAAGGTTCTACTGTGTATTTGTTGGAACTGGAAAGGAATCATTTTTTAGGAGATGCTTCCGCATGGCCAAACACTAAATTCAGGTATCTACTGTCAACAACTGAACCGTTTGAAGCCAGTGATTGACTAGAAATGTCCAACAGGAGAAGTGTGTGCTCAATCAGGACAACACCAGGCCATACACTTCTGTAGTGACTCGCCAGAACCTCTGGGATCTGGGTTGGGAAGTTTTAATGCATCCACTATATAGTCCAGACCTAGCAACAAACGATTACCACCTTTTTCTCACATTGTAAAACCTCCTGAGTGATAAGAAATTGGAATGAAGAGAAAATTGTGAGTGTCGATTACTAGATCTTTTCGCCAATAAGGGCCAAGACTTCTATGAGAGAGACATTACGAAGCTACCTTTAAAATGGCAACAGATTATACAACAAAACGGTGCATATTTGACGCAAATCGGACAATCGGAAGCATGTTAAATAAAGTTTTGATTTTCATGCAAAAATAACGGATTTCTTTTTCCCCAACCTAATATACTCAACAAAATTAAATTTATTACAGTATATCTTACTTACACAGAAATATTTCGATGCATGTATTTAATAAAAATCAATGAAACAAGAACATTCAAACGGACTTAATGAAATTTAATACAAAATTTTCAAGTATTTTGAAAAACAAAACATGTTTTGAATTTTGGGAAAATAGTCTAATATTTTTCTTTGAATTGTCTTTTTTGGCATCAAGTTTTTCGATTTTATCCATTTTGTTATTCATTTCAGCATTGGAATGTGCATCAAAGTAACTGCGCATACTTTACATGACGTTCCTCATTTCGGATGACGTGAGAACAGGAGTAATATTATTCATTTTATTTTTGTCCCCGTAATCAATATCAATGATATTGTTTGAGTTTGAACAAACCACAAAATGTCCTTGTCTGCCATAATTAGGAATGTGCACTCATTATCATTATCTACAGCAACGAATTATTCCGATGATTCAGTAGGACAGTTCGATAATATAAAAACATTCTCAAACATTTCATTAAATGTCGGCTCAGTTTCACTATTCTTTCACTCCCAGAAGGGAAATCCTTTTGTTTCAAGGGATTTTCGTTTTGTGTTAAGAGAAAAAAATGTATGAAAATACAAAGTATAGTTTGTAGGAATCATTCTATTATTTCGTGTTAAACGATATTTCGTCTTAAGCAATTTCACCTTAAACGTATTTTCACTGTATTTTATTCTCTGCTTATCGTCCTCTTAAGGCATCCGACTACTTTTTTTAGAAGAAATGAAGATAGGGGGATTTTTTTTTGTAATTGTTAGTATATTTATTTAGTATATTTTAAGGAAAAAATTCTAAAATTTGAAACAGAAAAAAAATATTACTATTAAAATGGGGAAAAACTGGGAAACATGTAAAAAATCGCAAAAACGAGGCCCGCTCATTACAAAAATTTTAAGAACAAATTCACAATTTTTCAACTTTGATGTGATGATTTCTTATTCATGTTTGAAAATGACCTTCAACATAAGAGATATTTTAATTTTTACAAAAACTAGAGCACTTTATCTCAGTGATTATGTGAAATTACTTAAAAAAACATTGATTATATTCATATAAAGGACAGCAAATTTTGAAATAAAATGGTGATTGTTATATCTGATTGTCAAAACACTTCTACTGTTATATAGAACACACACAAAAAATTTCAGTAAATTATTTACAAAACCTTTTGAGCAATCGCTGTCCCTGTTTGAGCTTTTCGAAAAAAAACTCATTTTGAGTAAAACGCATTTTAAAGTTTGACATTTTATGTAAAGTTATGGCATCTGCTTTTACTAAAACACTTGCCGTTTCTGTTCTTCTGAATGGAAAATAAAAAAAAAACTTGGTATTTTTATGAAGCTAATAAGATGGCCTATAAATTAAAATCATGAAAAAATTGTCAATTTTTGAAAAGAATCATGATTTTAGGGTAGTCGGATACCTTAATACTTTTCAGAGTTGAAAAAAACTCTGTAACTCTGTAGTAGATCTTTATTAATGTAAGAGAAAGTAATTGGGGCAGACTAAAAGATTCTTCAAGAAACGGGCGTAATAGCGAAAATAACTTTTGTGTTCTTTCGAAAAGTTTTTTATTAGTCGAAACATGAAAAATGACTGTAGCGCAGATTTCTTTAAACTGAGTTTTTCTTTTTAGCTTAAGAAAAACTACTTTTCATTATAAAAACAAGAAATAATTCTTCCACGGAAAATATGATAATTTTACGTTCGCTGAATGTCTCTTGCATTTTTCTCTATTTTAAGAACTAGTTCTTGACGAGAATAAAATGCGTTCTTAGATAAAATTGAACTGTTTATCGAAGATGACAAAAACTATTATATCCAGCAAAATGCAAACAAAATTTTGTAATAATTGCCTTACGAGTATCGTATCTTACCTTTAAGTTACACTGCTAGAAAAAAAATATACAAAAATATAAATACTTCAGACTAGTTTGGTGGATTGTTTTTTTATCATCACTGCAGAGGATTTTATATTTACTGCAAAAATCAAAATGTATAAAATAATCAGTTTTTAAACAAATCAGGTTTAAAACAAATCAGTTTTTTAATCGGACATTGTAACGAAGATAAAAAAAATAAGCATTCGATTACTAAATTAAAAATAGGTGAGGAAACCCTTTTACTGAATAATAAGGTGACCATTTTTTTTACAATGAAAAGGAGTTTAAGAAAAAAATTACAATTTAAATATATGAAACGTTTAAGAAATTCAAATAAAAATACGCTAATTATGCTTATATTCTTTTTAATTTTCATCTAAAACGAGTATTTTTCCATTGAATGATTTTTTGTCAGCATATCATTTTTAATACATCGGTAATTTTGGGCAAAAAATATCCTTCATACTGAATTTTAGAGGTAAGTACTGTAGCTAAAATATTAACATTCAAATTGATTTCTCACCAGTCATTTCACAAAAATCATTACCAACTAAAAAAAAAACTCTTTCAAATACTGCATTAATTCTTGGGCAGCACAACGTAAATTCAACAAGAATAATTACATTTTCATATGGAATGTGTTCATTGTTGAAATCGTTTAAATAATTTCACCCATATTTTACCAATTCCTCAGCATATTGATTTTCCAACTGTTCCAATTTATTAGAATTTAAATGTACATTCAGTCTTCTTTCTATTTCAAGCATACAATTGTCATTGATTTTAATACCAGGCATTTCTTTAGATAAAAACTCAACGTAATTTTCGATATCTGCCCAATTTACATGCGGCAAAGTCAAAAAATACCGATGAAAACTGTTATTTCCTGTGTTATTTGTTTCAGATCATTCTTCGACATTTTGGAAACTTGTTTGGTTCATCTCTGAAAATAGAGATAAACAGATCAGTTTTAAAATATTGAAAAGGAGGACAAAAAGGAGGACACTTTTCGAGGAAGGACAGAACCTATAAAAGGAGGATGGTTGGTTACCTTATGGATAAGCAAAATAATAAGAGTTTGCAAAAGTTGTTTGAAAAAATACAATAAAAGCTATCTTAATTATAAAATTATAAATCACAACGTAATAAATAGCGTAATATTGAAAACAATCAGTAAATATTTTTTTTACTTAAGATGTTGTGTCCCTAAATGAAAATATTGTTTCTTTAATAAATTTAAACAAAAACTCTTTGTAACATTTAATGTATAGTGTTTTTTATGCTTCTTTGTTACAATGCTTTCACTCTCTTAATCAAAATTGTGTTCATTAAAATTTGTAAGTGTATAGAATTAAAAATATGATCTTGGAAAATAGATTATTTTCTGTAGAATTTAATAAATTATACTTAGTATAATAACATTAGACTCTTTCTTGCTTTCATAAAGTTATCATTAAAACATGCTGTAAAGATTAATTTTGCCGAAGTAAAGGGTATTATGAATATATATTTAATGGAGGAAAATTAATGCTCTGCTGAACAAGAAAATAAAGCTCTCAAGTTTCAATAATTATCAACTTTTTTTCTAAGGAAACTGTTTCATATATTTTCCAAATAATAAACTTTCAAAGAATTTATAAAATATATTGACCAATTTGTCGTTTTCCTTCAGCAATTTAGTGTTCGAAATAAGGTGCAAGTAATGAATTCGAAATAAAATAAACTTTTTAATTAAAACTAGGAAGTAACAAACAAGAACAAATATGTATACGTAATAATACTGAATAAAACCTTCACAATCTAAATGAATCAAATTAATAAAAACGACTGTTTTTTTACGACATATCGAAAACACATATCAGCTAGACTGCCGATTTCTCATATCGAGGATGCCAACTTTTACAACAAACTTCTAATATAAAAAGATTAAATAACATGAGCAAAAAAAAACAAAGCAGATGATAATAGCATGAAAAAGAGAATATTTCTCAACGTTAATTGATATATTAATTATAATTTCAAATATATTTATATTTACATATTACAGTGGTGGCCAAAATTGTGAACATTTTTTAACGTTATAGTTTTTAAGTTTATTTGCTTATAAAATATTTTATGTTGCAAAACGTCAAAGAATTATGCTGCAATAACTGTCGATATACACCTTTAATGCTGATGAAAGTACTGAGTTATCACACACACACAGAGCTTAGTGATGTTGCCTTTATTCCTTATTACAGCTTCATATCGATGTTTTATTGAGCTGAAAATAGTTTTAAGCTCTTCCTTTAATAATACACGATGACTGAAAATAATTTATCCTCAATGAGTTCCCTTTTATCTCATGGGCACCTCATTGGGACAAGAGTTTTCAACCAGTACCACAGATTTTCAATAGGATTGAGATCAGGACAGCTTCCTGGTCAGGATAACAATGATATTTAGTCAAAAAGCAATGACATCAAATAAACGAGTAGATTGGACACATTACTAGAAAGTGGCATTTCCTATGTTAAAATTACATAACAGGGGGTGGGGGTAATTCAATAACTACATATGAAGACTGAACGTTTTGTTTAAGATGTCAGGAGACAAATTTAATAAAAACAAGCAGAAAATGGCCGAAAAAATGCACCACATCTGTTGATGACAGAAGAACAAAACTCTATGTTTCAGAGATAAAAGAATTTCAGGAACATCCATCACAGTAGTGATCTCAGTGATGCTGGTGTTTCTGTCAATTCAAAAACAATCAGATGTAGATTAAGAAATGTAAGACTAAAAAGTAGAATTCCATGAAAAAAGTCGTATCTCAATTTACATCAGCGCTACAAGGGTCATATAGAAGGACGAAACTAATATATATGTTTATTCCGAAGTTATAGCCTAAAATATGTAAGACGTAGAATAGCAGAAACGCTACATCCTAATTGTATCCAGGCAACTGCGAAGTACCCACATAGTTTTATCATTTAGTCATGCATATCAGCAGATGGCATTGGCTTCCTTCATATCATCGATTGGACACTGAAACCATTCTAGAACCCAGATTTCTACCTTTCATCAGGGATCTATTTACAAATAATGCTTCATTTATTTTTCAGCAATATTCTGCTCGTTGCCAATCAGTAAAGTAATTAAAATACTGGTACCGTTCTAATATAATTGAGTTGTTGTCCTGGCCAGGAAAAAGTTCTGACCTCGATCCTATCGAAAACTTGTGGTGCCGTTTGAAACCTCTTGACCGAATGATGTACCCATGAATTAAAAAGGAACTAATTAAGGGTATAATTGTTTCCTGGCATAATGTGATAGCGAAGGATCAGCTTAAAACTATTTTCAGCTCAATGAAACAACGATGTGACACTGTAATAAAGAATAAACGAACCTTACTAAGCTCTGATCACTCGCTGCTATCATTAGTATCCAATGTATATCGACAGTAATTACAGCATAACTATTTTACGTTGCAAATATTTAAATTTTCCTTTTTGTATTGAATTTAGTATTAATTTCGCTTTAAAAATATATAAAATACTTTACATTCTGTGCAACGTAAAATATTCTATAAACATACAACCTTAAAAAAAACAATTTTAAAAAAATAACCACAATTTTCGCTACCACTGTACATAATTTGATTTATATTCAAATTTAAATCAACTGCATACCGTTCTTTTTTATAAGTAGCAACCTCCTCGAGTCCACGTGGCAGGTAAACAGGCATAGTAGGCTGTCAAAAAGTGCGAGTTGCTTTGAATTTTTGTCATCGTTGTCTTTTTAACTAATAAGTATAAATTCATGAATTGAATCATTGCTGAGAAAAAATAATTAATTTTGTTGTAAAGAAAAAAAATTATTTTTATTTAACAATGTCAATAATAATTATTTTTATTTAACACTTAAAATTTTTTAAAAAATATTATATTAAAAAATAGCGTTAAAATATATTGTTGCTTAATGTGAAATTAACTATTCCTTTGGAAGATTTTTAGCTAATTTTACAATCTCTTGGAGGAGAAATTCAGATTTGTTGTGTGCACATAAATATACTGAGTTAAGAAAACATAAGAGAATAAGGTTATAAGGTTAATGTACACACCAAGTTCTCAAATATTACCTTGAGACATATACGCATTCTTCGAAGCTTTTATTTTCAAAACTTTTAAAATATGCAATAGTAAACAAGAAAAAAGGTTAATAAGCTTCTTCAAAAAATTAAAATTTTCTAAAGTTTTAAATGTAGATAGTCAATTTCCTACACTAAATATTATTTATTGAACTCATTTTACACTCAACTTTGACATTGAAACTTAAACTTTCTTCTTTTAGCATTTGCATTTCTATACTTGAAAACTTTAATATACGTGTATTTAAAATATTATCGGATTCACTAACAGAACACATATCAAATAAGTTTTCTATTCCTTAATATATAATAAAAATACATTATTTCTTTACGGATTGCGAAATGTCCAATACAGAAATGCGATTAGTTACACTAAAAAACTTTCACATGCGATTTATGAAGTAGTTGAAATAACTTGCAAGCGAAAATCTATGTTTGAAATGATTGAATTGTATTTATTTTTGTCAGCTTGTTCCTTTGAGAAAGTTTACAGTACTCTTACATAAGAAATAACTTTTCAACCCTTCTTTAAATTTTGTGTTCTTTCTTCTTTACGTTAAGAATGTTCATTTTTCACCTGACTATATTAAATACTTGATCCTTTCAACTGAATACCCAATAAACATTCAATTCTGCTGACACAATAATGCTATAGATATGTAAGGTATAAACTATTTATTTTCTTAAAAACTACTTAAATATGGATTTTTCAGAGTTTTTAAAGAAGGAATTCTAGCTTTCTTTCTTTTTTCACAGTTAATAAAAGTCCAAAAACACAGTACCAAATACTTATTAAAGATATTTAATGTGATACAGTTTCATTTATGAAAAATTCAACATTTGATTTTACCTTATTGTGATTTCTAGGAATCCACGCATTAAGTTTTATAAATTCTCAAAAATCACCAGATTTTCAAAAATACATATAATTAAAGATTTTATCAATATATTGCAATAAAAGATATAATTAAAATACATAATACCTTTTGTGGCTGAATGACTTAAGCGTTTATAAATGACATTGCATCAAAGCCATATAATAAAATTTTTAAAATATAACCATCTATTCCAATACATCAACAAACTAAATAATTATCAATAAAAAAGCAAAGGGACGTATTCATATTCTAGAAACAGAATTAAAGCTCTTTTGGAAGACAGTATATTAATAATTTGTGCTCTAGGAATTTGCTTTTCTTTTATTCATGAGTCATCTGCTAATACCCTCAGCTATTTAGCTCAAAATAGCAAAATTGGAGATTAACAAGTTATCTGTTTTCAATTTAATTTTTCCCTATTCAATCCAAAAAAAGATAGCTCTTCTGTAATTGTTGACTTATTTCGAGATTTTAGTTTATTTTATTCAAAAATTGAAATGTATATGTTTAATAATTTCTGTATAATGTTATTAAATCAAATTTATATACGTATTTTTCCTTTTATAGACTTAATAGCGCACAGTGGGAATTTCGAGAACATTCATAATATTATAAATGCCTTGTGTGTAGAAGTTTAATTAAATCATTTTTAATAATTGAGTATATATATATATATATATTCTATAAATATATCTCTCTTTCGAAGAGTAGATGCAAATAGAAATTGAGAAATGGGAAATGGGAATTATAATAATTTTTCAAAATGTGTTTAGTTTTAAAACAAGCTGATTAAATGTCAAAAAGAAATAAATATTGGTGAATTAAAATAAAAATTGTAATCTAGCCCAAAGTCCATTTGTTACGATAAAATCTAATTTATTTTTCTTATTGGAAAATAAAATAGGATATCCCTTTGTGCAAAATTTTAAATTCATTTGCTGTTTTATATTTCGAAATATTATGAATTTTATTAATTTCGATGTTTTACATCATTTTTATAAGATTTTAAGCTAATTGATGTTTAAATATTTGTCAAATATGTACTATATGTATCAAAATGTAATTCCTTCCTTTTCCGACGTTCTTCGAAAAAAAGTTACAAAAAAATCATCAATTTTTTAAAATTTTATTATTAATTATTATGAAGTTAAACAGAATATAACATGTAGGCTTTATATAGAGTTTTTAGTTTTTTTCGTGAAAGAAAGTATTTAATTTTATTATCAGCTCCTTATTTCGAGTAATCCCGGGTAAAGGAATAAAAATTGATATTATATTTGTACGGCAGTTTTTGAAACAAGGTTCAACACAAGGTGGTACTTCACATTCTATGTACTAATTATCTGGTCTATTTTCTGACTGGCTTACTTCCTGAATACTTTTACTACAGTAGAGTCTTGTTGAAACTCGTTCTTTCTCAGTAGAAGTAATAACATCTGTTGAATGCTTTTAGATTAGCCGAAATAGTGAAAAAGTGATGCTGGATCTTTTTCTGATGTGGTAAAAAACTGTAACACTGATTTTCTGAAATTAGTTTTCCAAGAAGTTCTGTTATATATAGATATATACATTCTTTTGGAGATCTTGAACCATAACTGATTTACAATACAGAAGTAGAAATCCCGCAGAGCCAAATTCAACTAATGGAGAAAAAAATATTCTTATAATACGTTCTCGAATTTTCTGGTGTACATTAAATTAACCGACTACTTTTCGGAATCGTGATTTTTTTAAAAGAGTACAAGCGATTCTTTTTTCATAAATAGAATAACTTAGATTAGAATATACGTATAAAATTATTTTAATAACATCATTGCAATAAAAGATTATTTAAATGTAATATTTTGGCAATAAATGGAAGATTTATCTATTTTCAAAATATTATTCGTTCTTGAAAAATACTTCTATTATAATAATACTTTTCTTATGTATAGCTAAGACTTCTCCAGAGAGTCTGAACTAGAAATTTTGAAAAATTCCAATAATTTTCAGAGCTACTACCAATTGAAATAATAATCGGTATTTTTTTGTTAAAATTTCTCCATTTTAATGTATTAAAATATGGAGAAATCCACTTCTAAGTCATATATTTCAAAAAACCTAGTTCATGCTCAATAAAGAGGTCTGAGCTATATATATAGTCAAAATATTATTATGATTGCAGTATTTTTCGCAAAAGAAGAATTTTTTGAAAAGATGTAATTTCGTCTTCATATTTTGCCAAAAATTGCATTTAAATAATTTATTATTATAATAATATTCTTAAAGCAATTTTACACGTGTATTCTATTCTAAGAGACACTAAGCCTTAAAAAAATATTCGTTTGTACTCTCTTGCAAAATTACGGTTTCGAATGTAGTCGAATACCAGGTGACTTTCACCCTTCATAAGTTTCAGGGAGAGTTTAAACGTAATGAAACAAATCTCACTAAAAATTTCAGCTATGCCCAAAACAAGACGTGATAACAATGAATTGCATTACATACAAACCGAAAAAAGGTAACACTTTATAAAAATTTATTGCTATAAGTAAGAGAGATAACCGGGGGAAGTGGTTAATTTTATCCATAATCTACGATAGATTTTCTTGAAATAATATTATTTAACTTACTATGACAGTGTTTCTCAAACTTACAAGAGTCGCGCTCCAATATCAAATCATCTTTTTCATCGCTCCCCTCCATACAATAACATTGTATTGAATTCAATAACACTATTCTTTGACACTAAATCTACAATATATTCTACTTCAACTTCTTATGAGCCTCCAACGTATATAAACATCTAGCTTAGCCAAATAATTTATTTTCTGGACGCATATATGTCTTTCCGAAGTACGATCTTTTCTGTGCACTGCTATCCATAAAATTATTCTGAAGGCTTTGAAATGCAATAAAAGGACCTTAATATTGTTCGAAAAGGATCTACTTATTTCAGAGGATTTGTTTATCTATTCCTTTTTTCCTCCCCCTCAAAAAAAAAAAAAACATCAAAATTCGCGCATCTACTTAGAAAGCGGTAGGATTGGGGAGCGGAAGGCGTAACTTCTAATCGGCAACTTAGGAATTAACTATAAACCGTACAAATCATCAAAATAAGTGTTAATACAAGCCCATGGGGTCACTGGTAATTATCAAACTTATTCTTAAGTTACTATTGTTAAATTAATAATAAAATAAATTGTACAGTACTGATACATTTATTAGTGTATTACTCGTATATCAGTGTAAATGTGTATTTTATATTTTATTATATCAGAAAGTATTTTGTTTGTTTACTTTCAGTAAATTTATAATTTTTAAAATAATCTTTTGTTTTCGACTTTCCAATATGCTCGCGCCCCCCTCGTCGAGTTATCATGCCCTCCAAGGGGGTGCGCTCCACAGTTTGAGAAACGCTGTACATTTCTATATATATCTAAAATATCTTTCCTCATTTGAAAAAAATGAATAATCATAAATATTGACAACTTGAGAGTCAACTCAAATCAATATTTAACCCAGAGGTCGGTGCCGCATGCCATAGTTTGCCGACCCCTGGTTTAACCCCTTGCCTACCAGATTGTGCTTCCTATCGTACCCGCAAATCCCAGACTTCTACGGACACTGACCCTGACATTACAACGTACAATTCATTTTTCCTTTTGACGTTGACTAAGGCACACATTCATTCATATTTCAGTTCGCTTTCTAAAGTTTTAATAACTATTTTTGTTGTGTTTCCTTTTTCTTACCAATGTGACATCCTCGTTGGATTTCAACGAAAGTGATACTGAAGAAGATTTTTTGCAGAAAATCGATGAATATGACATTGACTCTGATAGGGATTTGTTTATTCGTGATGATGAGGAAATGGAACAATAATGACAATACACTCATGTAATGCACGTGGAAAAGCTATTTAAACCAAGGAACATTTAGAGCAATTTCACAAGGAGAGAGAGAGAGAGAGAGAGATTTCTAGTTTCAACTCTAATTTTCATATTTTTGTAATCCAGACATTTTGTAATATAACTTTTTGTAGTTTTGCACAATGTCAATAAAAGAAAGTCTACCATGTAATATTTCCTGTGCTGGTTACACTGGTTGTACACTTAAATAAGCCATATATCCCCATGAGGTTACAATTCGATCTCGGCCTGAGAGCAGCATGTATTCAATAGTGGCTACTTGATATGCAAGGTGTCGATTTGATACAATTTTACTTTAAAATATCCACCCTTCGTTAAGGGGACACAATACGATTCAATTGAAAAAATCTGCCAAAAATGTAAAACCTAATTTTTTAGCATGCATTATTCTTTATATACTTTTCTATATCCTCACAAAATTTGAAAGCACTACACTTAAAAAAAGCAGAATTATGATAGCTTTTACGTTCGTTTTTATTCACATCCCTACGGCAAATCAAAATTTTAAACTGACTTATCTCAGTAAGATAAAATAATTAGTTTGTCTTTATTTAAAATGCTAGGGCTTTTTTTTTCCTGTTGTGCCTAATACTTAGAAATTTTTTTCACTTGTTGCTAATAGTATATGTAAAAAAAGTTGGTATGCACTTTTGAGTCAAAGCGATACTTATTTTTTTAAAAATAATTGAACTCAGAATTTGCACATTTTGTAAAAAAAATGTTCGATAAGTATTCAGAAAAAGAAGTATTGAACGAGAGAGAGAATATATATATATATATATATATATATATATATATATATATATATATATATATATATATATATATATATATATATATATATATATATATATATATATATATATACATATATATATATAATATATATATATTATATTTATATATATATACATATATATATATATATATATATATGTATATATATATATATATATATATATATATATATAGCAATCATATTATCGCAAAACCCATACCAATTTTTTGTTATGCATAGTTTGACGTACCTGTAAATCAAATTTATGCATGAATGTAAATTTTTGTAGGAGGAGTAGCACTTTAAAATCACTTCACAATTTTTTTTCTTAAAAAATTAAATAGCTTGCTTTTTATGCAATTTTGAGCACAAAATCTTTTTTACATAGTGTACACACATAGGAGGCAACCAGAAAATTTTTGAAAATCCTGAAATTAAAAATTCTTTCGTAAATCGTATCAAAAAATGTTCAAAATTTCTCAATTTCAAATAGCAAAAGTTCTTTTTATTATGCAGAATTTGAATGAAAATAGTTTAAGCTATAACAATAACACAGAACAAGCCCTCACGATAGGATCTATTCTTAAAATACCCAGATATATTTACGAATCAAAATATCCACGAACAGCCTAAATTTTAAACTGGTTATTTTCACTTCAACAACCAAAAATGGGTCTTGGAATCGCGTCCATCATTGTCATCATCCTGAGAGCGAAATACATAAGCAACTTGTTCTTTTGTGTGAGCAAACGCAAACATTTATTTGTTGGGCATTTCTTTAACAGCTGCCTCTGTCAGACGGTATTGCAGGAAAGCTTTCTCGACGAAAAAATGTTTGCTTCCCAGTCGTCTTCGTGTCCGGATATCTCCTTTGTGTCGGCTTCACTGCCAGATGACGTCCATGGAATATTCACTAAGACTCGTTTTGTTATTCATGGCGATGCTCTGTCCAATATTGTTGGGAAGACTGATTTTTGAGTGAATCATTTTTATGCAGTTTTTCATATGGAAGAATATAGCTAACTCTAAAATGCAAGAATAAATTAAAATTTATTGATATATTGTTCAAAATTACAAACCATTTTTATATGGCCCTTTTGTGTAACACATTCAAATTTATTAACTTTATTCTACAATTTAATTTCCATTTAAAAATACATTTTGTTAGCTCACAAATCTTAAATTAAATTATAAGAGGCATCTGAAACCAGAAATAATATTAGATACTTGGTATAGTATTTTAAGAAACATTTTCAATTGATGAATTGAATGATTCTGAAGTTAATTTATTTAACTTGCCCTGTACTTTTTAAAATGAATTTTAAGTCAGTGAAGTCAAAGTTTCAATATTCGTGACCCAATATTCAATCATCATTTTCATCACGCGCCCCCGCATACAATAACAATGTATTGAATTCATTAATACTATACTTCGACGCTAAAGCTTCAATACGATTTTAACCTCTTAAGGGCCCCTGGCGTATATAAACTTCTCACTCCGCCAAACTGTTAATTTCCCTGAACGTAAATATACGTCTTTTCGAAGTGCGATCTTTTTTTGTGCACTGCTATCCCTAAAATTATTCCATAAAATTGTTTAGAATGCAATAAAATGACCTTTACAGTGTTTGCGAAGGATTTACTTACTTCAGATTATATGCTTCGTTATTCCTTACTCCCCCCCCAATATATCGCATACGCATGCCTACGTGGAAAATGGTTGGGATTGGGAAACGAATCGCGTAACTTTTAATCAGCAGTCAAGGGATTAATTATAAACCGTACAAATTATAAAGATATAAGTGTTAACTTTTGTATACAATTTTATATGTGACACGCTCATGGGGTCACTGGTAATTATCAGACTTACTCTTAACTTTGTACTGTTAAGTTAAAAAATTATAAAATACATTGTGTAGCAGTGATACATTTATAATTGTAATATATTAGTGTAAATGAGTATTTTATTTTTCATTATGCCAGAATGTACATAGTGTTTTTTTCCAGGTATATAAGTTTAAGTTGGCATTACTTTCCAAGATGGCAACCGATTTAACAGCTGTCAAGTGATTTATTCTCAGTTTGGTTTGGCAATTCATCAAAACGATCATCCAGCAAGGCGTAGATTCGTCGAATGGGCCCAAAACGAGATCGCTGTTGTTCCTGATTTTCCTAAGCGAATTTTGTTTAGCGATGAAGCGCACTTCTGGTTGAATGGCTACGTCAACAAACAAAACTGCCGCATTTGGAGTGAAGCTAATCCACAAGTGTATGTCGAAACACCGTTACATCCAGGAAAACTGACTGTTTGGTGCGCTTTATGGGCTGGTGGAA
Source organism: Trichonephila clavipes (assembly GCA_019973935.1). Classification (NCBI taxonomy): domain Eukaryota; kingdom Metazoa; phylum Arthropoda; class Arachnida; order Araneae; family Nephilidae; genus Trichonephila; species Trichonephila clavipes. The sequence continues at coordinate 320,641 of BMAU01006195.1, read as the reverse complement.
TCATGGGTCCGTACTTCTTCAAAAACGATGAAGGCCACAACGTTACAGTCAATGGTGATCGGTATAGAACCATGATTACTAACTTTTTCATTACTGAATTGAACAATCATGATGTCCAGGAGCTGTGGTTCCAACAAGACGGCGCAACATGTCACGCAGCTCGTGCCACAATCGATTTACTGAAAGACACGTTTGGTGACCGCCTAATTTCACGTTTTGGACTTGTGAATTGGCCTCCAAGATCTTTTGATTTAACACCGCTAGACTATTTTCTGTGGGGCTATGTAAAGTCATTCGTCTATGTAGATAAGCCACAAACGCCTGACCATTTGGAAGACAACATTCGCCGTGTTATTGCCGATATACGGCCACAAATGTTGGAAAAAGTCATCGAAAATTGGACGTCCAGATTGGACTACATCCGAGCCAGCCGTGGCAGTCATATGCCAGAAGTCATATTTAAAATGTAATGCCACAAGATGATCTTTCGAATAAAAAAAAATTCATGTCAGTCGAAGAATACATCGTTGTTTTATTGCAATTTAAAGTTCTATACCTCTAAAAAAACACCCTTTATTTATTAATTTACTGAAGGTAAACAAAAAATTATAACTAAATAAAAAATTTTTTCGACTTTTCAATATACTCGCGCCCCCTCATAGAGTTATCACGCCCCCAAGGGGGACGCGTCCCACAGTTTAAGAAACGCTGTTCTGAGTCTTATGTTTGTAAATGCATTAACCTCAGGAAGTAATCAAGTAAGAGAGCTGAAACGGATGGCTAATAAAAACTGGAATGTTTTAAGCAACTGGTTTGTTTTATTCCTTTCATATGCGTGTGATGAGCAGTACTTTCTGAATTGACGATTCAGCCTCCTGAATAGTGGCCTGTGGAAGGATAATGAAAGTAGTATATGGTTATTTACCAGTGGTAAATGCTCCCTGCAAAATTATTATGCCTATCATAGTGAGTGAGTACTTATTAATATCTCTCTATTAAGTAATACGAGGGCTACTGGTGACGGTTACCTTAATTTTAACCCGCTGTCAAATGGGTGCCCCCAGGCAAATATCTGAGCTAGCACCCTTCTCTTAATTTCCGCACCATGCAAATGAGAGAAATTTTGAGCCACGAAAATTTAACGTGCATCAGCTCCTTTACACGCCAGGTCTGCGTAGCAATAGGTTTGGGCATTAAGCTTAACTCATATCCTTTCATTGTCCAACAGCAATGAATGACAAAAAGATGTATCAACATGGGATGATAGATACCGAGAGAGCAATGATAAAGCAGTAATGTATCATAGAGTTTCATCTCGACAGTTGGCAGAGCACTGAAGCATTTCTACAAATGTTTCATTTCGTAATTCATCAATTCATCGTCGACTATTAAATACTATAGTCCCTTTATATACTTCCTTTCTCATGGCAAAATATTGGTACCTGGGCTCATCGCATTGGGCACTAACATACTTGTTAGCAATATACGAATTTTTTTCAAATACACTCATGGAAAAACCAATTAGCGCACCAAGAAATAATTGCGAGATCTTAACGAAACGTGGCATCAAGATACATGTCGGAGAGATATGCAAATTATTTTAAATGCAACGTGTTTGCGTATTACGTATAGCCGGTAGATGGAGTTTAAAGTCATTTTCTGTGGAGTATAAAGCAGGTAACCAAAGCTTATTTGAGTGTAAAAATCGTTTACAAAGGAAATCTGAGGTAGACATGCCATTGCACCATTTTCGAAGAAAATATGAGCCGCTGTCGCAGTTTGAAAGGGGGAGAATTATCGGCATGATGGAAGCTGGGTGGTCAGTTAGGCGAGTAGCTCGTCAACTAGGCCGTTCCGATTGTGTTGTAAGCAGGTTTGGGGACCAGTGGATCCAAGAGATGTCATTTACACGAATACCAGTCTCAGGACGCCGTTGACAGACCAGTCGTCCAGAAGACCGTCACATCGTAATAAATGCACGTGTGCAGCCAACTGCTTCATCGGCCGTCACCCAAGCACAGGTAGCACCTTCCCTAAGGCTCCCTGTGTCTTCTCGAATCATACGAAGGTGCCTGGCTGAAGGACATTTGGAATCGCGGCGCCCATTACGTGTGCTGCCCTTGACACCCACCCATTGACTCCTAAGTTTGGAGTGATACCGCTCACGAGAAAATTGAACTGAAGCTGAATGGAACCATGTCGTATTTTGTGACGAATCCGGATTCAATCTCAGCAGTGATGACAATCGTGTTCGTGTGTGGAGACCAAGTGGTGAACGCTTCAATCATGCCTTTGCTTTACAGCGATACACCGCTCCCACCGCTGGAGTGATGGTATGGGGTGCTATTGCCTACAATACATGGTCACCCCTAGTATTGATCATTGGCATCATGACATCCCAGCGGTATGTCCAGGACATCCTGCAACCACATGTGTTGCCACTCATGCAACGGCTCCCAGGAGCCATTTTTCAACAAGACAATGCTTGGCCTCACATGACAAGGGTGTCACAAGACTGTCTCCGCCCTGTTATTACCTTTCCTTGCCAACCTGATCCCCAGATTTTTCTCCCATTGAGCATATCTGGGATTATTTGGGATTGCGAGTGGGGCATCCCCTGAGTTTGAACGAACAAGAGTCATGGTTACAGAAAATATGGGACGAAATATTTTAAGACATCATACATACCTTGTTTGCCTCAATGCCCGATCGTATCGCATCGTGCATTCGCGCTAGAAAGGGTTCAACAGGGTATTAAATTTTCCGTTCTTTTGACTTTTTTTCTGAAATAATTGATTCTTTTTCTTTGATTTTCTAATAATTTACTTATATCAAAGTAGACATTACGTATGTAAAATTTCCTTTCATTTTGACGACTCCTTCTTGGTGCGCTAAGTTTTTTTGTCCATGAGTCTAGATATTTATTTATTTGAATACAGTGCTTGTTCTCAAAATTACTGACTTTTCAGAATTATAATCCAAATCGAAAGACCTTAAGTTCCAGTTATTTTCTGACAAATCACAAAGCTGTAAAATATTAATAAAATGATACAATCCTATGTCATTCTAATTGAAAACATGATTTCTTTTTACCGGACAAATAATTTATTATTGATTTTGTCAGCACACAAGACTATATACATTTATGCCCGACATAGAATTTTATGAACCTTCTTTAAACATCTTGTATCAAATTTGTTTCTCCATCCTTCTGCAATTCCCTCATTTTCCCCTCTCAAAATAAAAGGTAGTTCTTTTATGTAGCAGCGTCCTCTTGGGATCAATCTGAACAAAGGTCTTCATGCTAATTATTTACAAAAGTAAAAATTATAATAAATAAGTAAGAACGTAAAGTAATTAAGTTACATTCAGAACATTGACAGAATTTGAGTTCTCTGTAGTATCAAAATGAATGATATTTTCTTACACTAACAAGGGGAGGCTACGATGCATGGATCACCGATTCGATCCATCTTTAGTACATGTGTAGGGCATAACCAGGAGTACAACGGGTGCAAGTAGTAAGGTGTGCTTCTCAGTCGTTTCCGAGAAATTAATTAATCGAAATTTGAGTTGCGTTCATATGCGTTTTACGTTAGCAAAAATTCAACGAGCGCGTAGCGCAGCGGTAAGAGCCCTGCTTCGTAAGCGCGGGATCGCTGGATCGAATTCCGCCGGTGAACTCGATTTTTTTCCTAATATTTCATATTTTTTACAAATTTAGGTGTCTTGAATAATATTTATTTTGGAATCAATTGTATAATTTATTTTTTTAACAGAAAAAAGGATTCTGAAAAATCATAAACAGGAGAGATTGAAGAATTAATACTTTTATTCCCAGTACAACTGTTTATTCTACCCTATTTTCTATTCACTATCGAGCTGTTCGAGCGCCGAATTACTGCACGAAGTAGGATGATATCAGTCATAGAAGCAGGGAAAACAATAGTTATTGCGGCATCTTGCGCAAGTGATAAATGCCGAATTTTTGCATTCGCAAGATTTTTTTAGCACATCTATCCGAAAGAAAACTTCGTTCACGTTCATGAACGATGTCCAGTCATCGCCCAATTTGGCGGCAAACCACGCGTATTTTAACATGCAACAGAAAATTGGTGCCGACATTTGATGGTGTACGAGAGACTGAATTTTGATACAATCTTCTCTGGAAGATATTTCTCTATCCTGTTCGATAATGTTAGCGCAGTTCTGTAGTCTCTTGATCAAGTTCTTCACTTGCCGGTAAAAATAAACATCACACGGCTGCACTAATGGAGTGCATTTTGGTGGTATTTCGATTAATTAATTTCTCGGAAACGGCTGAGAAGCGCACCTTACTACTTGCACCCGTTGTACTCCTGGTTATGCCCTACACGTGTACTAAAAATGGATCGAATCGGTGATCCATGCATCGTAGCCTCCCCTTGTTAGATAATTTCAAAACAATTGACTTGAGTTCGGTTTTTTACGATTTCTTAAATATCTTTGTAAGGTAAAATAAATCACGCATCTACGCACTGTAAATAAAATTTCGTTACAGGGAATTACTTTTCAAAAAATAGATTTTAAAAGAAATCAACTTTTAGAAGTTAGCACGAAACATTAGAGTAACTCATGTTAAAAACAAAATATAAAGATCAAAATATTTTGCTCAGAATGTCAGCCAAAAATTCATTCAAAACTTTTAAATTCATTTATTCTGCAAAGACAGTATTAACTGGTATTAGTAAGCTTTCCACTTCTATTTCTTTTTCTGGCAAGCAAAAGACGAAATAAAATTTTTCGAATGTTTTTTTTTCTATTTACATTTATAGTTTTCTAAGCAAATGGAAATTACTTAAAAGTTTTCCTTGGAGACTTACGTAAGGTGTATTTTCAAAGATATATTTTTCAGGCGATTGTAATTAAACGTTCGAATAAATAAAGTTTCACAAACTTTAGAATTTAAGAAAAAAAAACAAGTTCCAAATTTTTAACCCGTTAACTTGCAATTAAAATTTACTCGATTCAATCCCCAGTGCCACCGTTTTCCACATAGGTACACATATGCGGTGTGTTAGGTGGCAAGGAAAAGGCAGAAATAAGTAAATTTTTCTCCGAAATTCTAAATTCTTCTTCTAAACTCAGAAATGCGAATTCATTGAGTGTCAAGGCAATTTTATTGCATTAGAATGTTTTCAAAATAGTTACATTGATACCAGCACAATTAAAAGAATTGTATTTTAAAAGGACGGATAATTACGCCCGGAGCACATAACGTTCCGGTTGAGCGATAGGGATTTATACGGCAGTGGCACTAAAGGGGTAAATGAACTAAATATATTTTCAAATAAAAAATAAAATTAAATTGTTATATATTCCATTATATTTTATATTTCATTTATATTTCTATTCTCCCTAAGTTGCATTAAAAGTTTTTGTATTCTTTTTTATGTAAATGTTTATATGTTACATTTCTTTTGGAAAAGAAAAAAATAATAAATGTTAATGAATTACTTATATATATATATATATATATATATATATATATATATATATATATATATATATATATATATATATGAAGTAGGAGGCGCTATGCGCTACTGCAAGCCCCTCCATCATCCCCTTTTTAGGTTGCTTTGAAAGGAAGCAAAGGGCAATGACTCGGGTGGATGAGGCAAAAGAAGAGATCGAGAACGCAAGAAAGGCAGACGCACAACGGCAGAGAAGTAACAACTCTTAAATATAATGAAGGCCAATTAGGTAAGGACGCGCGTTTAAATGTTTCACTTCAATCATTAATTGTTATTCTCCCTTTTATTTATTCTTGTTTTAAAAATAAACAGATTATTCTGGCAAATCTCAAGTTTCGAATTAACCCCAGTAACAACATAATATATATATGTAGGATTTTCCCTTTGAAATATTTTGTTAAAAGGATGAGTCATATCCTTTTCAGAGGACAATTAATGTCAATTTTGTTTATTACTGCATTCCGAAGCAGCGCCGTCTAGTGAGCGTTCGTAGCTCCAGCTTGAATAATTTTTCGGCAGAGGCCTATTAACCACCACCGATTCAACACGTCACGTTTTTAGCGCATTTCGCGCCCAGCGTGATCTCAGTCCTAACGTCCAAGCATGAGAAAGGTAATTAATTTCCCCGTCTTCTAAAGGTATAACTCAACTTTCAATTAACCTAATTCCTGCATGTCTTTCTCTTTGTAAATATTTCCCTTTAACTTTAAATAAATTATTTTTTACTTAAATGAAGTATCTGCGTTGAAATGACTTTGATTCAATTTATTCATCACTCACTTTTAAATACTTACCCATAGACACAACCACCCTGCCAATCTAAAATCCCGCCTTCTGAAGAGTCTGATTTTTATTCGAAGATTTTATTCCGACTCCCACAGAAATAACTGGATACTCAGCCGGGATTTGAGAATTATTCTAAAAGACGAAGAACCAGTCTGTCAACCCCCTAGTCGACTAGCTTTTACAGAAAGACAAGAAGTAAACAAACAGACAGAAGAATGGCTCAACGAAGGCATCATACGTCCGATTTCTTCGGAATATGGAAGTCCAATCGTAATGGTGAAAAAGAAAGATGGATCTTCGAGAATGTGCATTGACTACAGAAAATTAAATCAGAAGCTTGTGAAAAATAAATTTCCGTCACCTCTCATCAAATATGTTTTGGATACTTTGCAAGAAGCAAAGGTACATTCTACATAAGATTTACGCAATGGTTTCTTTCACGTCAATGTTGACGAAGATTGCAGAAAGTATACACCCCGTTTACTACATGTCGAAAAAGACAAATACAGCAGAAGAAAAGTAATACAGCTACGAACTAGAGGTACTATCAATTATCAACGCATTAAAGAAGTTTCGTGGTTATCTTTTAGGACAACACTTTAAAATAGTTACTGACTGTTCAGCATTTCAGAAGACTATGCAAAAAAGGAGCTAATTACTCCCATAGCCAGATGGGCGCTTCTATTAGAATAATTCGATTATGAAATAGAGAACAGAGCTGGAAGTCGTATGAAAAATGTTGATGCTCTTAGCCGATATCCCATAATGATAGTATGCAATGATACATCAACTTCAAAGCTTAAAAAAGCACTAGAGGAAGATGACAACATCCAAACAATGAACTCAATACTAGAGAAGCAAGAATCAGAAGAATTTTTTCAGCGAAATGGTATGCTCTATAAGTACTTAAATGGTCGAGAATTAACTGTAACACCTAAAGCAATTCAAGCTGAACAAATTAAATTGATTCACGAAAATGGTCATTTCTCAGTAGGAAAAACAGAAGAAATTGGGAAACAGGAATTTCTTATCCCAAATTTAACCAACGTCGTTAAGAAAGTAATAGTTAATTGTGTTCCATGTATCTTAGCTAGTAAGAAAATTGGCAAAAAGGAAGGGGTTTTGAATCCTATTTCTAAGGAAAGCATTCTTCTAAGTACGTACCATGTTGACTTCATTGGTCCTTTACCCTCCACAAACAAAAATTATCAACACAGTTTCACCGTAGTAGACGCATTTACCAAATTTACTTGGCTATATCCCGTCAAAACTGTGTCTGCTGAAAGTGCCCTCGAAAAACGAAAATAACAGCAGAAAACCTTTGGTAATCCCATCAGAATTATCTCTGATAGAGGTTCAGCGTTCACTTCAAAATTATTCAATGACTACTGTGATGAAGAGAACAGTCAACATCCACAAATAGCTACAGGTGTTCCTCGAGGAAACGGACAAGTTGATCGAATTAATCGAACTTTTATTCCAGTTCTCACCAAACTATCATTAGACGACTTAACGAAATGGTACAAATACGTCGACAGATTACAGAGAATATTAAAAAGCACTATATGTCGCAGTACAAAATGGGCACCATTCGAACTCTTAGTGGGAAACATAATACGTAGCAAGGAAGACATCCTAATCAAAGACTTACTTCTAGAAGAAATGGCGAAAGAATTGCTAGAACAACGCAAATTTTTAAGAAACGATGCAAAAAAGAACATCGAAACCCTACAGTCTGAAAATAGAAAGACGTATAACAGAAGAAGAAAGAAAGCTTCGTTATACAAAGAAGGTGATTTAGTAGCCATCCAAAGAACCCAATTCGGAGCTGGACTGAAACTAAGACCCAAGTTCTTAGACCCTTACAAAGTAACGAAAGTTAATTCTAAGGATAGCTGTGAAGTGAAAAAGGTTGGTCAGCACGAAGGACCGAACTCAACCACCACCTCAGCCGATTTGATGAAACATTTTTATGCTAATTGATTTTTTTATATTAGTTATTATTTTTAATTTTTCTCATATTATATCCCTCTTGAGAAATTAATGGATGTTCTATGGTAACACTCGTTTCCATTAATCATTTTATATTCACTTGTAACATTTATTATATTTTCGTATTATTCTTTATCTTTCTATTGATACGAAGGATTTTTTTTCATGGTTTATTTAATTGTACATCACAATATAGAATATTTTGTTTTTATATGCTTTATTTTAGGTCCGGAATTGTGAATATTAGGTATACATCTTTTCATCTGTAATATTTTATTTTATTATCGTTAAGAACCGTATTATTTGTCTTTATTGCATCCACATTCCAATAATCATCAAATTTATAGTTGTAACTAAAATAGTTTATATTTAAAGTACTTTAGTTCTCAAAATTTTGTAAGAGCTGAGAGACCAGCTCTGTCAGGAGAGGGTAATTTTGTAGGATTTTCCCTTTAAAACATTTTGTTAAAAGGTTGAGTCATATCCTTTTCAGAGGACAATTAATGTCAATTTTGTTTATTACTGAATTCCGAAGCAGCACCGTCTAGTGAGCTTACGTAGCTCCGGCTTGAATAATTTTTCGGCAGAGACCTACTAACCACCGCCGGTTCAACACGTCACGTTTTTAGCGCATTTCGCGCCCAGCGCGATCTCAGTCCTTACGTCCAAGCATGAGAAAGGTGATTAATTTCCCCGTCTTCTAAAGGTATAACTCAACTTTCAATTAATCTAACTTCTGCATGTCTCTTTCCCTTTGTAAATATTTGCCTTGTAAATATTTCCCTTTAACTTTAAATAAATTCTTTTTTACTTAAATGAAGTATCTGCTTTTAAATGACTTTGATTCAATTAATTCATCACTCACTCTTAAATTCTTAACCTTAGACAACCACCTGTCCAATCTCAATTCCCGCCTTCTGAAGAATCTGATTTTTATTCGAAGATTTTATTCGGACTCCCACATAATATATAAAAATATTCTGCCACATTTATATATAAAAATCTTTTGTGCGTGTGTTTGTCACTAAACTCCTCCTATAAGGTTGGACCGATTTCGATGAAATTTTTTGTGTGGGTTCAAAAAAGTTCGAGAATGGTTTAGATTCACAATTCGGTCCGATATCGCAATTAGTTAAAAGGGTATTAATTAAAAATATTCAAAAAATACAATTCAACATTCACCTGCATTGTTTTAACAACGCTATTTTTATAAACAAGTAATATAAAAAAAGTAATCAAATCCTACTTCGATCAACGAAGAAAAAATTTATTTTAGCTACGTTTTATTAAATAGTTGCAATTAATATAAATATGTATATACATATGGCAGAATCACAACATTAAGTGGTAATTAATTTTTATTAATTATCATTAAAGTATCATTTTGTCATCCAAAACAATCGTGTATATAAAATTTCCTTTCAACTGAATGCTTTAACACGTGAGAAAAACTCCTTTTCAAATTTTGATAAAGTCGCCAAAAGTGTAGATAAGTCGCCAATGTGGCTGTTTTTGTAATTTTTTAAATAATTAGTTTTAATGAATTAATTTTTATAAATTATAATTAAATTATTGTATTGTCATCCAAAATAATCATGTACATTACATTTCAGCTCAATTGAGCGCTTTAACATGTATTTTATTAACGATTGAAAATTCCATCAAGATAAATAAATAAACAAACAAACAAATAAATAAGGTATGTATGGAAATCGTGTGCTTATAGTAGGAACTGAAAAAGACGTAATTTGGCGTCGAAAATTGATTTTCAGCCAAAGTCGCCAAATCCGGTCTTAATTGTTACGAAAAGGCAGACGATTCACGCTTTTTAGAGTTTTTAATTAATATATTTTCAAATAATCTTTATATATGTGATTTTTCTGTGCGTGTGTATGTGACTGAACTCCTCCTAAACAGCTGGACCGATTTGGATGAAAGTTTTTGTCTGCTCCAGTGGACTCGAGAGTGCTTTAGATTTATAATTCGGCTTAGAAATGTTTATTTAATTCATTTTTTATTTTTAAGTTGTTGATCTTGGAATGTTTTACATTGGATCCGGCAAACTGCGCTGCGATCGCAGTATCGAATATTCAAAAATCTTTTATTATAATTCAAGTTGGTCGCAACAGTTGGTGCTGTGATCATTTCAGGAAAATATTTTATCACTTCGTGTTATTATTTTGTTGAAATAAGTCGTGTGTTAATTAAATTATTACATTCAGATGTAATTAGTGTTTGAAAAGTTTTGAAGTGTACATAAAAAACTACACATTCTCCAAATTTAGTATGCAGTTGAAGTCAGTATTTTACATGATTTTCTATTAAAATTGCGCGTGCGTTGACAACAATAAACCTAACCTAGAAATCTAATTGTATAGCTAATTGATTACACACATTATTAAACTTTTTTTTTTAAAATTATTTCTTATCGGAAATAGTTTGTGTGTGTGTTTCACTTCTAAGCAACCCAGAAGTATAAAACTTGGCACATAATTACATTGTAATAACTGTTTAATTTTACTCAAAACGGTCCAGATTGTTAAAGCTTATTGATAAAAATTTGGAATTTTTGAATTTTAGATGTGTGTACAGTACAACGTCTGTCGGGTTCTCTAGAATATATATGTAAGATTATATATATATATATAGATATAAGATATATATAAAGATATATATATATATATATATATATAAAGATATATATATATATATATATATATATATATATATATATATATATATATATACACTGCTGGACAATTGCTAAGGACGGATCACAAATTGCTATGTAGCATAACATTAAGCGAGACATGAGGCCTAGTAGGATAAAATATAGTTGTCACACAGTTCAGACATTAGAATAAAGAATATTTATTGTTCTGGAAAGTACAAAAGCTGTGAAACATCTGAAAGAAAAAAATGTTCATTTGATCTGCGTACGGAGAAAGGGAACAATGCATCTAAAAGTCAGCAGGCACCTTAAAGAGACGTATCAGTACGGGATATGTCCACCGTGGAGTGTGATGCAACATTCCACACGTCGTACCATACTTTGCACAACATTATCCAGCAGCTGTTGAGGCAATTTATCCCATTCATCTGTGAGTGCATGGATGAGGGCGTTCTTGTTTGTCGGAGGATAGTTTCGACCAGCAGCTTGCGTTCCCAAATCATCCCAAATATTTTCAATGGGGTTTAGATCTGGAGAACGCGCTGGCCATACGAGACGTTGAATACCCTCGCTGTCTAGACAATCCTGAACAGCGAGTGTGTGATGACATGTAGCGTTGTCGTCCATAAAAACAAATTTATCACCGACAGCACCATGGAAAAGACGAACATGAGGAAGTAGAACTTCATCAATGTATCGTTGGCCCGTCATAGTCCCATTCGCAACCACATGTAGGCGCGTGCGGCCATTGATCATGATGCCGGCCCACACATGATACTGCATAACGGATATTGGTCCTTTTCCTGGATATTTTCTGGACGATAAGCAGTACCACTCTCGCGCCAGATCAGTTGGCGTCTTCAATCCGATGACAGAATGAACCTACTCTCATCTGAGAATAGCACACATGCCCAGTCCTGTTCAGTCCAATTGTGATGCTCACGACACCATTGCAAACGGGCAGTACGGTGCGGTTTGGTCACTGGGGCACACACAACAGGTCTGCGTGCGTGTAGTCCTCCTCCCCTCAAACGTCTGGCAACAGTTTTTCGGGAGATCTGCTTTCCTGAGGCAGCAAGAAACTGATTTGCAACCTGCTGAGCTGTGGTGCGCCTGTTCCTTTTTGCTGATAGGACGATATATTTGTCTTCTGCAGGTTTCGTACTTCTAACACGATCTCCCCCGTGCCGTCTACTACACATTCCAGTAGTTTTAAATGTTTTCCACAGCCGTGAAACAACGCTGTGAGCGATGTCGAACTCCCTGGCAACATCTGTTATTTTTCGCCCTTCTTCGATCTTTCCAAAAATTCGGCCACACATACAATCATCTATGTGATGTCGGGAAGACATGCCAAAAATTTTAAGTTCGTCTATTAAATCTTTCCTATAAAACTTTGACTTGAAACAACAACTGTCCACACGCGTCAAAACCTTTAAAGCTCTTATGAACGCTATCACGTGATGAACAGACGTGGAAAAAAATTTGCGTACTCATACTTCTTCTTACTAATATCCCGCACTTATTCTAATTTTCCACATTTTGTGGTTGCTATGGATGATAGTGTTATCCGTCCTTAGCAATTTTCCAGCAGTGTATATATATATATATATATGTATATATACATATATATATATATATATATATATATAAAGATATATATATAGAAATATATATATATATGTATATATATATATATATATATATAAAGATATATATAGAAAGATATATATATATATGTATATATATATATATATATATATAGAAAGGTATATATATATATATATAAAGATATATATAAATATATATATATATATATATATAGAAAGGTATATATATATATATATATAAAGATATATATAAATATATATATATATATATAGAAAGGTATATATATATAAATATATAAAGATATATATATATATATATATATATATATATATATAGAAAGGTATATATATATATATATAAAACACATATATATATATATATATATATATATATACATGAATAAAATAAGTGATACAAAAAATAACCTTCTAAGCCAGTACTTCTCAAACATTCAATATTTTCAACCCAATATTCAATACTAATTTTTACCACGCCCCCCCTGCCTTACAGGAATAATCTGTTGAATTTAATAATACTATATTTTGACGCTGAAGCTACAAAATGACTTTAACTTTTTAAGTTTCATAGTCGTATATAAACATCTCGCTCACCCAAAACGAACGTATATACACGTGTTTCCGGAGTACGTTCTTTTCTGTGCACTTCTACTCATAAAATTATTCTAAAGGCTTTGAAATACAATAAAATGACTTGGACAGAGTTTTTGCGAAGGATTTTCTATATCAGAGGATTTCCTTATTTTATTCCTCTCCGAATACATCACATACGTGAAAACAATGGCATTGAGGAGCAAATAACGTACCTTCTTATCGGTAGTTAAGGGATTAATTATAAACCATTATAAATTATTACCATTAAATTATTATAAATTATGCAGATAAGTGTTTATCGTCATATATAATTTTACATAGGACAAACCTATGGAGTCACTAGTAATTATTAAATTTGTTCTTGTGGTATTGTTAAATTAATTATGAAATACATTGTGCAGTACTGATACATTTTTAAGTTTATAGTATCAGTGTAAATGTGTATTTTATTTTTTTAATAGCTGCTTGGTCCGGCGTTGCACGGACTTTCTCTTTCCCTTCATGACGCCAAGAATTATGTGTTTGTGTTTGAACGCGCGCAATGTGAGTGATTTATAAAATTATTTCATTAAATTTCCCTTTTTCGAAATTTGTTCCCACTTAATTTCGATTTAAGACAGGTTTCTTTTCCCTCTCTCTAGCCCGAAATAACACGGGATTTTTTTAGTGTAAAGTTATTACTCCCTACCCCTCACAGATAAGATATAGTTTCAAATTTCGATGTATGACTTATAAAAAACAATATTGCGTTAGTTAAAAATTTTTTTATGTGAAGCAATAAAAAAGAAAACCATGCTGTTGCTAAGAGTAAAACAAAAAACTTTCATCATTTTTTAAATAAAAGTTAGTTTCTAAGAAATTAAAATAATAAAATAAATTTCAGATTTTCATGAATCAATCAATCGTTAGGTATAGTTAGCTTAAAAATGTCTCTAAAATGCCTTTTTATCCAAAATAATAGTGGATGCACTTTTTAATTAACAAATAATTAATTTAGTAATGAAATTATAGAAATAATCCAATCCTTTTAAAAACACACACACACACACATATATATATATATTAATTTCTATAAGTAATAAATAAAAGAAAAATTTACAGATAGCTATTGAAACGATTGCTTTTTTAATATATATATATATATATATATATATATATATATATATATATATATATATATATATATATATATATATATATATGCTTGAATAAATACACACACACACACATATATTTATGTGTGTGTGTGTGTGTGTGTGTAAGATATAAAAAACAGTATGGGGAATGCTTAGATATATGTTTACATGTACTAAACAACATTCAAAAGGGAATAAAAAACCTGTCTGATAAAAACATTTTGATATTTTAATTTAATTTTATAGGTTTTCATTCCACTGTGCTTAGTAAATTATTTAAACACGTATCGGACGAAAAAAAAGCATATTATACTAAGCTATCATATTATTTATTTTAACAATAATTTTCTTCTTAGGTTTTTGAAGAATAAAATGGATTAAAAAAATGTTCATTTAGCAAATAATTGTGACATACCATTTGCTCAAGGAATAGAAGTAAAAGAGAAAATCAGATATATAATATTTTGTTTATATTATATATTATTTTGTTTAGATTATATATTATTTTGTTTATATTATATATTATTTTGTTTACATTATATAGCTGGTATACCCGTTCTTCGCACGGATAAATTGAAAAATTAAAGAATACAGATTGAAGGATAAAGAAGCTTTTAATGAGTCAATTGTACGTGAATTGCAAATTAAACAAAAAAAAGTTTTTTGCATATTTTAGTTGAAGAAAAAAAAAACTATATTTGTTAAATTTTGAGTCTGTAGATCTAATGGCTGATGAAAGGGATTTTTATATATTTATAACTCCCCGTAACTCTCTTATCAATCGATTTTTCAAAGCACCTTCCGAAACTGATCTCTGCTTAGCAAAAGTAAACATTGTTACAAATTGTGTGTAATGAACGCTTAAAAAATATAGTGTAAATAATTTATATCTGGAAGTGTAATACATTAATATTATTTTTCGTTGTATTTATTTTATGTTAAAATCTTGCCATCACCTCTCCCGCTTCGAAATCTACTTTTATTATGAAATAAAAAAATAGTGATTACACTGATCAACGGAATAAATTATAAGGAGCTCACACTGAGGCATGGTGCAGGTAAAACATAAAGGGTTTCTTCACACATAAAAGATAAATATATGCTGTCGCGGGTTTTTTTGCAGTGCACCCTAGAATTTTTTGCAGATAGCAGAACTTTTTCCTGCTTACTTGACATTTATCGTTATATTTTTTGGACACTTCACACAACATCGCTATAATTTATAGCCTATGTGTTATTTAGATGTATAAGCTATATTATTGTAAAGTTTCATTAAAATCCATTCAGTTGTTTTTCCATGAAAAACTACCAAACATACTTTCACATTTATAATATTAGTAAGGATAATGTCAGAATGTTTTTTGTTTGTTCAGTGAAGTGAAAACTTCTATTGGCGCGATTTTCCAGAGAGGGAACTTAAATAAATGTCACACTTGGAAATGTAACGCTAATTCGGTTTTTTTCGTCTTCATTCGGACAAACAGACCCCTGAAAAGGAAAGCAAGGACGTTTCCCCCCCGCCACTCTGTAACCGGTAGTTTGTCCTCCCCTCATCCACCAATAAAATAAAAGTAAAGTCCATAGATCGATCTAATCACCTTTTTCTAGATTCAGGGGTGGCCAACCTAAGTGACCTCGCGGGCCACTTCGCAAAAACTTTACAATCCCGCGGGTATCTTTTATATACATAAAAGATGTATATAAAAATATACATCTTTTATGAGATTTGGATCCATTACAAACATTTGTTGAAGTGAAAATTTTAAACAGACTGATATATTATTGTTTTCATTGTTTTTCATGTATACAAACATAGATAGTATAATAATAATACAATAGTCAAATAAAGTTTAATTTATTTAATTAGTGAGATATCTGTTTCTCAACTCTTTCACTTAGTTTTTGCGAATCGATCTCAATGCATGAGTATTTGCGTATCGCAATTGATGTTGCAGATTTTTGTGCGTTAAGTTTGGGCACACGCATGATTTATGTTTGATAAATTTCAATTTAGAAAAAGAAAGATATTCTCAGGAACATAAGCAGCGTGATAAAATAAAAACAGTTATGGGATTCATTTTTTACAAAACAAATCTTCTTGTTAAACAAAAAATACTGTACAAAATAGTCGAATTTTGTACAGTTGTAAAGAATCTCGCGGGCCACGGGTTGGACACCCCTGTTCAAGGGAAATGTGAATGCGGGATTCTTTCTAATCCTAGTTGAAGCATGAAAATGAAACGTAATATTTTTATAAAATAGGCTTAGAGAATAAAAAGTTCTACACTAAAATTAAACATAAAACATAGAAAAGGACAAATTTTTATAGATCTAAGTAAATAGTATTATTATCATTAGGAATATCGCATGGAATTTAAGAATAAAAATCCATTTTTGCACGCGAATCGGAATAGCAATGAACAAATAGTTCTATTAATCACATTACTTAAATATACTTTGATTCTAAAAAGAAAATTAAAACAATTAAAAATTTAAAATAATAAAATTAAGTGTATACAGGTATTAAGGAAAAGTTACATTAAATAATTTAAATACAAGAAAACAAAATATAATTAAGAAGACTTTCCTAGCAGGAGCACTGGATATATTAGTACTAAACTCCCATACAATGAAAAAAGAGCTAGAGTATAAGCCAGACATTATGTTATATAAATCTTCTGATTAAATCCCTTTTTAAAGGTTTTGACCTAAATTCCTCTCTTCCCAATCAATTACCTGTCATACTAACTGTCTACTTTTGCTTAAATTAATTCATAGATATAATTAAATATTGTTAAATTATACAACCAAAAATTCACAAAGCGGGATCAGGCATTCTGAACAAATTACCTATGATTTTAAGTGGGAATATTAAAGTAGAGTTTTCAAAAGACAAATAAAAACCTTTAATTGATTTTTTTAAATCAAAATTCAATTTAATTATATTAAATGATCCAAATGAAGCACGAGGAAGTACGGAACAACGTTTGACGGAGTTTTTTTTATAGATATTTAGATAAAATTTTGAATCTGAAGGACTTATAACATATTTCAGCTACCGTTAACCTATTGTTTCTTTCTTAGAATACTATTAATTCCCAAGTATGATTGTATATTTAGCAGAAAAATATTACTTTATGAGTATAAATAATTTTATAAGACAATACTAACGTCTTGTTTTTTATCTACCTAACTAAACCCTGAAATAACAGTACAAAACTTGAAGTTATCACTTCATAAGCACACACACTTTTTTTCTCGGTAAATTAACATATTTTTAGTAATAATGCTTTGTTTACGACTTTTCAATATGCGCGCCCTCCTCCTGGAGATATAACGCCCCCTAATAATTCACTGTGTGTGAAACGCTATTCTGAGCTAATATCCGAGATAAAAAATATTTTCTTCTTTTAATGGGTTGCATATGGGCAACTGAACCTCAAGTAAGAAATAAAGAATTTTTGCTACCGAAAATTATGAAAGGTATTTGATGGTTTTTAAATATCAATATAAAGAAACGAAATAATTTTTACATTTCCATAATTACATTATAGAAATATTCGATCAATAGTCGGGTTCTATATTGATAAAACTCATATAAAGTTCATTATACGAGTAATAATCATGCAAATCAAAAGTATTATTAATTTGTTATTCGTATACATTTTCAATTGTCATTTTGGCGTACATTTTTAATACACGCTAGTTTGTGGTGTTGTGGACGCTCATAATCTGTAACCCACCCCAACACCTTTTAAGCTATAACTAAGCTTAGCTAGCTTGTGCTTAAAAACTCTTGTCGGGTGAGCTCTCGATCCTCTCTGAAATTTAAATAGAAAGTTTTCGATAAATTCATTTTAATTTAACTTATTCAGTAATTATTTAACTTATACGATAGCACTTATTGGGCACACACTTTTTCAAGGTTACGTAAAGGCTAAGTAATAGCATTTTTTTAAAACTTACATACTGAAGTAAACAATATATAACCATATTAAGGGAATATATATCACAAATCCTGTAAAATTACTTATTTAATACCTCATGTACAAACAGATTGATACTAGAAAGAATGATTTTATTCCATAATATGAATTGAAAAAAAAATTTATGCGAAATTTACTATTTTAAAGTAAGTAATAATATTTGAGACTTATCCTACGTCTGCGAAATATTCATTCCGTTTTACATGAATACTGTATAACTTGATGGAATAATTTAAAATTAAAAATTTGGAAATGGACTCTTTTCTGTACTATTTTTGAAAAATCACCGAATATATATTAATACACTAGATGACTCGGCCCCACATTGCTGTGGCTTTGTTTTAATACGTCGGTTTAATATATTATTCTCAGCTATTCAATATAGTCAAGTTTATTTTACGCTTACAATTTTGGAGTGTTGAATTTAAACATAAAACAACATAGATTATTTGATTTTGCATTTTATTCATCTCTTATTTGAGTATAGTATAATGCAGCGTTTCTCAAACTGTGGGGGCATGATAACCTTACAAGGGGGGCGCGAGAATATCGAAAATTAAAGGTTTAAAAAATTAATTTACCGGAATGAAGCAAACAAAATAGTTTCTGACATAATAAAAAAATACACATTTACAATAATATAATTTATATGTATCATCTGGCGTTTTTTCTTCATCAAACATAAAAGCTTTCACTTCGATACATTCATTAGCTATCTGATCCTATAGCTAAATAAAAAACACAACATTTTGTTTGATTTGCTGTAATCTCACAAAGAGAGATTTTTTATTAAGTTTTCTTTTTAAATCTAAAATATTATTTCAGAGAAAAGACAAAACCCAGACCCAAGGAAACATTCTAGGAAGATAAGAAATTCATCTGTTTAACCTTCGAACTTACTGGTATGGTTAGTTCATTCCTTTTTTATGTTTTTATTTTTCATTTAGGGAAGTTGCAAATAATGCGCTTTTCCCAGTATGAAAGAGTTATCTGACATTTGGAAAAGCACAGAAAGCACTTTGAAGGATTATTTGACCAAGATCTATTTTTATGAAAGATATAAATCACGATGAAAAACATTTTACACAATTCCCTTTTAGAACTAACATTCATCTTTTTACATTGATTCCACATTTAACCGGGAGCGATCGCGCGGTGTGTAGAGTCAATTAAAACTACAAAAATTTGAACAAAATATGACAGTTTTGATTGCAAATATCATTCCTGTAATTTTAGTGAAAAGTGTCTGTGATTTGTGTCCTTTATTAAGGTTGTGTACCTTAGAAACATTTTAATTATGTTCTATTGGAATTTTTCTCAAATAATCAAAGAAAAAATATGAAAAAAGGTAAAACGCAGGTAAGTATACTACTTTCTCTTAAGAAAATTATTCACTAGAATTGTGAAAAAAAAACTTTGAGGTAACTCCCTTACCCCGCGCGGCTATTAACATTAATATGAGTGCGCGTCTGCTTCAGGGTTAAAACATACTTTGAAGTCTTCTAGTTTTAAGTATTAAAAATAGCACAATTATTCTTCATCGGAATTTTACATTCTTTTTTATTATTTAACATTAATAATATAAATGCTAATTCTGTGAGGATTACAATTACAGTTCGTTTAAATCTATTTGTAATATATGAGCATTCATTTAAAAAAAATCATTTTACATTTTTGTATTGATTGCCGTGCTCTTGGTTTAATAAAGTTTAATACTTTTCTTGTGGATTTGTGCGGTTTATAATTTGGATCGCATGATAGTATTAACACCAAAGTGCATTATTATTGTATAATGGGGGGTGATAAAAATTATGATTGAAAAATGGATCGCCAAAATAGTGAAAGTATGGTATATTGGATTGGTATAATGCATGAATCATTTACTAAACTGTTAGTAACAACATATTAAGATTTAATTTTATAAATGAGGTTAATAGCGTTGATTTTTAATATTTTTATCATTCTAAATGATAACAATAAATAATTCTTATATAATTAATCACTAATCGGGGGAAATATTTTTTGGTCATTTGTCTTTTATTTACGCAAATAGATTTGTGACGAATCTGTACGGAACCTTTCCACTAATCTTCTTAGGTGTCTTTCTGGGGAATATAAACTCGCGTTTATTTCCAATCAACTCCAAAAAGAGGTATGGGATATTTAAATTAGATAAGGTATTTAAGTCGAGAGTTGCGAGATAGCAAGAGAGATGATGGTAGGCTATTGAGTCAGTAACGTTAAACGCATTACTAGAAGATTCAAAGAGATTAGATTCGTGAAGACGTCATGCTGCTAGACGTACCAGAAAGCTGATATAAGCCAGCGGTAAATATAATTCACGCACGCTTAAAATAAGCGTCAGTTTGAGCTACTTAGTTAAAGTTAATGACTGTTAAGAATTCGAATACTTGTGTTTCTCGGATCTCCTATTTCGGTAAACCTTACTTGGGTTTGAGCTAGATTATTAATTAATTGTATTCTTAGTAATTTAATTTAATATATAAAGGCAAATCCCTTTAAGCGACTTAACATTATCGTATTATATGTTATCAGAGATTTTTGAGGAAAATTATAATAATAAAATAAATATTATTATCCAAAATGGTTCTTAGTGGTTCTTTGAATCAAATTAATCTTGGTGTTCAAGGTGTGACCCAAGGGGGTCATCACAGATTCAGTGGTTTCCCCACACGTAAGCATGCAACATATATATGCCCCTGATATAAACATGGATTTTCTAAGTCTAAGCCCTAAATTGACATTGTATGGCTTTGAAATTTATTTATGGTCATCGCGAAAGCCTAACGATTTGGGAATTGAAAACTTTTGAATGGTATTGCAGATTCTGACGGTATCAGTCGAATGCGTGGTAAAAGGACGATTTCTCCTTTAAACTTAACAATCAAAATAGTTGCTTGAAGAAGATTTCGGTAGTTCTTTTGATGGCCAAACGTGTAACGTAGCATACAGTTAAGTGTATTTAATTTTCGCAGCAGAATAACCAGTGAATCAAACTTCAACCGAAGATTGTGAGATGACATTTCTAATACATCCTAGGATTTCAAAAATATTAGTTTTCTTTTCATCAACAATAGTGCCGATTGATTTAAAAGGTATTAGATAACTTGGCAGCAATTCCGTATGTTAAAGTTTATTTCGTCAACATCAACATTTTTTTCCAACATAACTGTACAGTACATCCGGGAAGACATTTTCAATTAGTTCCTTTTTTAGTCTCAACAACAGTACATAAATTGCCTGGTAATTTGATGCATTGTGTATTTTGGTGCAGTTCTACTTCACTGTTTCCAATATCCAGCAGTTGGTTAGAAAATATTTGCACCGATTGATCATCTTGGAATTAAGCTCATGTGTTTTCGATCAATCGAAGTGTTTCAACGTTTCGCAATAAAAACTATTGTTTTTAAACTTACGTTAATCTCGTGAGCAAAAGTAGAGCGAGGAATTACTTGCAATGTCTGTCGGAAATCACCAGACAGTAATAGGACAGCACCACCGAATATTTTCTCGTTGCCGTTTAAATTTTACAAAGTTCTATGTAAAGCTTCGAGTGAGTGTTTACTGGGCCATTTCAGATTATGATTGAACTCCTTTGCAATACCATAGGCATTCCACTCGTTCTTTAATATGGCACATTGCGTCAAGTTTCTCATGAATGTCAAATGGCAGCTGGAATACTGAATGTGCATTCGTACACCATTTAATAACGTGGCAGCACTGCCTGAAGATGCAATTTTCTGTTGGTCGTATTTTCGTGAGGCTACATCTGAAAATTTAGTAGCTATAAGGAATAAAAATACGGAAGTGACACTCGAACGCAAAGCGATTTGACCTCATTCTGGCAATATTAAGAAAAATTAAGGGAGTTTCTGAAATCCGAATTCAGATGCGCCTAGGACTCACTTTTGGTGCCTCTGCTCCTGCAAATTCCAGCTACAAAGGAGGAGGAAGTACTATCGTCCGGCAAAGTTACTGGAGTTTCTAAGGTCTGATTTCAGATTCTTGTTCCCTACCCAAAAAAACAGCTAGAGTGCACTTTGCACACTCCAAGAAATTTAAGGTAAACCCCTTCCATGGTTCGTTTAAAATATTGTCCTCTGGCATTTTTTAACAGGGGAAGTTTTCAAATTGGATTAAATATTTGGATCGGCTGTCTCAACATACGTCAGGGACTTTTTCCATCCCTACATTTGTATGTTAAACTGACACCGCTGTCCGCGCAAATTACGGTCGCCTGGCATTATTCGATAAAGTTACTGGAAGACCTAATATCCGATATCAGATCATCTTTCTCCACAACTAAGCACACCCCCATGGGAATGAATTTCGGTGCCCTAGCGCTTGCAAATTCAGCCTCTAGAGTGAATAAAAATTCGTAAGAGGAACTCGAACTCGAAGCCATTCCACCTAATTGCGCAATATCCTGCAAATTTATGTGAGTTTCGGAAACCTGATTTCAGGTTCTCGTTTCCGACCATTAGATGCAATCGGGGATTACTTTTAGCTCTCCTGAGTCTGCAATTTCAGTCAATGGAAAAAAGCATTATGGTCGTCTGGTATTATCCGGCAAAGTTTCGGGAATTTCTAATATCCGATTTCGGATTCTTATTCATCACCCCGAAAATGATTAGAAAGGTATTTTTCCCGCTTCAAGACTTTTGAGGAAAGCTCCTGTCATGGTACGCGTAATAGATAATTTACGACAATTTCTCATATCGGATATCGGATTCAAACTGCCCGTCTCAAAATACGCCAGGAATCAACTTTTCGCGCACCATGGCTTTTACCGTAAGCTCCTGCTAGGGTTTGTCTAAAAACTGTCGTCCGGCATTATCCGACAAAGTTGCGACCATTTTATACATTGGATAGCAGATTCAAATTGCCCGTGTCCAAATACGCGAGGGACCAAGTTTTCACTCTCCATGGTTTTTATGGGAATGCTCTGCCAGGAAGTGTCTAAAATACAGTCATCCGGCATTGTCCAGCAAAGTTACGGGTATTTTTGGGATTCAATTCAAAATTCGGATTGCATGCCCCTAAATATACCAGGCACTGACTTTTCATGCACCGTGGTTCGTATAATCGGCTTCTTTAGGTACACACGCAATGCGAAATTTTTGGCGAAATTTCCCGTTTAACGGATTCTACGCATGCCCGGCAATAAAATACTAATGACATCAAAAACTTAAATGAAAATTATCCTATATCTTAAGTTGGACGAAATGACGCACAATATGCAAAATTATGTCAGAATCGTTTGAGTAGTTTCGGAGTTCATCGTGAACAAACACTGTGACACGTGGTTTTTTTATATAAAAATATTTATTAGAAGTTTGCTTATTTCTATTGGCTTGATAAAAAAAATAAAATTTATTAAGACATAAATCTCTCAAATACTTAAGGTGCCTGACTAGTTGCGGGAACATTTTTTTTAATAATGCTGAAAGTTCATTTTTAAACTCATTTTTTGTTTGGTTATAACTGAAAACTTATAAAAATAAAAAAGAAAAAATTCAACATATTTTTGTAAGAAAATGAACAATTTTAGGTTAAAATTAGGCATTTTTGCACATCGCGGCTAATGTATAACATAAAAAAGCTCTTTGATTTTTATTCAGAAAGCGTTTACCTATGTTCTGCTCTATCATCTTTGAATCATTTCAATTTATCACATAATTAAGGATCAAAAAGTGCACTAAAGAAAAAATTTTCAAAAATTTTGCATTTATCACAAAGAAAAACAATCATAAAAATGGTAAATATATTGTTTTTTAGTATTTTCTAGTGAACAGTATACATACTGTAATAATAAACAATGATGCTAAATTTCATGCAATTATCTCAAGGACATTTTGAGATATCATGTTTGTCATGCAATAAAATATGGAAAAATCTGTTTCGGAGAAAAGTGCATTTAAAGATTTAAAATCTAAATCTTAAGAAATTATGCAGCTAAAATAACTTAAAACCTCTTTATATCAAAAGAATAAACCTTTTATAATCCCATATCAGTATTATATATTTGTTTCACAAATTCTTTTTTTTAATTTTGTTACCAATTTTATAGAGTCAAAAAAGCTTTTCTTAACGTCTACATGCATAGTTTTTTTTAAATACAAATTAGAGATATAAAAAGCACACTAGAAAAACTTTATTGCGTTAAAAAATAATATTTTTTATATGGAAAAAGAGGTACATATATATGTATTTCAACTAAGTATCTTAGAGCTTAAGAAATATGTAATATAATATATATATATATATATAAAAATGTGTGTTATTTTGTAAGTAAATATTCCCGGAAATTTCTTTTAAAAATATTGGTTATCACAAAGGTTATAAAAAATTATAATGAAACGAATATAAATAACAGTTTCTAAAACCTCCATATGAAAACTTTGACTTTTTTTATCCTTAATAATTTTGTTTCCTACGCAGCTCTTTTTTCCCCGTGAAAATTTACTATATTCTAAGGGGTGTCCCACTGAAGTTAAAAATCGTTCCAGATCAGAATTTACAATTTCATGTACAAGATCCTAGGAAGGGAAGTATTTTTTCATTCCTATTTATATATACATACATATACACACACACACACATATATATACATATATATATATACATATATATACATATATATA
This sequence comes from Trichonephila clavipes, assembly GCA_019973935.1. Classification (NCBI taxonomy): domain Eukaryota; kingdom Metazoa; phylum Arthropoda; class Arachnida; order Araneae; family Nephilidae; genus Trichonephila; species Trichonephila clavipes. The sequence continues at coordinate 295,667 of BMAU01006195.1, read as the reverse complement.
TACATATATATACATATATATATACTTATATATACATATATATATATATACATACATATATATATATACATACATACATACATACATATATATATATATATAATGATTATAAAGCTGTATATCACAAATTAAAAGAAATTAACGTTAATAATGCACTTAAGCGAAATGTTTCAAGTTTAATAATTGTATCTTTAAGTATAATACTCCATAAAATGTTACTGAAAAAGGTTTTCTGAGTAAATTTCGAAACATTTATGAATAGATTTCAACTTTTTGTCACCAGCTGACTAAGTATTATTGGGATTAGCTCTGTGCCAACATTCACATTACTGCTAGGATCAATGATGAAGCAAATTCCTTAGACTTCCCAAACCTTAATTTAGGCATAATTAATTTATGTTTTGTCTTTAAGAACAGAGTTTTCTATCAAATATATAAAAAAAAAGTTAAATATGAAACAAAATATCGAGAAATAAGAGCATATGAAAATCGAAAAATGACAAAATTTTTTTACGAAATTATTTGCCAAATTTCACTTAAAACTAATAAATTATTTTTTTAAAAAATATCACAATGTTCCGTCATTACAGTACCTAATATCTTTTTAAATAATTTCGATAAACACCAACAAAGTATAAAAAAATATATTAAAATGCAAACACTTCCCGTTTCGATCTCTAACTTCCGGCTCGTTTTTTCTGCTCTCTCTTGACATAAAAACTGTTATAACATCGTAAATAATTGAAGTACAAACAAAAGTAAGGTATTTTAAGAAAGCAGATAATTCAATTATATAAAATTTAAAGTCAAAAAAATTCCTAATTTTTATCAAAGTTGACGTTTTTGCACTAGTCAGGCATCTTAAGAATCGTAATAACGTGAAGTTTCATTCAAGAGCCTGGCTACGATATATAAACTCTGAGAATAAAGTTCGGTGAATGGAGTCAGAACAGCCGATCTGGCAACACTAGTGAAACAAAACTATGCACATGCGTAGCGATCGGTTTTGACCATCTGTCTCCACCATTGTTCAGTTGAGCGTCGTTTGTGTTCCATGTAAGACTTATTTTACAAAGTGCTTGTTCAATGCGTTTGTTCTTAGCTAAGAACAGGAAAATAAAAAAACAAAAGAACAATTTGAAGTTTTTTTAAGCTTGGCAAGAAACCAAAAGAAACCTATGCTATGTTGTACATGTTCATAATGATCAAACATTTTCCATGAAGTGTGTGTACGAGTGGTTCATCCATTTTTGAAAAGGCCGGGAAGGTATCCCTGACAAATTTCGTAACGGAAGACTGGCGACCTCCGTCAGTGTTGAAAACATTGAGAAAGTGAGTACATTAATCACGAAAGATCGTCGATTAACTGCAGCAACGGGCTCACGCGTCTTTTCTTTAACATGTCATTTGCAATCTTTGGGCCAGATTTAATGGCAACTCTTTTCCAATCAAATCCAAGAAGTGCGGTGTGAATGAAAAATGTAAATTAACAAGCTTTTAACTATCGGAAGTTAGAGTAAGCGGGATGGCAATTTGTGGCAGTTGATGGCAAGTAGAGGAATGTTAATATAGTTCGTGGTTCAAGTTTGGATAAGGTTACGGAGCGGTGATTAGAAGTTATAAGTGATAAAGATATAGAGAACCAAGGTGCATACCAGTGCACGCAAGTAAATACAAGATTGCCTCAATGATATTAGTGATTGATTCTTCAGAATGCAACAAGGTAGGATTGACTATTTAATATTAGAATCACTGATTGTATTAGAATTGAATTTAGGCGATTCAGTTATTGATAGTGGTTCAAGTTAGGTTAAGTCGTTATTATCTATATATACTGGGTGTTGCGTATTTTCCCATCGTAGAATCTCACATTATTTATTATAGTTTAATTTGTTAGAAGTTTAACTTGAAAATCTTAATAAAGATATATCACACTGTGAGCATGGTAGCTAATGAACTGCAGATTAACTGTGAATCCGTGCGACAAATCGTTATTCAGTATTTAGAGATGAAAAAACGTGAAGGATGCGTAGGTTACGACCCAGTACGAACAATATTCATGATGTTTTGTTAACGACAATGCTCTCCCTCACGCAGCCAATATCGCTAAACAATTCCTGGCAGAAAAGGGGTGGTGCAAAGTGAACATCCACCATACTCGCCAGATCTCAATCCTCCAGTCATCTTATTGCCTGGACTCAAACTCGCTTTGAAAGGAAAGATATTTTACGATATTCCTGACATCCAATGAAGCGTGACGAGGTTTTTGAACTCCATCCTAAATGAAGACTTCTTGCAAAGTTTAAGGGACATGTATAGCAGATCTCAGCGGTATATCGTTATGAGAGGTGACTATTTCAAGAGACAGTAAGGTATCTTTCGTTAACATTTCCCCTACGTTAAGGTTACAGGACTATTCATTGAATTTTATTGTCAGAGGTTTATACCGAACATTTATTGATATATTTTTAATAAAAGGTTATTTATGTTTATAAGCATTAAACATTAGTTATCTTCATGCAAAAGAGATGTAGAGCTATCGGATAGGAACGTATTCCTGTGACATTTCTTCAATAGCTCATCTACAATATGTATACCAAATGCTTTTCCTACATTTATTTTTTGAAAAAAATATATAGAGAAATTATTTAAAAAAAAGATTGAGTTCTAAACTATCATTACCCTTGTAATATTCCCCTCTTGGGAGAATATCTCTCAGAGTGTCAGTGTGAGCTAGAGATGTAGGATTAACGGAAGAACTAGAGGCATACATAATATTAATATATCTTTATTAAGATTTTCAAATTAAACTTCTAACAAATTAAATTATAATAATTAATGTGAGAGAATCTACGATGGCAAAATACGCAACACACAATATATATAGATAATAACGACTTAACCTAACTCGGACCACTATCAATAACTGAATCACTTACACTCAATTCTAATACAGTCACTGATTGTAATATTAAATAGTCAATCCTACCTTGTTGCAGTCTGAAGAATCAATCACTAATATCATTAAGGCAATCTTGTATTTACTTACGTGTGCTGGTATGTACCTGGATTCTCTATATCTTTATCACTTATAGCTTCTAATCACCGCCACGTAACCTTATCCAAACTTGAACCACGAGCTATACTAACATTCGTCTACTTGTCATCAACTGCCACAAATTTCCATCACGCTTACTCTAACTTCTGATATTTAAAGGGTTCTTAATTTGCATCTTTCTTTCACACATCACTTCTTGAATTTGGTTGGAAAAGAGTTGCTATTAATTCTGGCCTGAAAGAACCCAAAGAACATGTTTAAAACAAGGTGCGTGAGCCCGTCAAACCCTTAAATTTAGAATATCAAATTTCGTGTGTTTAGGCTTTTCAGTACAAACTTTTCCTTTTATTTTAATGTAGATATATCAATTAATCAACTTTAACAAAATAAAGTTTTCTTTAAAAAATCATTATTCTACATTAATTTGAAAGAATGTAATACTAAAGTCAAAAGAAGTATTGTATTTATTTTTGAAATTCCTTATGAAAACAAACGAATAAACTTATTCTTGGAAACCTCGTCACTGGAAGCCAGCATATAGGTATTGATTTCCTTTAAGTTATTCTGTTCTGCTTTTTGTTTTACTTTCTGACCACGAAAGAGATAACTTTTCAGCTGAATTGGAGGTATTTTTCTCCATTACTTATTCAATTCCTCTTGATATGCCCGGCAGAAAAATACTTTTCGAAGAAAGAAAACTCTTATTCGAAGATTTTCATTGACATTTGTAAGTTTCTTTACTCATTTTGAGATTTGTTTTGTTGAGTTTTCAGAAAAATAAATTTCCTAAATGCATTTCTGTCTGCTTGACAGAAGTTCGAATAAATGCAATAGAGATCAGAATCAATTTCCAGAGTTCTTGAAGTCACTCCGCATTCATTTCTTATCTTTTTTTTCTTTTTGTCATTTATAAAACTTATTTTTAAATGATTAAATTATTTCATCAGAATGGATTTTGGGAACTTTTTCATCTCTGATAAACTCATAATGTTCAGCGCATGGAGTATTTTTTTAAGATTCGGGAGAACTTTTAAATTATTTTGGTCTTTTATAATTTAAAGATTTTGAAAATAAGAGCTAACTCCATGCTGAATGATATTTGTTTCAACTATTATTTTATTATTAAATTATTCCTAAATAAGGATTTTGCTCAAATAAGTTTTATACACCTTTATTAAAATACGATTAAATTTACTTAAATCTAAATCTCTACAGGTATTTAGCCATGATTGTCTAATATTTCTACTCCAAGATATCAGTTTCATTTTATTTCTTGAATATTTAATGCTATTTTTTTTCTGTTTGAACTAAATGCCCTTTTTAATATTAATTTTGAAAAAAAAAACAAAGAGAGATGACAGTTTGAAAAAAAATTCTTGTATTAAACTTAGTGTTAAGTTAGACACCGATCTAGTTTATAAATTATGGAAACAGTTTTATACAATACAAACCTTTCGTGTTCTAATGCACAAGATTGATCAAACTATGAAAATAACTTCAAATCTTTTGTAAAACTTATATTTTCAGATTTTTTAGCTGTTGAGATAAAATTATTCTAAAACAGGGATTTTAATTCAACAATCTTTTAAAAGGGTCTGACACATGAATTTGACCGATTTTCGTTTCTTTATATATTCTAAATGTTCAAATACTTTTGTTTCGATATATGATCTGAGGAAATATTATAATTAGAAGAATATTTATTTAACTTTAAATGAAGCTACTCCTTGAAGCGCATCAAATGAGCTCGGCTAAGAGCACCTATGTTTCTCTTTACATAAGTTTCTGATGAGCGCGAATCCATGTGATGTTCAAGAGGAAAAATTAGAGTATTGGCATATCGAAAGTGTATGGGCACATGTATTTTGGATCTTAAAAGCAAAAACAGAGAAAAAAGTTAAGTGACGGAATAAGTCTAATTGACGTAGCCGACTTCCCGACATTTTAATAAAAAAAATTCGAAGATATTTTAGTATTGCTATTAGAAATAATATCAATCCACAGTATGAACACAGATTCAACAGAATGACACAGTATGAAAACTTCTGTTTGGGCTGTTCATTTTCATCTTCTGTCTTCAAACGAGAGCCTTCAACATGGACTGCGTCCTGCGAATGTAAATTCATTGTGCAAGTTTCAGACAGTAGAAACTAATTGTAACGAAATCACTATGATCATGAATACATATATCTGCTACGTACCATCATGTAGTAAATAAAGCCGATTTTTAGAGATCTATGTTATTAAGGAATGTTTACATGAAAAGAAACTCAGAACCAAAATTAGTCAGTTAATAGCAGCATATAGTCAGTGATTCCAAAATCTACATTTGGGGAATTAAAAATTTTAAAATTAAGAGTTGTTGTTATCTATGCCACCTGATTGACAGTCAGATCCAATCAAGGCCCACGAAATTCAGTGTGGCTAAGGGCTAGATTTTTACGCCTTTCGTTAGCTTTAGCTTTGAACACTATGCAGGTAACATTTACGACTTTGCTCGAATCCACCCCATTTTTCAGGGAAAACACCCTGGGGGTGGTCAGAGGATTCCCACCTCTATTCCCCTTCCACCAACCTCACGAGAGGACTTGCGGCTCGATGGCTATTTAGAAAACCCCCATGCCGCTAAGGCATTATACATTGACAAACATCCATGCCTTCTCCGGTATTCGAACACAGGACCTGCAGCACCGCAGTCAGCATCATCATTATTTCTGTTGAGTCTTAATGCCTTAACTGTTCCCGGCGTGTACGTACACGTCACTCAGCAGATACGTTGAGTGCTCCGGACGTATATGTACGTCTTTCCTAAACACGATTAATTTATTTGTGCTGATATCAGTAAAATTTTCGAAGGATTTGGAATGCAATAACATGGTCTTGACAGTGTTTGAGAATGATTTTATTATTTCAGAAAAAAATTTGCTTGTTTGTACATTTTCTTTACTCCCCCCCAATATACCACGTACGCGTACCTATGTGAAAAACGGTGACACTCAAGATCAAATCGTGTAACCCTTAACAGTCAGTTCAGGGGATAAGTTCAAATTTAGATACTAAAAATAGCAGCGAAGAAGAGCTAATGTATGTTATATACAACCATCAAGGCTCAAAGTCCTAATGCTGTCATGTCGTGGAAGATTAGAGAATAGAGGGAGTCAATTCAAGTTTCGTCCTTGTGAATTGAATGTGGTTCAAAATTACAAAGGTTCATTGATATTAGTTTTAATGTTATTTTAATGTGTGACCTTCACATAGTTGGTGCACAAAGGGCTCCAATACTTGAAAAACATTTTAAAAACTCATAAAAATACCACATGACTAACATCTGCTTCCGATCTAACCTTTATTCAATTACTTATCGATTCATTTCTTGGATTACCGATGAACTAAACGGGCATGACCCCTTAATGTCCATGTTAACAACAGCAATGCAGTATTTATTTGCTTATGCTGCAGAAATAAAATGAAACAAACGTTTTTTACATATAACATGAAACAACATGATTGAACGTGTACATTGCTATAATAAAAAGAAATAATGAACATGAGATTTGTCCGAATAAAGAATTTGTATAACTTAAGCTTGCCTTAGAAGTTTTGTTAAATTACATATAATTTTAAAAATTTAAAAAGATCATATACAAATAAATATGTTTTTACTTTATAGTTATTATGTATATAATTTCTTTATTAAAAATATAATTAAAGATGACGTAATAAGTCGAATATTAACTAGAGCGAATAAATATTTTGATTTTTGTAAATAGTATTTACTCACTTGCTCTCCCACTTGTTAAAACGTCAGCACGCTGGCCGGGTTCGATTATTATGTCTAATAAATACTTGTTTTAACGAGTGTTTATTTATATCTATGCTAAATTGGATTGTCATTAGTAATCAACCAGACCGAAAAGTGGCTTTCTCCTACTTATATAACAAAGCTTTAGAAAACAATATTTCAAGGAGAAATGACTTCAAAACTGACACAGAGAATGCATAACGTCTAGAAAAGAATTCATAAATAAAAGGAATATTAGTTTATATTTTTTAACTGCTACACCATTTAGTTCTAAGTGAACTACACAAGAAAATAAGAAGAAATTATAAAACGAATAAAAAATAAATAAAATAACGATATTTTTTTCTGTTTTTTATTCAGAAATTTTAGTTACTTATTATCTAAATCAAAACAACGTTCAACACACTAAAGAAATATTCGGGACACTATTACAGTTTATCCATGTTTAATATAAATCAATTAATAGCTTTCCAAAAAATGTTTGAAGTGCTTCATAAAATATTGTGGAAAAATTATGCGAACAACTATTAAGAAATTTCAGAGTTTCCCTTCAATTCTTGGGAATTACTGAATTCCAAGACTTAAATGGAAATGTAATAATCGAATGGATAAATTTTGAAATATGTGTTATAGCGCACTTCCAGAAATAATTGCAGTTTACATTTTTCAAAATCAAAATTTAATTTTCCTCTTTAAAAAAATCTTCAGTCGTTTTAATCGTGAGTAACAGGATTTGAAAATGTGTGAGAATTATTTCTACGGTTCACAAATTAAGCGTAATTTTTGATACTTGAAAAAAGTCATATTTCTGAATTCAAGGCAAACGTTTATAAAATATTAAATTTCTGTCATTATAAAGAATATAATGCTGAAAGTTTTCTTGCATAACTAAATTAGAAAATTAAGTTCATTTCTTTTAGATAATAAAAAAGGACGCGTTAATTTAAATTTATTCTCATTCTACAGTTCTAATATAAATAAAATAGTATTTGTGTATTCTATTTAAAAGTAATAGAATACTAATTATTATCTATTCAGTTACTAAATAAAATTAAGTTCTCTTGAGAAAAGCACTCCGTTCTTTTAGCACAGAGCATTCATTTAAAATAATAAATGCATGAAAATAGTTTACGCAAATTATTTTTTCAGTTCAGTGATTAACAGCTTTCTTCGTGGAATTCTTCTCTAAAAAGTAATTAAGGTGAACTTTGGTAACTAATTTACTTTTTAAAATAATTATGTTCTTTTTTAATTGAAGTTCCTTTGAAAGGTGATCCCAAAGTTTATTTCTATTCTATTTCTTTATTGGAATGATTTAATGTTCTATGATAGAGCTCTTAATTTGGTTCTTTGTTTACAAATCCCCATGTTTGCTGCAAATTGAGATTAATTTCGAATTACAATGGGCTATGTATTGTTAATTTTATTCTGTACATATTTAAACAAAATTTTCATTTCTATTACACAATTTAATTATTACGGAATGCTATGTATACTTTACCGAAAAATTCATTGCATATATTTATTTTCTCTACCCAATCTGCTTCTTTAATATTAAAACTTGATCAATATTTCTTGGTGTCTTATCCTTTATATGCCATTTTACATAATATGCAAAGAGGAAATGATTGTTAACAGGAAAATAACCAATTTCATATATATATATAATAATAATAATTCCCTTTAGTATTCTTTTTGTTAACTCTTTGTATTAATATTTAAACAAACTTTAATTCTTTGGTTTAAAATTAACACTGTAATCTTAATCGTAATCGGCTAGTCCAAAATCCCTGTCCCGCCCATTCTATCCAATCAGAACTATACTATTACATAATAACCACTGCAAGTGTAAAAGCAAATATCTTGTGTAATCGCGCTCTTCTCTCTTTTGTCTACCTGCCTTCATCATTGTAATCAGCCTGCTGCAACGCGTTTTATGTTTATCTTTGTTAGTGTTTGTGCTTGTGCTTGTGCTATGATGTTTGCTTCTTGTACGTGTAATGCCGTCCCTACTGGATCTTTATGTGTCTCCGCGCATGTGAATAAAAAGGAATTACCATTTACTTGAATTCCTCTTCGATAATACCGTACTCGACCACGCTCCACGCTCCACGTAACACAATCATCACACCAACGGCCACGCCCTATCTTTGGTTCGCTACAGTAAGAACATCCACTCACCACATCTTACAATTATTATTAGCAATCTTCCAGAAATATTATAGAAAAATATTTCATATATATATATCATTTAAAATCTAAAACCGTGCTGTATCTCATTTTATGTTTTAGTTAAAAATATTGTAATATTTTTTTATAATTTTATATGTTATATCATAGGAGGAATTCTCCATATTTTAGAGCATTATTTTTGCATGAGTGGAATAGTGATCATAATGCTGCAGCAGCTACCCGAAACATCAATGTCACCTTTAGAGACGATTCAGTAACCAAACACACCATTCGACGTTGGTACGCAAAGTTTGAATCTCGTGACGGGAGTCACACAAATGAAGACCGGGTTGTAAACAACGAGGTCCTACGAGTATTAGTTAAACAAAATCCTGACAATACTCTTAGAAACTACGCAGAGGAACTAGGCGCAACTCATAAAGAGTGTTTTTTTCCAGGTATAGAAGTTTAAGTTGGCATTACTTTCCAAGATGGCGACCGATTTAACAGCTGTCAAGTGATTTATTCTCAGTTTGATTTGGCAATTCATCAAGCAAGGCGTAGATTCGTCGAATGGGCCCAAAACGAGATTGCCGTTGTTCCCAATTTTCATAAGCTAATTTTGTTTAGCGATGAAGCGCACTTCTGGTTGAATGGCTACGTCAACAAACAAAACTGCCGCATTTGGAGTGAAGCTAATCCACAAGTGTATGTCGAAACACAGTTACATCCAGAAAAACTGACTGTTTGGTGCGCTTTATGGACTGGTCGAATCATTGGTCCGTACTTCTTCAAAACCGATGAAGGCCACAACGTTACAGTCAAAGGTGATCGGTATAGAGCCCTGATTACTAACTTTTCATTCCTGAATTGAACAATCATGATGTCCAGGAGCTGTGTTTCCAACAAGACGGCGCAACATATCATGCAGCTCGGGCCACAATCGATTTATCGAAAGACACGTTTGGTGGCCGCCTAATTTCACGTTTTAGACCTGTGAATTGGCCTCCAAGATCTTGTGATTTAACACCGCTAGACTATTTTCTGTGGGCCTATCTAAAGTCATTGGTCTATGCGGATAAGCCACAAACGCTCGACCATTTGGAAGACAACATTCGCCGTGTTATTACCGATATACGGTCACAAATGTTGGAAAAAGTCATCGAAAATCGGACGTCCAGATTGGACTACATCCGAGCCAGCCGTGGCAGTCCTATGCCAGAAATCGTATTTAAAATGTAATGCCACAAGATTATCTTTCGAATAAAAAGAAATTCAATTTAATCGAATAATACATTGTTGTTTTATTGCAATTTAAAGTTCTATACCTCTAAAAAAAAACACCCTTTACAACCATTTCCCGACGCTTAAGAATGATTGGCATGGTTACAAACTGGAAAAATGGGTCCTCATGAATTGAAGGAGAATCAGAAAAATAAACGTTTTGAAACATTCTGTGCATTTCTTTGCGGCCAAAACAATCCGTTTTTCAATCGAGTTCTGTTGAGTGACAACAAGTGGATTTTGTTCGATATTTTGCGATATTCAGAGCAATAGTTTTGGATGCCGACCAAGCTCTATTACGCTTCCCGAAACTAAAATTCTATCAAAAGAAGGTTATGGTGACGTTTGGTGGTTCTCAGCCGATTGGATCCATCACAGCTTTTTAAAAGTGAGCAAAACCATCAAAGCGGATACGTACTGTAATGAAATCGATAAAATATACCAGAAACTTGCACATAAACGGCCAGAACTGATGAATAGGAAAGTCCTAATTCTTCTCTATGACAAGTTAAATCGCACATTTCAATGATCACTCGTCAAATGTTGCACCCTTTGGGCTGCGAAACTCTAGACCACCCATAATATTCTCCAGATTATTATCACTTTTTAAAACATTTTGGATCATTTCTTACAGGAGAAATACTTTACAAATCCAAAGGAGGCATTCAATGAATTTGTCGCCTCCAGAGCTGCAGAATTTTAGGAAACCGGTATAAAAACTTGTTTCCCGTTGAAAAAAGTGTGTTGAAGCTAATGGTTCATATTATGATTAATAAAGATTGTTCTGTAAAACGATATTTATAAAGTATACCTTAAAAATCGGACACTTCATATGTTACAACCTAGTATTAATTTTTTGCGCGTATGGTTTCGCAAGTTTTTTGTAGGGTTGTAAGGTACTCCTCTTAAAACATTCTCCGAATAGTTATAACAGATTGAAAATGGAAAATAGTGTTACGTGATCTATATGAAACTAAATAATGATATTATTTTTAAATAATTTAGTTCAGAATGAACATATAGGTTATTATATTAATTTTTAGTTAACATTTTTATTATAAATAACAAACCTAAAAATAGCTTAGTTCAATAAATTATAGTAATTCATTCCCTTATAGTCGATATAGTTTTTCGGAATACTGTAAATCATGGTAACAAAGTATAATTTATATGATTAATTAGTTAAAAAATAAATATAATAATCATTGTTGATAACAGTAACGCTTGTTTCGTCATTTAGATAATTGTATTTATAAAACATTGTATCCGATAGATAAATGTATTCATAACCTAATTATTTTTTACAAAGTTTTCTCATTGTGCTCAAAGAGCAATTCTTTGTTAAAACTTTTTAAAAGGTTTTGTAATAACCAACAAAAATTATTTTTTCAACAAACTAGGAGTGTTTATAAAGGAAGGACAACTGTATATAATTTTTGCTTTATGAAAATTAATTGATCGTAAAAAAATTCATCAAACAATTTATGAAAAGGAGAACATAAAATTCGTTTGAAAAAATATTTTTTGTGTAGCACTAAGGAAACAAAATTTGAATAGAGTATCTATGAAAGATGCATTAAGAAAAACAGCAAACGGAAAATGAGTATACCGAATTATTCTTACATTTGGATTAATCCCGTGTCAAATTTTCTTACACAATACGAATTTTTTTTCTATATTTCTGAGTTTGTAAATTATTTCTCTTTGATCGCATTTGGTTATAAATCATAAATTTTTTTTAAAGAAATTTCATGGTAAAAAAAATTACTGTTGATGCTGTATTGTCTAAGCATCTGTCTTTTTTTGTTCATATAATGTTTACAGTAGAAATGTTTTAAATATCATTATGATTTTTAAGGAAAAAAAATTACAGTGTTTGTGTGTATTTGATTTTTAAAGAAATTAATTTAAGGGAAAAAATTATCATGGAATTTTCTTTACTGAAAAAGTGTAGTTACAAATAATTTCATAAATTTCTTAAAATAATAGTCTCAAATTAATTCCGTATTTTATTGTTATCATTTTTGTTAAGGAATGTGAAAACCATAACTATTGGTAAAGAAAATAATAAATTAATAATTTACTTATTAATTAAAATAATATTTTATTTTAAATTTCCATCACAAATTCTTAATTTATTTTTATTACATTTGTTAAAAAAGAATAATAATCACGGATGGCAGTTTTTTTTCTATTTCGGCTTTTTATAAAGCACATTTTCTCTTGTTAATGTCTGAAGGATCCGCATAAAATATTTTTAATGTCATCTTAATTAAAATCATTTAAGTGATTCATTTTTGCAATTTGTATGAAACGAGTAACATTGCTAAAGTATAAGTACGGCTCATCTAAGAATGAACTCAAAGAAAAGGAGCTGTAAAATATATATAAATGCTCAAGAATAACAGTTTAAGAGGACTTGGCACCCTTTGAGCAAACTTCTTTATTTACGTATTTAAAAATTATATTTTAACATTTTATACAATGTTTCTATTCAAGAAAATGTTACCAGATAAAAATTTTCATTTATTATTCACACAATTTTAAAAATTTAAATTTTTTGAAGAAAATTGGGAAAATTTTAAAATCCTACTCCTTTTGTAAAAATTAATTTTTTGACCTGAAATTTTTTTATAATATTCTTATGAATGTTCTTAACAACTTTAGGGATCGATTTTAGAATAACTTCATTCGTTTTCGAGAAAAACAATAAAATGTTGATATACAGGCTAAAAATCAACGAAAAAGCCAACATGTCTACCATTTTATTTTTTTTAAAAAAAGTATTCAGTTTATAGCAAAACGGATCCTTAATTTCATTACGTGCTTTATTTTTAACACGCAGGAAAAAAAATTGAAGTGATCGGTAAATAGTTGTCGAAGGAGTAGCATTTTGAATGCACTAAGGTTTCGAAAAACACAAGCTGAGAAAAACAGGTTTAAAGTTTATAATTCTGAAAAAAAATTATTATAAGCTTAATTAAACTTAAAATACGACTTTAAGATATTAGTTGTACGTTTTTCTTTAAAATAATTGCATTTTCATATGTTTTCAACCCACACATTTTTATAAATGATCAACTTTTAGAGAGTACTAATTGCACAAGAAAACTCAAGAAAAACTTAAAAAAAATTTTTTTCCTGTCGCGACAGAAATTTTAGCTGTTTTTCTTCTTATAATATTAAAGTATTACATTTGTATGAAAAATATACCAGGAATAAGAACTGAAATTATAAAATTATTAATGTAAAATGCCTTAATTTAAAAATTTTACATGCACACATTTCACAAGGAAGAAAAATTACATTTTTGTATTGCCTCGGAAATATTCTGCTTTTAATACTACACATTCTTTTTTATAGTTATTATTTCTATTCATAAAATAGATTTTTTTTATCATAACGCATTTTTTAGCTTTTTTTCTAAAAAGGGTGTGTGGCTGAATTGCCTAATTTGTTTTCAAATGAAGTTTTATTCAACTTCTAACATTCCGACATGCACAAGTGATATATCAATCAAAAGATAATAATGCAAAGAATAAGATTAAATGAAAATAAAAAAAACGATAGGTTTGTGATTATTAGGGTACCAAGTCCTCTTAAGCTGTCAAATATGTTTTTTACTAGGTATTACAATAATAACCCCTGAATCGGTCAGTTTTTTTTGCCCAAAATATTCCAAAAAAAGATGAATGTTTTTATTGTACATTATTATCCGTAATACTTAACAGAATGCGAAAATGGAAGAATTTAATTTAAATTTTAAATTTTACACACTAGAAGTTTCATTAAAAATCAGTTAATCACTATTTTTAAGCCATCGAAATATTAGCTGAAATCATTATAATTGTATATATTCGTAGCTTTAATTACGAAAGCTTTCAGTATTGAGAATGAAATCTTTTTTTCAGTTAAAAATACATTGCTTTGATTCCTCCCGGAATGAATTTACAAGCAAAAAATAAAATGCACACTGTCGTACAAAATCTTATTCTTAAAAAGATAAAATATAATTTTTAAGGAAAATATATTCGTAGAGAAAATATTTCCGTACAAAATGATTCAGAATTTTTATTACGTTTTTTTACTCTCGCATCTTACTGAGAAATAATTCACTATAAAGAAATGTTTGAAACATATTGTAGAATATGACACAGATTTCGGCCGAATAATTTGCTTAATGATAGTTGGAGTGTTTAGAATGAAAATGTGCTGAAAGATTATTTTTAGATATTAAAAAGAAATGTTTTTCTCAATACACACAAACGTTGCAAAAGTAAACAAGAATATTCAAATGTTCAAGTTTCTCTTCTTTTTATTTCAACAATTGGCTTAATTTTTTTCGTCCTTTTTTACAATCATGTAACGTTCTGTTATATATGTTGAGAACATTGCATACATATTGGGCTTCTACTTCAATAATTAACAAATTTAAAGGAAAATTCTTTACATGCTTAAAAATTTATAACATCTTTAAATGCTGAAGAATGGTTAATATTTTTTATACATATTTTGTTTGTGAAAAACGGTCTGTAAAGGGATAAGTTATTGCTTAATAATAAAATACTCAGTTCTGCTTTGTGGCATATATTCATTATAAAAATTACTTTACAATCCCGGAGGCAATGTTACTCGCGTCCGTGAGATTCTTAATTCACACGTGCTATCTGGGTGATGGTAAATGAGTAACAATTATAGCTTTGTTGGCAGCAATTATTCTAATAGATTCTAAAGCAGCCATTCAGGCTGTATTTATAAATCATGAAATAGACACTCAGATTATCTCAGAAATAAGAAACCTTGAACTTTCTTTGTAAATACAACAAAGCAATCGTTTTTCAATTGATTTCTTTCATATGTGAGTACGGATAGTAACGAAAAGACAGACTTACTAGCCAAGAGAAGAACACTTCAGTCACAAGACAACAAATCTCCTCCTCCAGAGTCACTAAATTGAGATATTAGAAGATACTCTTGAATCTGACCAACCGGCAAAATCAACAGGAAAATCCTGGGCTATCATTCAAGACACTTGGAAAAAGATTTTTCGAAAGCCCTTTCAAATAAGGCTGTAACAAACTTTAGATTGCAAACAGGATTTGGTTGTATGGCACACCATATTAAAAAAATAGGTAATCTTCCATGCAGTATAAGCAAAATTTGTAATTTGGGCATCATGATTGCAGAGCGTCTTTTGATATGCCCATAAGTAGATAAAGATTCTTAAAAACGTGGCGAAATGAGCAGACTATACTGGAATGCCAGAACTTTCATGAACTCCTTGTAAAAACTACATCTTTTATGTTATTTTTCTTGTTGCATAAATTTTTAACTATTTCTTCTGTTGTCATGTTAATTTGTCCTGGTTCTTACTTTAAATGTGCGTTTGCTCTTCTTTTTATGTAAACCATTGTTCTTGTACGATACTTGAGCTGTTTTATAATATTTTCGATTAATCCTTCCAATAAAGCCATATGTAATAGCAACCGCCTTTTATACTCTTATTTGATGGACGAACTTCTATTGTTTACATCTACTACTTATTAATACTTTACAGCAAATGCTTACAATGCAATTTATCACTTATCCTGATTGTTTTAAGTATATTACAGGATTCTTAAGTCATTAGAAAGGTTATCCTGACTAATTTATTGATTATAAGTAAAAACTTGCTTATAAAATCAGCTAAATATACTTTGTCCGGTTTGCTTCTGTTCGATTTACTAATTATTCATGTTCAGATAATAGATTAGTAGCAAACAAAAAACTTTCTTGTATAACATAATTTTATTCCAGAATATGTAATTTTTTCCGCCTATTTTTACGTACTTTATACAATCTCTTCTTCATAAGCTCAACAGCCTTTAACAGGCTAAAGCTGACTCGCTGAGCCTCCTCCAGTTGACCCTATTAGTCACGATGACCTCCATCGGCACATTCCCATTAGTTTCAGGTCCTTCTCAACATCGTCCAACCATTGTGTAGGTAATCTTCATCTACGTTTGGCCCTTTCAAATTTCGAAAAAGTTACTTTTTTGGTAGGAAAAGAATCGGCATATATGTACAGATGGCCCAGCTACCTAACACACATGATGCTTTTATATTTCCAGTAATGTCAGTCCTATTATATTTGATATTTCACACCAAGTCTTTTAGTAGCTAAGAGTTCCTTCAGTGTACTTATACTATAATATTTTTAAAAATTGTACTTGTGTGTGTTTAATGCACAATAAAACATTATGTAGGCTTTTTTAGCAGTAACATATTTTTTTTAATGTTTTACTTATAATACAATAACGTAAGAAACTGGAAACTCTTTAGGTTGATAAAACGTTTTAATATGTATATTCGCAAATATTTTATTTAAACGTTTAACATCTCAAAACCTAAAAAAAAAGAAGTTCCATGCAATTTATACAAAGTTAAATGGCTAAATTGTTTCTTACATATTTTGAAATAATTACGTTTTATCAAACTTTTAAGGTATCCGACTACGTTCGGAACCGTGATTTTGCAAAAGTGTATAAATTTATAATATTTATGATATTTAGTGTCCCTTAGATTAAAAAAATGTAAATAAAATTGTTTTAAGAATAGTATTACAATAAAAAAATATTTGAAGTACACTATTTTGACAAAAAATGAACATAGAATGACCCATTTTCAAAATATTCTCCTTTTGTGAAAAATGCTTCTATTGTAATAATATTTTGCCTGTATATAGCTCAGACCTCTGTACAGAGGCTCAAATAGAATTTTTGAAATATATAACTTAGAAGTGGGGTTTATCCATGTTTTACGACAACAGAGGGGAGAAATTTTAAGAAAAAAAAACGTCGAAAAATAATGAAATAATGTGAATTTTTCAAAAATCATAGTTGAGCCACTGTACAGAGGTTTGAGCTGTATACGGGCAAAATATTATTATAAGATGCCTTTTTTACCAAAGGAGAACATTTTGAAACAAGGTTATTCTAAGTTAATTTTTTAACGAAATATTGTATTTAAATAATTTTTTTTGTTAAAATGTCCTTAAAACCATTTTATACATGTATTCTAATCTAAGTGACACTAACTATCATGAAAATTATCCATTTATGTGCTTTTTTAAAATCACGTTTTCGAACGTAGTCGGATACCTTAAGGGGTAAATATGCTAACTCATTTGTGTTTTTAAAGAAATAAGTATGTCACTTCCATCAGTATGGATTATTTTAAATATTCAGATAATAAGTCTGAGTTTTTAAAATACAAATCAAATGATATTTATATTAATTTGAGCAAATTTTATTTGTTTTAGTCATATCAAACATTCAGTTAGAAATATAATTCAAAGGAATAACTTTCACACATGTTTCAGATTTCGAAATAATATCTAATTCCTTATAAGATTGTATGTGTTCCTCTATCCTATGTAGATTCATTTAAAACCTTTCTTTATTTTTATATAAAAACTTGAAAATTCTAATATTATAAAATGGCTGTTTGGAATAACTTTTATTCAGCCATGGTGAAATGTTTTCGTTAAAAATATAATTGAATAAACATTATATTCTCATATACAAGTAAAACCTTTATTTAAGAATTGATAATATGTTTTACAATAAGTTCGTTTTACGAATTAAAATGGATATTTGAGGTATTTCGCATATTATTAAATAAAATAATTTCTTCCTTTTCACGTTGTCTGGAATCGAAGCGATATTTACGATTTTTCGTGACAAAACACACGAAGGAATAGTTATATTATGTATTTTTCTCGTTTTCAATGTATTCTACAGAAAGCTTTTGAAATTTGTCCATCGCCTGTGGTTTTGACTCGAAGTTGCTAAATTTAACATGAGGTGGATTTTCTTCCTACTTGCTATAATTTTATGCACATAGTCTCCACGATGTAAGCCCTATAAAAAGTGCTTTTGAGCGGGAAGGAATGCATTATATCTGAACGTTGTGGAAAGTTATGCGTGCTTAATTCTTTTTTTTATAAATGCAAAACAAATATGCATGTCAATGCTAACGAAATCTATACAGTTTTCTTCATTATTTGAATATATTAGTGTTTCTTCATCAGCTAATTAATTTGTAAGAGCAATTAAGTTTTAAAATTATCTCGACTCTGAATACCAGTTATAAAGCGTATATATATTTATATATATTCAGGTATTCTTTAGATTTCATAAGATTAAAAGTTGTGTATCAAATTGAAAAAAAAATAATCGAAAAAATGTACTATATGGAATTAAATATAAATAAATAAATTCGATGCATCATTGAAGTCGTTTAATCACAAAACTTGTCGAAGAAACAATACAAATTAAAAAGAAATGGGTTGAATAAGGATAGCTTACAACTTTGTTTAGAAACATAGTTTTAATCTACACTATTAAAATCCGAAGGTAAATATCTTTTCATCTGCGACCCAATTTTCTCACGGCCTACACGGCGCAGAAACTCGCCGAAATACCAAAATTTCGGGAATGATCCGAGGAATCATTTTGACCATTTGTATTCCGATATTTCAATTAGTTAAAGATATATTAATTAAAAACCTTAACACGCATAATTAGTACCATTTTTGACCGCCAGGGGAAATTTCGGAACTTGATTTTTTCCCGACGTTTTTAAAACGTGATCGAATTTTTTTCATGAGACTCTGACAAAAAATAGTTACATATTTGGAAAGATCATTTACTTCTCCACGAAACGGTATAATTTATTTTACAAAATAGTTAAATTTTCTATTCAAAATAGTTAAACCTTCCTTTATTTAAAAGGAATTTTACTGCTTTTCCCCGAAGGAACTGACAGCGTAGTTGCTTAACCCGCTGCTTTATAAAACGGTAGTTCCCAGGCTCAAAACTGAAGAGGAAGATACATTCAATTTCGCATTGCGCTACTTCTTAAAGTTTACAGTTTTTTTGTGGAACGAAAAAGGTTTATATAAATTAAAATAAAATATCAAAATGTTTTTATCAGATAGGGTTTATTTTAAGGTTTTTTTCAGTACATGTATATATATATATGAATATAGGCTTTCCCCCATACTGTTTTTTATCTATCTTATATATTTATATGTTTAATTAAACGTTCAGAAAAAAAAGCAATCGTTTCAATAGCTATCTATTAATTTTTCTTTCAATTATTACGTATAGAAATTGGATTTTAATAAATGTAGGTATGTTTTTCAATGGATTATGTCTATTATTTCATTATGAAATGAATTATTTGTTAATTAAAAAGTACATTGTCTATTATTTTGGATCAAAATACATTTTAGAGACATTTTTAAGCTAACTATATGTAAAGATTGATTGATTTATGAAAAACTGAGAAATCTATTTTATTATTTTAGATTCTTAGAAACTATCATTAAAAAATGATGAAGGTTTTTTTGCTTTACTCTTAGCATCAGAATCGTTTTCTTTTTATTGATTCACATTAATAAATTTTTAATTCTAACTCAATATTTTTTTATAAGTCATACATCGAAATTTGAAGCTATATCTTATCTAAGAGAAGGAGGGGAAGATAGAACAAAAATTTTAAACTAAAAAAAACCGTGTTCAGGCTATAGAGAGGGGAAAGAACCTGACTTAAATCAAAAATAAGTGGAATAGAAAAAATTTCGAAAGAGGGAAATTTTTTGACACAATTTTAGAAATCACTCACATTGTGCGCGTACAAACACACACACAGAAATGCTGGTGTCATGAGGAAAAGAGAAAGTCCGTGCAACGCCGGGCTAAGCGGGGGGAGACGGAAGACATTTTGAAAAAGAGTTTTAGAAGTGCTGATTTTGTGAAGGAAAGGGAAAATTTATAAAAATAGAGAAACTCCGTGCAACGCTGGGACATGCAGCTAGTATTCATTAAAAAAATTTCGAGAAAAATTCCATAATATATATATGTAAATTCTCTTAATTTTGGGCCGGACCTCTTGTGAAGTATTCCCCCGTGGGTGATACCTCAGTCCTAACTTCGTGATCTAGAAATGTGGGATTGAATGAAGAACCAGGCATTGTCATGATCTTAAAATGTCTTTATTAAGATCTTAACTTAAACGCTAACAATGATAATATTTATATTATAACTTAGCGGATCTGAGGTGAAAAAACACAATACGTATTACCAAATAAGCGCGATCTTAACAACTATATTTAACTTTCCCTTCTATTCCTGATCTCTGCTTATATCACAGTTACTAATGGATACTAGAATTATCCTACCTTAATTTCTTGTTTAATCGCAATCCTCTAGAATCCTCAATATCTTTAGATTAACTTGTGTGGAATTGGATCCAGCTTGACGTGATCGTTCTGTCACGGATAGCTTCACACTCAACGACGGCTTTCTTCTCTTCCTTCAGTTCACGCTCTTAAACCAGACTAGCATAATCACTTCCCAATAGGTCATACCCTTACGATAAACTTGTGCTATGCAAAAGGTTTCTAATTAGCATGTTCACGTTTCGCTTCTGCATTTGGTTAGAAAGAATTTGCCTTTTTCGGCTCGAAAGAACCCAACAGGAGATTTTAGTAGAAAACGCGATGAGCCCGTCACACTCTATTTAACGAAATCGCTAAATCCTCTAAAAAGTGCGTTATATGGAAAATTAGTTAAATGGATTCATCTCTTAATATAATTAAGAGACCTTTTAAAACAAATTTTAAACTCATAAACATTATATATTAGTCAAAAAAGTAATTATTGGTACTTATTTGAAAATTAATACTTATTCCTAATATATAAAGGGTGCTTTTATAGTGGTATAGAACTTTAAATTGTAATAAAACAACGATGTATTATTCGATTGACATGAATTTTTTTTATTCCAAAGATAATCTTGTGGCATTACATTTTAAATATGATCAAGCAAGGCGTAGATTCGTCGAATGGGCCCAAAACGAGATTGCCATTGTTCCCGATTTTCCTAAGCGAATTTTGTTTAGCGATGAAGCCCACTTCTGGTTGAATGGCTACGTCAACAAACAAAACTGCCTCATTTGGAGTGAAGCTAATCCACAAGTGTAAGTCGAAACACCGTTACATCCAGAAAAACTGACTGTTTGGTGCGCTTTATGGGCTGGTGGAATCATTGGTCCGTACTTCTTCAAAAACGATGAAGGCCACAACGTTACAGTCAATGGTGATCGGTATAGAGCCATGATTACTAACTTTTTCATTCCTGAATTGAACCATCATGATGTCCAGGAGCTGTGGTTCCAACAAGACGGCGCAACATGTCACACAGCTCGTGCCACAATCGATTTATTGAAAGACACGTTTGATGATCGCCTAATTTCACGTTTTGGACCTGTGAATTGGCCTCCAAGATCTTGTGATTTAACACCGCTAGACTATTTTCTGTGGGGCTATGTAAAGTCATTGATCTAAGCGGATAAGCCACAAACGCTTGACCATTTGGAAGATAACATTCACCGTGATTTTGCCGATATACGGCCGCAAATGTTGGAAAAAGTCATCGAAAATTGGACGTCCAGATTGGATTACATCTGAGCCAGCCGTGGCAGTCCTATGCCAGAAATCATATTTAAAATGTAATGCCACAAGATTATCTTTCGAATAAAAAAAATTCATGTCAATTGAATAATACATCGTTGTTTTATTGCAATTTAAAATTCTATACCTCTAAAAAAACACCCTTTATATTACCCATCAGTGGAACGTAATATAGAACATTCTGGCCCCTCCGAAAAGTCAGCTTTGGGGCCCTCAAGTTGGATTTTACAAAGTGTAGGTACTTGGTCGTAGGACCCCCTCGATGCGGGGGTTGCGAGGATGTACGTTGCGCCACTGTTACCCATTAAAAAGAAACCAGCTACGAAAACATTGTCCAGAAATACCGTATTTTTCAGTTTTAAAAATTACTTTTATATCAAAGTTAATGAATTTTTTAACGACATTTTCTAATTTTAAGCTTACACGCAAGTAATTTTAAACATTCATTGTTTTATTACCAGTAGTTTTAAGCGTACACTTCCATATGTGTCCTTGAATTTAATTATTGATAAAATCAGTTAATTTTATTTAAGTCTTTTGTGTGTGTGTCTTTGAAAAATTACGGCAATTTCATTGCTCTAAGTGAATCAGGTAAAGCCAATTCGCCATTGATCACGATAAAATGTCTCAAAAAAGAGAATAATTTGAAAAATGTCCTGAAATATTTCAAAAATACAAAGAAAAAAATCAAATCAGAAGAGAAAAAGTTTGTTAAATAGAAAATGCACTTCGTTATTTGGAGGTTATCTTACGAAGAAAATAATAACATGTTCTTGGTTTCAAGAAAAAGTTCGCAAAATAGAGAAAATCGCAAAATAGAGGTTCCTTATAATTAAATTACTAGATTTACAAGGACGATCAAAATTATAAATTTAAATTTGCACCTTTTATAATTACGCAAATATTATTTCTCTTATTTAAGAATAATTTGTATGAAAATCATTTTAATGAAGGATGTAATTATTGCACATTCTATTTTTTACCGCCTTTTTTCAATAATTAGGATTTAAATGAAGATATATTAGTAAATATTTACTCGGATGAAAAATGAAGACACACAGTTATTCAAGATATAAAAGCTAGTTTTTCTTTTTTATTTTACTAACAGTACTTAGCTTTAATTTTAGAATTTTTTTTAAAAAAAAATGCATTGCTTGTGAAAAATTTTTTTTTTTATAGATTTCGTAGAAATAGATTTTTTACAAGAAATACGTTATATGATAGAAGTGATTTTGAGGGATAGAAACCAAGTTTCTTTCGACAAACGTCTTAATATGGCGAAATAAAATTATAATTTTTATATGACAATGAAAATGCATAAAAATAAACATAGTTCAGCAATATAGATTACTAAATAAATCATGTTAGTACGAAAACGAGATATTTTTATTAAAAACTGAAAACAAATGTGAGAAACTATTGCAAATCAGAAAATTAATTAATGTTCTTAGGGTCATGCATTCTAAGTCCAAAACGTATTCTTAATTTAAACTAGTTTTAACATTTTGTTTTCGATTTCTTCATAAAATTTCATTTTAAAAATGTTTTTCGAATACTTTCTAAAAATAAATTAGATTATTTCAAAAATAATTTACTTTATTGTGTACAAATCTTATTTTACAAAAAAAAAATTCTAATAATTCTTTATAAATTATTTATTTATTTTTTAAAAAAATCTACTGTTGTCTTTAATTGATGCCACGCATTAAAAATTATTTAAACTCATATGATTTTTTCCCGCATATTCATTTATTATACCATGTTCTTATTATTTAAATAATTGTAATATTATAGGCTACCTAGATAACATTACATGATAAAAATTTTAAGGATAGGTACAAACACAAGTCATGTAAACTAAACTCAATGGTGCAACAGCTCATGAGGGCCAAGGTCTAATGTGCCCATCTCTGTTTTCATGATCTAGGGTGGTGACAACAGATGTTCCGATAAGACGGCCAGACTGTCACGAAACCCTCAATGCTTAGTTTCCAAGCAAACCTGGTATTGATTTATCGACTCACTATAGGCTGAATCGATCTTGCACAGCCCAGGATTTGTAACACGGATCTACTATAGCCACTTTGACTACAAGAAATAAAAATTATATTATAAGATTAAAAAATAGTTATTAAGTAATCAGAAAGCGTATTTAAACTATTTATCAAATATTGTAAAAACACCTTCAGAAAGAAGTTTATAAAAAAAATTGTACTTATATCCACCTAAATTACACTTTTAGGGTATCAAGATATACTAATAACAGAAAATTTAAGTTTTGAATTCCGCGCGCCCCCTCCCCCCCAAAAAAATCTTTCTTATACTTATTTATTATTGTAGTAGTAGGTAGAGAACGCAGAAAAATTAAGATTTTAAGGAATTATACTAGGCAAAAAATAAATCAAAATATTTATAGTTGATCGTTGTAAAACATAACTAAGAAAAAAAGAGCTATTTCTAATTAGTCTATGAACAAAATACTTTATACATAGATCCAAAAGAAACTTGCTCTTTTGAATTTTAAGTTGACATTAGTTTGTTGGAAACTTCTTTTACAACTACTTTCTTGTTGAAAAATATTTGCTCTTTACAATCCTCTCTCAATGTCCAAATTCTCCCTCTTGTTCACTGCGCTTTCATCCAAGATGGATGGACATCACGTTTCGAAGTTTCTGCCTTAGTACATTTCGGCTATTCATGGAACTATCCTGTCCACATTGTGTGTAAGGCAGTGTGGCTATGAATACCTAATATATACAGTTTATTTGACTGAAAAATGCTTCTAGTCCAAACGAATGCTGAAAAATGCTTGATCCCTTTATGTATACCATTATGATTTAATGCAGTTTTTTTCATGCAATATTTTTTTCGATCACTACATTGAAAATTAAAGGACGGACATACATAAACAAAATACTCAACTTCAGAAAATTTAATCAGTTAGAGCTAATTAATTAATTAAAGATATTCCACAGTAAAATTAATTATATACATTGTTCACTTAAATTAAAGAATCAAATAGTTTTTTAAGGTCCTCATTAACATACAAAAAATAAGACACTTGAATTTTGACATTAACTACTTTTTCAGAACAAAAATGATAATCTTAGCAATCCGCTGAAAGCGCCGTCAGCTGAAAAAGAAATTTCTGCTTTAAAACTATTTTCCTTCCCCTCATCATAGAACCCGTGCTGCCATTAATCTTTGAAGAGTGGATGTCAAAGAATATTCCTGCTAAGTAATGTCAGAATATTCGTAAAATGGTTATTCTATGTTATTTTAAAGTGAGTGGTACTTATAAGTACTGTCGGTAGATAAAGTGTTAACGATACGAGACATCCTAAATTACATTATCAAAAGATCTGATTGAATTGGAATTGGGACTCTTGATTGAAAAAAATACCCAATTCATGCACCTAATCTTGACAATTAATAATTTATATTTTCTTATAATTATAAAATGGATAGATAAAACTTTAATATACATCGATCTACATGAATATGTATGGAGGATGCTTATTGAGAGCTGTTTTACTAAAATCTTTCTTAACTGCTGCTTGTATAAATAATTCCTGCACTTGAATAACAATACATTTGAAGTCAAAGATATTTAATTGTTAAAGGCATACATAGTAATATGGTCCTATGTTGACTTATGGGTGAAGTAGACTTCGAAAACATCTAACATTTTTTATTCCTGGAATTTAGTCCTCTACAGATTCCATGCATCCTCTCTGTATTTCCTAAATATATTTCTTTGTAAACATACATATAACTCATCAAACTATACATTCCAGTAAATTTCTTTTTGTGCAATATTTTCAAATCATATTTCCTAAAAGTATTTGAAAAAGTCTATTTTAAAAACGATGCGGTTAGAGCGAAAACTTTTGTATAATCATTTGTTTGGTATTTGGCATAAAAATGTGATTTGCATCAGTGGGTCTTCTTTCCATTTCCGTGAAAATTTCCGTGTGTAAATTTTCTTTGAATATTTGTAGACATGTTTTTGTATTCTTTACATGATGTTCATCAATTTTTATTTTGTACCGTGTAGTTACAAAAAAAAATGGAACTTTAAATTTAAAGGTAATTTGTTAGATACTTTAAGCATTTTAAAATTAAAAGCGATATCCTAATAACTTTTCATCCTGATAAAGTTGATTGACAACTATATGGATAATATGAAATTCATAATGGTAGAAATGAATGGTTATTTAGGTTAATAAGCGTATAAGAAACTTATAGGAATAATTAGTATTAAGATAACTACTTAAAATTCAAAAGTTTGGCAAATTTATTTGAATGATTTAAATAATTTCCCCCTGTTTTGAAATTAATTTTTAAGTAATTTAGCACATAAAGAAATGCAGAAATAAATAAATAAAAAAAACAATTAATTATGATTTAAACCAATTCTTAAAGAGAATATTAGAGTTTATTACTCCTAATTTCAGTTAATTTTAATTTGGTTTCTCACAGTTAACTTCACCACTATTTGGGGAAAAAACATAAGGAAACAAATTGCATTAATGATAGCAATATCTGAAAAAAACATTTGAAGGTCATGCGATATAATTTTATTCAAAAACAAGTTTAGATTACCATTAATTTCAAAATTTTTTAACACTCAACACACACACACACATTCCTAACTAACGTTAATACATTTTTCTTTTAAACTATTCATTTAAAAGATTAAGAAATATTTAGTTCTTATAAGATAAATAAATCAATAAATAAGAAAATGGGTAGTTATTTCTTTTTATATTATTTTACTTTATTATAATTAGTTAGCTTATTAACTTTATAATGTTCTTTTAATAGATTCCGGGAAAAAATGGAAATAAAAGCTATTTTTTTAAAAAAAAATACTGCAAGTATTTCACATTTATTTTCGAATTTGTTTTTATTTATTTACATTAAGGAAGTGATTATATATTATAACATATTGAAGAGTCATTTATAAAATTTCTACACCATCAATAATTAACAATAATAAAAGAGATAAGTAATTTCAGTTCGCGCGAAATGGCTTCGTTTTTTTATTAAAATTAGATAATAAAATATTTACTGCAAGAACGGAGTTCAAGTTTTTTACTTTGTTAACTCTGCAACAAAAAGTGTTACGCTTCTCAGAATAAATTAATATATCTTAGAAAATATTTTATTTTATATTAATATCGACGATAGCAGACGATATTTGGATTCTCAATTATCTTGTGTGTAATGATTTGCAATGAAAAGTTTTTAAAATGTGCAGACGAAATTTGTTAAAAATGAACTATATTTTTTGATATTTTTTTATGAGATTGCAAAAAAAAAATTAAAAAATAGTTTTTGGTTTAAAACATTACTTTAATAAAATTAGTTTCTCAGATATTGAATTGAAGTTGCGAGTTTTATGAGCTTATATACTCACGATTTAATGGTACCAATGATAAAAATACTTTTCGCCTAATAATCGTGTGTGATTGACAAAATGGACATTACTGGAAGCTTTATTTTACAGCAAGGAAACATTTTTCTATATGGTTGAGGGAACAAGAGACATACAGATAATTACCAATGGCAAGACAGTCTATTTATTATTTTTAAGAATTACATTTCCGTCTCATTGAGTGAAACTGGTGTTTCCGGTCTGATAAAATTAAAAGTAAAATCTTATTTTAGCCCAAACCTATAGAAAAGCAGAAAAATAAAAGAACCTAATTGCACCATTAGCCCATTTTTCTGCATTGGACTTAAATCTAATATGAAGATAATAATTCCCCAATTTTGTTATAAATAAAAATGGGGATTAAAATATGATCCAGCCAAATTATTTTGCTAGCATATGAGGAGTATTATTGTAAAATTCGGCGTATAACGCGCACTTTTAACGCACAGAATACGACCGAAATTTACGCATGCGCGTTTTACTCCGGGTATAAAAATGAGAGCTTGAAAATTGAAAAAAGATAAGACCAGAAAAAAATTATTCTTCTACATATCGAAACACTATTTAATTGAAAGGAATGCCATTTTTCTTATAATTTTATATGGTTGTATTTCTAGAAATATACTAGCTTTTCAAAAACACCTGGGGTAATACCTCGAATAAACTTCAAAACATAAGAGCATTGCATACGTACATTTCAGGTTTTTTCGTAAGAAAGAGGGCTATACGGTGAATATTTCTAAAAAGTAAAAATTTCAGCTCTGTAATATATACGAGCGTTATACGACGGTGCGCTTTATACCCCGGATTTTATGGTATATAATTAGCATGTAATACTGTACTTATATAATATAATCAAGAATATTCAACTTGATTTTTTTCGAATCTATTTCTGTTTGCGAACATGAAAGAGGTATAAATTATTTAAAAAGAAAGAAAACACCTATAATTAATATTATTGATGAATAAGAATTTTAATAATAAATGATAATGTTCGCACAGTATAAATAATAATATAGCTGCGAATAAATGTAATAAGCAGTGCTTTTTCTTCCAAAATATAATAGAAAACCTTAAGTAAATAATATTGGAAATATAAAGAAAATAATTTAAGAACTTTTATAAACACATTGGGGATAAGTGTTTGCAATGTGCGAAGCTTTCTTGAAGGGGAAAATACACAAATAAAGATTATAGCTTGATATTCAGTTTTTTACTCCATCTCCATTTCATACTCAAGCAATTCAAATTTATTTAAATGATGAAATTTAAATTCGGAAGAGGCAGGAGATATTAATAACCATTTCGTGCTGAATTTCACACACTGTGTGTTGAGAATTCTTTCGAATTCATTTTAACCCTTCCTATTTATTATTGGGAAATTGCATGAGAAAGGTGGAAATGAATTTCTTTTGAAATAAAAAAGCTTTAAACTTCCTGACTATATGGAAGTGTGATATTTATACAAAGCATTGAATTCACGCTCTTAATTGTAGAGTCCTTTAAAATTTTGAATCTCTTCATTGTTTCTTTTTAAATAATACTATCCTAAGAATATTCAGTTTTTCAAATACGCGAATTTCATTTTTCCCTATGTGCTTTTTCTGAGCAAATAAAAATCTATGAGAATCAAATAACTTAATATAATAAGCTAATATTATGAACAATTTCTAATAAGTTAATATAGTAAAACGCTCTTTTTAAATCCCTGGATAGTTTAATAAGCGTTTGAAAAATACAATATTTTTAAGAAGAACATTTATCTCATTTGGTACCGATAGAAAGTTAATTGATGGAAAAAGGAGGAGTAAATAATATGTCTATCCTGTTCTTTTCTGGTAAAAAAATGGCTTCCCAGAAAAAAGAATTGTACAGTACTTTCTTGTTGTATAACGCGGGTATTATCCATGGTTCATCTACTAATCCTCTTGGGGAAACGATTCTTTAACTGTAATTTTAGTATAAAAACAGCTTTCACGGAGATGACTTGATTTTATGCAAATGTAACTACTATTAAAGCCCTGTCGTTCAACATGGGAAGTTAATGGTTAATCTGACCGCTAAACGTGAAATCCAAGAATTAGAAAAGGAAAACAGTGACGGGGTGGTTGAGCGACCTGAGATTAATAGTTGTCGTAGAATAAACCAGAAATCGTGAAAGTAAATATCTTTGGAGCTTACCGAACTATCTGGAGATGAGAAGGATCATAAGAAGGATCTCTTCCTAAAGATAAGAAAATTTCAATAATCTAGTGTATCCGATAAAGAGTTAGGATTTCAGATTGCTCCCAGAGTTATGTTATTAACTTGTAAATATTTCCATTTTGGGAATGAGCAAAGTACGGAAAACATCAGCCATGTTTGACTGTACTATTGTATTATCGGAAGAATTCATTGTAGTAGATGATGATAATGTGTGTACCGACGCAAATGTGGCAGACCAAGATATTGTGGTGTTTGTTCAAAGCTTAAGAAAATATCATTGATACAGATTCCGACGACAAAAATGAAAGTAACAATGCAGTTCCTGTTCCATCATCCGATATTAGGAAAGTCGCGAAAAGTATGCGCAGTTGTTTAGACAAACGTTCCAATGGTGAAATGAATAACAAAATGATTGATATTGAAGAATTTGTCGACAACTTTTGAAGCTAAAAAAACAATGCAAAGAAAAATGTCAGATTATTTTCCAAAACCTCTATAAATATTTTGTTTTTCAAAATATTTGAAAATTTTGTATTAAATTTCTTTAAGTTCTTGTGAATGTTTTTGAGGTGTAACATATTTCCTCTCGCTTGCTGGGTATTTGTTGGAGTGATTTCGTGAAAAGGGACGTAAGTGACGTAAGCGTGCGCTATTTTATTTGACCAATGAGGTGGGGCGATATGGTGGTGTACAGTGCAACGGGGTACAGCTCTAGTAGCCATCAAGCACTCGAGCGCTTGAGTATAAATTCCCAATCGGTCTGTAAAATCTACCCCTTAATTACAAGAATCTCTATATTACGGCAGAGAAAATAGGTTACTTATCTACACACTAATCCTAAGACCAGTTTTAACCAGTACACCGTGCCAATCTGGACTCATGCAGCTAAAATTTATATTAATCAAATTGAAGTTTCTCAAAGCATCATTCTCCGACAAATATTAAAAGCTCGATGGTTCATGAGGAATAAGGACCTCAGATGCGTGAGCAAAATGATGTCTATCAGACAATTTATCAAAAAATTTGCAACTATCTTCTTCTAATAATACTTCGATCTTGGACATTAAAAAATATATCCCTGATGCAAATTTTAACATACCCAATAATATTCTTTCGGGGGAGAATTTCTCTTCAATTAAAATTCTTAATTAAGATCATTTCACTCTTCTCACCCAACTTAAAAGCTTACTTTAACTCCTTCCCGAGCCTTCGTTCCCAAATGGTTATAGTAGCTGACTTGAAATTTATCGCCCCAGGTTGGATTCCAAGGAAAACGCTATTTTCAAATTTTCTTTAAATCACTTTAATTTTCCCTCGAAAATAATTTACCCAGATCAAATTTAAATTTACACGTTCTTTCCTAAATTTTCAAAATGTATTTTATTTTATATTAGCTTTTAAAAAATCAGTTTTTATGATTTAAAATCATTCAATGTTTCTCTCATTTCTACAACGACTAAGTTCTGAGCTGCATTCTCTTTGGTCAGGCCGCACCTCATCCACCCACTGATCGAAATTTGTTTTCATTCTCAGTGATTGCACCGTTTTTGAAGATATTTTTCTAGCACTTAAAGTATTTTAGTAGTTTTAAATTTAATTTTTTACTCTCATATAAGTATATTTTACTTTTTAAGTATTTTTTATTAACAAAGGGCATGAGTGAATTCAACACAGTCACTCAAAATCCTAAATATAAGAGATTATAGCTTTGAAGACCTAGATACTCTGGTTATCCACTCAATGATACTCTAAATCCACTTCGCACATACCAGCAAGTCTTAGGCTTCTTAAATGATAAACTTGCGATCCTTACTCTCAATTGTGAAAGGGCTCACCAAGCAGATTTCGACGACGTTACTTCATAATAATGTTCGTTACTCATGTTGTCAGAAACGTGGTTAGATAGCGACGAACGTGTTTCGATACCTAACTTCGATTGCTGCATACAGTTTAAACGACCGGGGCACAGAGCAGCTGGTGTTGCGATCTATTGCAAACAGAAAAACTCACATGTTGTGACTCCTCATATGAACATTACTTATCGTCAAACAAGTGAACTGGGTATTGTTAGTAACGATATTGGGGGACATATGTAAAGCAGAATGCTTATTTAAAAACGGACAGACAGTGAATTCGGTGGCCGCATATATTTCTTGAAATCATACGGTACAAAAAATTAAAGATTTCCTGCATTTTGTACTTTTACCATATACCGAAGGTGGTTCTGCTCTTTAAGGTATCCGTACACCTTCGAAGAAAATTTTTTTAAAAACTGTAATATTTGCTATTAAAATATTTTTTACTGATGAAATATAACTTAAAACTATGAAAAATACATTTAATATGTTACTTGTAGTACATAAAAAAATTTTAGGGAGTAAAGCATAGTGTAAATAGTAATTAAATTGATTATTAGAATAACGCACATAACTCAAATGTAAAAAAAAATATCCCTTTTCTGTAAATTTGATGATGATCCTTATAACAATTTTTAGGGCTGGTACTATTTTCCTGGTGATAATCAATTTATTACAATTTTTATCAAGTTTCGAGTAAAAGAACATTGAAAAATCCTTAAAAAATTACTACGAGCATGATATATACCTTAGTTACTAAAAACATATCAACTATATAATTATGAAAGTAGTAGGGGTTCTTTAAATCTATAAAACAAATATATTTATAAAATTTGAACTAATTTGGTTCACAACTTTTTCTGATATTTACGTTGTCAGATGTCAATACGTTAAACAAATTCATTTTGAGATAAATCAGAAATAAACTTTGAACTGCAAATTTTAATATTAAACACAATTTGATATACTTAAAATGCTCCTGATTTATAAATAACACCTTCTTTACTCTCTAAAACAATGTTTTTTTTCCTTATAGCTCTTAAAATTTTTCTACGCTGCTTTACATTTGGTGTTGAATGTCGTTCTGCGTCGTTAATTCTATTGATGTCAAGATGTTTGTATGCTTTTAAAGTAAAATAACCAGGAGTTATATTAAGTTTTTTAAAAATTTCAACACAACCCTTGTATCCATCATTAAATTGGATCACAGCATCCAATGCACCAGATTTTAAAATTTTGAGGCACACGAAAACTTCCTTGGGTACTCTCTGCCATATAACGCCATTTAAACACTCGTTTGAATTTTGTGTTTTGCCATGCAGGCATTTAGTAAGCAGTTCTTTGATACACAACTCTAAATATGTAGGCTTAATCGTGTTTAGTACTTCATTTGATAAGCCTTTATATTTTTCGTTTGGCTTTTTGCCACAAGACAGTGCTCGCTGGTAGTAGCACCAACTATCTTTTTCCGATGGGACACTGCCCATGCATCGGTTTCTCGACACTTGATGAGCAATGAAACAAAGCTGCAATAACATTTTGCTGAAGACCGGATAGGTTTCAACATTGCTACGAACAGCAATCCCATAATAGTTTTGCAATCGGTCAATAAAAGAGTCGGTGAGTTTGCCTTTACCAGACAGATTTTTATTTTTAGACTTTAGTTTGCACAATCTCGCACCTACTCTCTTTTGAACATGACCAATGCATTCATATTTTGTGACGCTATCCTTCCCATAAGTATCTTTGACACTGATAAAGCCCTTAGAGTCCCCGTCACCATAATAATGTGCATATTTAAGGCCTCGTTTGACAATAGAACGTTGGAAGATTCTCGTAGCACCAACAGCTTCCATTTTTAACGCAGAACCTTGAAAATTGCTATGGCATACGTGATCTGCTGCAAAAGTTTCCGACTCAATGCTTCTAGGCATTTTAGAAATCTTTCTGCAGGTGGGACAATATGACGACATTATTTCAATGTCTACTACTTTACCAGTGTCAACTGACAAAGCTGCGACACACCCATTCATGGAAGAGTAACCTCTACGCTGCCACGTTCCATCAACTGAAATGCCACATTCAACAATTTTATTTTTAGTAGGATGTAGCACTAACAGTTCAGAAGCTGCTTTTTGCATTGATAGTTCACTAATTTCTGAGTTCACTAACATGAGTTTATTCTCATGATTAGTGTACGCAGTTTTACTGAGCCTGGATAAATTTAACGTACCACATAATTTAAACCCAGCAGAAAAACATTTCCCAATTTGTCTCATACCATACACAAATCTTGTATTTACTTCAGGACAGTTTAAAGTTTTCTTTGAACTAGAAAACCCTGAGTAAAAGTCACAATGTTTACACCTGATAACAAAATTTGAGCACAAACTATATGTGGAATCCTCAGAAAGCAGGATACCTTCTTCGAAACATCTTGGGCAGCAAAGTTGTAAAAACAAATTTAAAAGGACTTCCATATCAATTATTCTGTTACCAGTAAGTGGTTTACGTTGATATTCTGCTATTTCTTCATCAAAGGCAGCAGGTATTTAATTTTTGAAGAACTGGCGTTGGTAGATGTTGCGCTGCTATTTTTTGAATGTTTAATGGTAGATCCATTTACTAGAAATTGGCGTTTTCTCTTTGCACTAACTCTACGTTTAGCATTACCCATTTTAAATGACAAAAATTAAAATTTTCTGCTATAAAAAAGGATTAAACAAAAGCTTATAAAGAGCTACGCAATCATAAGCAAATGTAAACAAACAGTAAAGCACTCTATTTTCTTGCCAGATTCTAGATAAAAATATAAATAAAAACCTGTTGCCAATTATATTCTTGATAATTCTGAAAACTCAAATTCATATTTTAAAAAGGTTTAAATTTCTTACTATTGCATATTTAAACGATACTTTGAAAAATAAAAATGTCAACAAACATTTTTTCTACTTCGCAATGCAAACTTGTACTTCCGGATTCAAAAAGGTGCTATCGAATGAAACTCAAATCCCCATAACTTAAGTTCTAAATAGGATAGAAACAAAATTTAAACACCATTTTAAAGAAAAAAGTTCATATTTTCAAATAACATTTAAATTAAAAAATCGAAAAATTTGACGAAAATGACGTTTTGAAAAGGTGTACGGATACCTTAAAAGAAAACTATCACTCACTTCCCATGATTTTGAGGGGTGATTTTAACTTTAATTTCAGTTTGCCAAAATCTGAGCCGCTCATAGCTTTTTTGAAGGATGAATTCAAGCTCGAAATGAACACAAATCAATATGTTTCGACAACTAACAGTGGTGATGTTATTGACGCTGTTTTTCAAAGGTTATTAAATACTTTGTAATCACAAGTATATGTGCCATATTTTAGTTATCATAAGTCTATTGTCTCAACTCTTGCCCAAATTGATCAAGAATAATTATTTTTGATAAAAAAAATTGCATTACTCTGTGTTAATTAAGAAAAACTTTCATTAAAGATATAATTATTCGATACAAAATTATTTCCACAAACATACACAATTTATATTCTTCAGGATATAAGTTACAATTAAGTATTTACTAAGCTAAAATGTCAGATGTTACACACATCATATACGACTACTGTAAGGCTCGTTTCTTTTTTTGTTTCATTGATATTTATTAAATATATACATATATACATATCTATGCAATTAAAATAGACTCTAATAAACGTAATTTTGTTGATATATGTGAATGCGACGGAAAGTAATCGGCTGTGTTCGTTTCAAGAAAGCCTTAT
The DNA here is from genome assembly GCA_019973935.1 of Trichonephila clavipes. Classification (NCBI taxonomy): domain Eukaryota; kingdom Metazoa; phylum Arthropoda; class Arachnida; order Araneae; family Nephilidae; genus Trichonephila; species Trichonephila clavipes. Next base: position 260,557 of record BMAU01006195.1, on the reverse strand, counting down.
TTATTGTGTGTGTGTGTTTACTACTTACAATCAGTACCACAAAATACAACCGGCGGCTTTTGCTTGTCCTCTTACGGAGAAAAATAAGAAGGCGCTACAACAATATGGTTTTTTGAAGCATCCTCCAACACAGAAAATTCTCTTAACACGAAAAAATATTCCAGGCCCTTCCGTTTCGTGTTAAGCGATTTTCACTCTTTATCTACACTTCAATGAAAATAAAAATATAGATATTTTTTCAAATTTTATTTTTAGACTAGCTGCATGACTCGTCATTGCGTGTATAAATTTCCCCTTCCCCTCTCACTATTATCCCTTCCGTGGTTGGTAAGTTTTCTGTATTAATATGCCTTTAAAATTCCCTTTATTCGAAATTTCTTCAATATCTTAACTTAGGCGGATGGGATTACTTCCCCTCCTCTTAGAATTTCTCCTTCTCCTATCGACGCCCTCACTTCTGTGTTGGTACGAGGTCCATGTAAGTGTGATTTCTATAATTCTTTCATTAAATTTCCTTTTTCAAAATTTGTTCTACTTCTTTTCCTTGTTAGACAGGTTTGTTTTCGCCCAATTCAGCACGGCGTGGCACCCTCATTTTCCCTCTTTTTCTTACAGGAATACAATCTTTCTTCAAATTTCTATTTTAAATTGATGATTTACAAAACACAATACTATTTTGTTTAATGGAGCATTATTTTAAAGTAATAAAGAAAACATTTTTGATACAATATATTACATATATAGAGTAAACATATTCATCATTTCAACAATAAACACTTTTTAGAATCTAAAATAATAAAATATATCTGAAATTTTTCCTCTACCAAAATAAATCAATACATACTGTTAGCATAAAAATGTTTCAGAAAACTAATTTAGTTTTATCGAGAAGAAAATAGACAGTGTGTATGCTTTCATTCGAAAATAATTTAGTTAAGAATTATGGAAAACAAAAATGCTGTAATTTTTTCAAATTTTTTAATGTAAATATATAATTATTTCATAATTATTTTTAAAAAATCGTACCGCTAGCTATTGGAATGACTGCTTGTATCTGGAAGTTTAAATGTTTGATTAAAATATATAACTACGAAGAAAGAAGCGCGAGGTAAAAAAAATCCTAGAAATTTATTTCCATTCAATGCATGAAAAAAATATTATTTGATAAAAAAATAATAAGCGTTTTAACATTTCAAAATGATTTGTAGTTTTTTTTAAATAAATCTACTTTATGAAAATAATTGATCAGTTTTGTACAATTATTTTACGTCATCGAACTTGAAAATTATTAGAATTTCAATAGTTACTCTTAATTAATACAAAATTCTGTTAATCTAAATATAAATATGTAATTTCATAGATATATTTATTTTTAAAATGAAAATATTCTCTAATTGTGTTATTTTTTATATGAATAATTCAATACATATACTTTTGCATTTATATTGTTTTGCTTTATTTACACACGCATTTAAATAATGTAAAAATGCTTACAAATCCTAATTCTATTTTTCTAATACTAAACCTATTTCTACATGCTCAGTTCATAAGTTTTAAAAATGTTGCGTATTATCACATTATTGCGCAACAAAATAAAACAAATCATAATTTTGGAATCAATTAAACATAATTTTAGAACAAGAACAGTTATTTATAAAAAAGGATTCTAAAAATTATTGAAAGATTTACAAAATTTTTACATAATGACTTCCTTAAACTTTCCATACTGTATAATTCAGTGAGAAAAATGTAAATAATTCAACTTGTTTTCAATGAATCTGATACTTGAAATTAGATCTCATTTGGGATAAACAACTTTAAAAAAACATAGGTTGATCAAATTCATTTTGAAATCATTTAAAATTTACCATTAAAAAAAGGGTTTTAAAAATAATTTCGGTATGAATGTTTTATAAATAAAATACAAGAAATTTTGCTAGGAAACGAAAAGATTGATTTTGTAATTAGTTTTTTCAGCTGTTCGCGCCCCCTATCTCTTTGGAAAGAACAATTACCAAAAGTAATGACGCTGAACAAATTGCTATTAAAAGAGATTTAAGTTCTCATAGCGGAAAAATAAAAAAATAAAAAAGTTACTACTTTTTTGGCCCTTTAAAATATTTTTCCTTCCATGTTTTTAGTGAAAATTATTTTTTATTATAGGAATATATCTCTTAAAATATCTTATTCGATAAATATTTTTCGGTAAAACATTTCTATACCTTTTTGATTCCAGCGTGCTGGAAAGAAGCATGAAAAGAATGCTTATTAAGATTTTATTCTAGAGAGACATATCAGAGCTTGGTTTGAAAACTGGAATGTTTAACCTTTTCAATATGTAGTATACAATAAATTGATAATAAACCAGTTTTATAATTTTATCAGCTGCTACTCGCCTGCACTGTATGATTTGCATGAATATATACTGTATATAAATTATTGATATCCAAGTTATAGCATTAATCATTAGATATCATTGAAAAATATTCTTATAACCCTCACCTCTTGATTTTAAGAGGACAGAACTTGAAATTCTAAAATTGAAGTGAAATTATCATTTACGCTCCTGTAATCCTCTCCACCAAAACGAATTTCTACAAAACCAAATTTGGGTGGAATTTACTAAAAAAATTATTAAATAGACATGCTAGCCATATTTCAACTCAAAAGGCCTAATCATACAGATAGATATTTGGTGCAATTTTCTTTCCATGCAAACATTTTGAGCAGTTTCTACCCAGTTGCCATAGTAACGGATTCAAACAATTTTTTCCTAGATAACTGAAAGAATTACTCGAAATTTAGATTGCTAGAAATTCCAGCCATTGGGGTTTTCGTCTTCCTACATCATAAACAAGATGACAGCCATGGCAAATGAATCACAAAAGGTGTATAATATTTTAATGGGGCATAAAATTTTAAACAAAATGGTGCTACATTTCTGTTAACGACCGTCAACAAAAGCGTAAGCGGAATAAATGAAATATCATTGGATGTTCATTTTAAGCATAAAAATTGGCGAGTTGTTTTTCAATTCCTATTAACTCACACTCTCTCTATATATATATTTATTTATTTATTTTGGTGGAATTTTCAATCGTTAATAAAATAAATTTTAAAGCGCTCAATTGAGCTTAAATGTAATATACATGATTATTTTGGATGATACTAGAATAATTTAAGTATAATTAATAAAAAAGTAATTTTTAAAACTAATTATTTAAAGAATTATAAATAGAGCCAAGTTGGCGACTTGGCGACCATTTCAATAACTTGTGTCAAAACTTGAAAATGTTTTTTTCTCACGTTTTAAAGCATTCAGTTGAATAGAAATTTTATATGCATGATTGTTTTGGATAACACGATACTTTAACGATGATTAATAAAAATTAATTACCACTTAATGTTGTGATTATGTCCTATGTATGTACATATTTAATAAAAAGTAGCTAAAATAAAATTTTTCTTTGTTGATCTAATTAGGAATTGACTTAAATTTTTTTTTACATTATTTGTGTGTGTGTGTGTGTGTGTTCAATGTAAAGATAGAGCATGGCTGACGTCAGAGAGTATCAATTTGCTTACGCAAACCCTCACCCTTACTGCTACTCGAAAAATTTCCCGAAATGGTTGTATGAGATATGTGTGTGTGATAAGGCTTCCCATGAGACTCGTTTTTAGTGGATTTCAAGTAAACAACATAAATATGCTCACCGAACTTCATTACTGTATAAGTCTGGTACTTCAAAAACAGCATTTTTATTACCCATACGCATTTCTAACTTCCCTCAACCCTGCCACAGGGTTATATTTTCAAAAAAACTCGTTCTTAGTGAACCTCTAATTACCAAACGAAGTAAACTTATAAAATTTTAAATCTATGTAATAGTTCAAATTGGGGAACATTTATTTATAATGCCCCTTAACCCTTCGCATAACCCTTGAGGATGGATCTTATCAAAATCTATTCTTAGTGGATCTCTAATCCACAAAAGATACATGCCTGGCAAATTTCAAGGCTGTTGGTCTAAAATTTCTAGAGTTCTCGGGATGAGCGAGCGAATGAGCCAGTGATTGAATGAATCGCTTTCCTCCTTTATACAGAGATTTATTTAATACTGCTGCAGAGGATTTAGTAAAACTTATGCAGTTAATTTTTCCTCTTTATGTGAGCTCATTAACTAAAACAAAAAGCTAGACCTATATTTAAAATTTAATTGTTGCATTAAATGTCGTAGAATTCAATAACTCACCGATATAATTATAACAATGATTTTATCGATATTTTCTTCGATATTTTTTCAACTAAGAGCTTGGGGGGGGGTAACAAATAATATATTAGAATATTTTAAACTAAGTTCAATATACTTTAAGTGTAAATATTCAAAAAATTTAATGGAAAAAGTAACCTTTGCCATGAATAATAATTGAATTTCAAATAGTGTTTTTGATGAAAAAATAATGAATTATGAATGAATAAGTAATGTAAACATTAAGAAATGTGGGAATAATAAGAAAATATCAAATATTTTCGAAAGAAGAACGTGTAACTAATTAAATGCAAAACTTTATATTCATATTGAAATTGTTTTCGATCTAAGTTGAATGCAAACAATGCAATACTTTTCTTAAAAGAAAGTTTAATTCTAAAAAGAAAGAAAAAAGCATAGATATATATCCAAGTATATATATGTAATACATTGAGGTCCTTTTAAAAATTGCTTAGTTCAATTTCCAAAACACAATTTCCTGCAACCTGGATACATTTGAAGGAATGAAAAAAAAACTGAATTAGTAACTTCATTACGTGCGAAATATATATATATTTCTCACACATATATTCTTTTTCAAAACTATTTGATTTACCGATGAAAAAAAACGCTGTTCAGAAAAATGAATTTCTAATTTAAATTTAAAAAGTCAGAAAAGTACTTTTTTATCAAATATTTAAAAAAAAATATCGAAAGAATTCTGCAGTTTGAAGACTCAATGTTTTTTTCAATTAATAGTTTATATTATGGGATGGATTATTTTAGAATATTTTTCTTTTCTTCCGATACGATTTTCTAGTAAAAAAGGTGTTTATTTAGACGTCTATAAAAATATTGTGTAGGAATGATTTAACTTGAAATAGAAATGAGAAATTTATAAATGTTTTTCAAATATATATAATATGTTGGATTAAAAATGTTACATTTAATATAAAATTATATCTTAAGTATTAATTTTTTGAATACATGTTAAGAAAAAAATGGATTTCAAGAATTTAAAAAAACTTTATATAGGGGCATGGAAATGCACTTTCTGATTAAATTAGATAAATACATTATAATTAAATTTACAAAACAGCCATAGTTATTTATTGGAATTATATTGATTAATCTTTAACCTATTATTTGTACTATCTCGCTGATTTTATTTAAATTAAATAGGTAAAAAATAAAAAACAATATTACTATTGACATTTTACCTTTAATAGTTCTTATTAATAAAAAAAGAACAATCTTCTCTTCATATGGGATTCGTAATTATATTAATCATTAACTCTTGAATATGGTACTTATTTTGTTATATTTAATTTTTTCCATTATTTTTCTGAGCATATATAATATATATTATTTTCACTAAACTGTTTTTTTACGATAATGCGATTATAAACAGACTTTTACCGCTAATATTTTCTGAAAAAAAGTCGTTTTTAAAACGAATTTAAAACAATAAAATTTAAATTTAATCTTCTTTTTCAAAACAAATAGTTGAAATAGTTGATAATAGTTGACAAAAGTTGAAATAGTTAAAATAAATTTGGTTCTAAATGTGTAATATCAGACTATTCTTAAGAAAGTAGACCTTCAATTTAGTAGCTATATATTTTGGAGAGAAATACAAAACTTAATTAAAACAATTAAAAACGGTATTCGTTTAAATATTCTAAAATTTTTAGAAGGAAATTCTATTTTAAATTCAAATGAGGTATGAAATGAAACCAATTATATGCATGGAATAATTTATTTCTTGTTCATGGTAGAATTACTTCTTATTTAATAATCAGTGCTAAAAATTTCGAAGCACTTGTGATAAGAATAATCTTATCAAATAGGAATTAATTTTAAAGCCTCCTTGTAATTCAAAGTCTTTATTTTAATAGAAGTAAGAAACTTGAATTTAATAGAAGTAAGAGACTTGAATTTAATAAAAATAAGAGACTTGAATTTAATAGAAGTAAGGGACTTGAATGTAATAGAAGTAAGGGACTTGAATTTAATAGAAATATGAGACTTGAATTTTTTAAATAGAAGTAAGATACTTGAATTTTTAATAGAAGTAAGAGACTTGAATTTAATAGAAGTAAGGGACTTGAATTTAATAGAAGTAAGGGACTTGAATTTAATAGAAGTAAGAGACTTGAATTTTTAATAGAAGTAAGAGACTTGAATTTTTAATAGAAGTAAGAGACTTGAATTTAATAGAAGTAAGAGTCTTGAATTTTTAATAGAAGTAAGGGACTTGAATTTAATAGAAGTAAGAGACTTGAAATTAATAGAAGTAAGATACTTGAATCTTTAATAGAAGTAAGAGACTTGAATTTAATAGAAGTAAGAGACTTGAATTTTAATATAAGATAGCCGCTTTTAATACTTAAGAAAATCTAAATTTTTTTATATTAAGCTTTCCAAAACTGGAAAATACTCTTTTTACAAATTATATTGAGTTAAAGTATCTATTTTTCCATTAACACAGTAATTATAAATACTATATAAAGAAAACAATGAGCTGAAAGACATTACCTTCTAGTATCATCATCGTAGACGAAATTACAGATTTATCAATTTAATTTATTTTTAATCGCGATCACTTTATAATTGTTTTATTGAAAAATAGTAACATATTCAGTGCGAACTATATGCTTTTAAATCGATGTTATTAATATAAAGATAAAGTACTGTATAAGCAATATTCTAAAATAGGAGTTGGCAACCTAATGCATGCGTGCCACATGTGGCAATTCTCATTGGTACTCTGCACTACTCAACGTATTTGTAAATTTTTGAGTGGATAAAAGTTGATAAATTTGTAGCGGACCTTATTTAAGAAACATCTTCAGAATTACGGGCATTTCACAAATTTCGAAAATATCTGAAAGATAACTCCGAAGATAAATTTACAGCATTGCAGGAGAGATTTAATTGTTTCAAGAGAGAAAATTGCATGAAATTTGCTTCCCGCTTTTGGTTCTACATATATAAGTAAAATCCCTTTCCTTATATGAAAAATGTTTCGAGTCCGTAAAGAAATTGTTTAACACCTGAATGCTCAGATTAGTGTCATATTGAAAGTCACAAATTATACCCCTATTTTTGTTACATGAAAGTAGAGCTATGAAAGCATTAGGTTTGCATTAAAATTTTTGTTGAACTATAATGAAGAGAAATATTTATATTTTATGTTGTCTATTTTTTATTTTAATACAGATATGTTTTAAAATATATTTTATGTTGTTTACTTTTACGGTAAGAAATATCTTTAAATGAAACAAAATAAATATATACAATAAAACTGTAAATACATAAATTTTTACCTCTTTTCTCTAACTCTTCATGCATTATAGTAAGAATTGAAATGTTTTATATGTATTTTATTGTGTGGCACGCTGAATCATATTGGTAGATTGTTTTGGCAAGCTACAGCTAAATGATTGCTGATCCCTGTTCAAAACCAAAGAAAAAGTAAATGAATTTAAAACTAATAAATTGCATTTCATGCGCTAACAGTGAAAAAACCATTTTTCCATTTGGTTTTGCCAGAGTTTTAAGCCAATGTTAAGGCTATGGAGATCTGTTTTTATAATTTGACATCATGGACGGTAGTTGGAATAAAGCGAAAATACGAGTATACTACATTTAATACTTTATACATTTGCAGAGCATTGACTGAAAAAGGAAAAAAAAACTTGCGATTTCATCAAAATAAAATAATCTAACTAGATAACAACTTCTGTGTTTCATGTTAACATAATATTGTAAATTACCTGTCTGATTGAAATTAATATTATACACTTCTGGACAATTGTTAAGGACGGATAACACTATCCTCCATAGCAACCACAAAATGAAAGGAAGCAAAATGTGAAAAATTAGAATAAGTGCGGGATATTAATAAGAAGAAGTATGAGTATGCAAATTTTTTTCCACGTCTGTTCATCACGTGATAGCGTTCATAAGAGCTTTAAAGGTTTTGACGCGTGTTGACAGTTGTTGTTTCAAGTCAAAGTTTTGCAGGAAAGATTTAATAGACGAACTTAAAATTTTTGGCATGTCTTCCCGACATCACATAGATGATTTTATGCGTGGCCGAATTATTGGAAAGATCGAAGAAGGGCGAAAAATAACAGATGTTGCCAGGGAGTTCGACATCGCTCACAGCGTTGTTTTACGGCTGTGGAAGTCATTTAAAACTACTGGAATGTGTAGTAGACGGCACGGGGGAGGTCGTGTTAGAAGTACGACGCCTGCAGAAGACAGATATATCGTCCTATCAGCAAAAAGGAACAGGCGCATCACAGCTCAGCAGGTGGCAAATCATTTTCTTGCTGCCTCAGGAAAGCAAATCTCCCGAAAAACTGTTGCCAGACGTTTGAGGGGAGGAGGACTATACGCACGCAGACCTGTTGTGTGTGTTCCATTGACCAGACAGCCCCGTACTGCCCATTTGCAATGGTGTCGAGAGCATCACAATTGGACTGAACAGGACTGGACATGCGTACTATTCTCAGATGAGAGTAGGTTCTGTCTGTCATCGGATTGTAGACGCCAACTGATCTGGCGTGAGAGTGGTACTGCTTATCGTCCAGAAAATATCCAGGAAAAGGACCAATATCCGACATGCAGTATCATGGTGTGGGCCGGCATCATGATCAATGGCCGCACGCGCCTACATGTGGTTGCGAATGGGACTATGACGGGCCAATGATACATTGATGAAGTTCTACTTCCTCATGTTCGTCTTTTTCGTGGTGCTGTCGGTGATAAATTTATTTTTATGGACGACAACTCAACATGTCATCGAACACTCGCTGTTCAGGATTGTCTAGACAGCGAGGGTATTCAACGTCTCGTATGGCCAGCGCGTTCTCCAGATCTAAACCCCATTGAAAATGTGAGGGATGCTTTGGGGAGGCAAGTTGCTGGTCGAAACTATCCTCCGACAAACAAGAAGACCCTCATCCGTGCACTCACAGAGGAATTGGATAAATTGCCTCAAAAGCTGCTGGATAATGTTGTGCAAAGTATGGTACGACGTGTGAAATGTTGCATCACACTCCATTGTGGACATATCCCGTACTGATACCTTTCTTTAAGGGGCCTGCTGACTTTTAGATGCATTGTTCCATTTCTCCGTACGCAGATCAAATGAACATTTTTTTTCTTTCAGATGTTTCACAGCTTTTGTACTTTCCAGAACAATAAATATTCTTTATTCTAATGTCTGAACAGTGTGGCAACTATATTTTATCCTACTAGGACTCATGTCTCGCTTAATGTTTTGCTACATAGCAATTTGTGATCCGTCCTTAGCAATTGTCCAGCAGTGTATAATTCCAAATAAAGCTTGTGAAAGTACTGAAAATTCACAAAAATATTTTATTACCTCAATTCTTCTTAATACGTGTTTATAAAAAGAGAGAACAATCTTCTTCCGTTAAAAAAATACTAAAAACATAATTTTACGCTTTTGATGTTTTCAAAAACGTGTAAATGTGAATGATTTTGATTATATGAATTCAAAATCATATAATTATCCAAATTATTAGTGTTAATATAGTATTTATTTATAGCATAGAGACTAATACTTTTGTTGGTATGAGTCTCTGGAACTTTTGAGCATTTTATAAACTGCAATTGTTTTTTTAAAATCCTAACAAATAATTTGAAAAAAGAAAGGATTTTACTTTTTCTATAAAATGTTGATGAAAAGTCCTAAAGCATTAAGCTTTTATACATTATCTAATTCTATGTGTACTTTCTGAATAATTAATGTTAGAATTCTCATAATATGTTATATTTTCTAAAATATCAAAACAGTCATATCACTTATTAATACAAAAACAACAAATATTTTAAAAGAAATAAAAGGCTGATCTTTACGTTTTAAAAAAAATTGCTGTAATTGGAGCTTCTTAATATAAAACATTATTTTAAATTTGTGACGGGGCTTTATCGCGCTTTCACACTAACATTGGGGCCGGAATGGCATTATTTCTATCTCATCCTCTCAAGAAGAGACCGCGATATGCAGATTTGTTAATAGATATATATTGGAGCTTTAGCATTCGCGTGTTAGTAAGTTTGAAGTAGAATAGAAGTCGGATTGTAGTAGAATGGAAGAATAATAGTAGATGAATAGTAGAATATATATATATATATATATATATATATATATATATATATATATATATATATATATATATATATATATATATATATATATATATTACTATAGAAGACATTAAGTATAGAAGTGTAATTATAGAACGGACTTTAGTTCGTTAAAGAAGCTACGACGGCTAAGGATTCTTAGGATAGCTTTTCATAAAGTTAGTGATTAGGATTCCAGGTGCTATTTACTTAGAATTGTAATTGAGTAGTATCGCTCCTGATTATTGCCTCTTGCACGACTTGTGTTGCGTTGATCAATATATATTTAGACAATAATAAATTAGATTTATTATGGAGAAATTGGGTGATCAATCATTTATTCCTACAAATTTAGGTCACGTGGATGAAGAAATGATACTCCCAGGCCGGGGGTATCACAAATTGACCAAAATAAAAGCAAATTGCTTAAAATATATCTAATGAAATTGTACACGTTGTAGAAATCCTCATATTTTACTCACAACAAAGAAACTACTAAAATCACATTAACATTTGCCCCAAATTCTTGTATGTGTGAACGTTTAGTCCTAGAATTAGCCATTTATATCAGAATAAACATATCGGATTCTTTGTCCTGTAAAATCTATCATTCCAAGCCCGAGTATAGTTATTGATTTACATTAAGTTATTCAATGCAGCTTTTTATCTCACCGGATCATATTAACTATTTAGCTAAATCAGGGAACATTTTTTCTTCATTATTTACTTAGCTCTTTTTGTAATGGTTGTCAGAAAATAGTTTGGCATGTAGGAACTACTTACTAGTAGATTTTGAATGATATTTACAAAACTTTTCTTTTAGAAATAGATTTATTTTGAAGAATTTTTTTTATGTATAAAAGAAAAATGGCAGAAAACCATTTGTGAGGGAGTATCAGAAGGACATCAATGAAAAATATAGAAAGGGTGAAACAGGATAAATATCTCAAAACATAAATATAGACTTCTCAGGATCTAATGTATTTCAGGATGTATTTCAATCCTCTGAAAATGTAGATTGAATTTTGAATCATTTCAAATATTCTGTTTAAGAAACCTTTTGATATCTTTCAGAAAAGAAAATGTTATGGATACTCTCGATTTTTTTAGACCGGGAGATTGTGCGCAATCGATATTAACGTTATGACACGCGCGGGGTGAAGAAGTCATAATATTTCTTTTTTTTTTCATAATAATATTTATTGTACATAATAAAAATCATGAATCCAGTAAATAATTTATTTAAGAGAAGGTATACTTATAGATACACTCATGGACAAAAAAAAAATAACGCACCAAGAAATAAATGCGGGATACAAATAAAACATGGCATGAAGGTACATGTCGCGGAGATGTCCAAATGATTAGAAATACAGCGTGTTTGCGCCTTACGTATAGCCGGTATAGGGGGTTTAACGTCGTTCTCCTTGGAATATAAAACAGGTAACGAAAGGTTGTTTGAGTGGGCTGAATCGTTTACAAAGCAAGAGCTCAGATAGACACGCCATTACGCCATTTTCGAAGACAATATCAGCAGCTGTCGCAGTTTGAGAGGGAGAGAATCATCAGCAAAATGGAAGTTGGGTGGTCAGCAAGGCAAGCAGCTCGTCAATTAGGCCACTCTGATTGTATTGTGAGGAGATTTTGGCACCAGTGGATCCAAGAGATGTCATTTACACGAAGACCAGGCTCAGAATGCTCTCGACAGACCAGTCGTCGAGAATATCGACACATCGTAAGAAAAGCACGTGTGCAGTCAACTGCTTCATCGGCTGCCATCCAAACACAGGTAGCACATTCACTAAGGGTTCCTTTGTCTTCTCGAATCATACGAATGCGCCTGGCTGTAGGACATTTGGGATTGCGGCGCCCATTACGTGTGCTGCCCTTGATGCCCACCCATTGACTCTTCATTTTGGAGTAGTGCTACGCTCGAGGAAACTGGAATGCAGCGGAATGGAGCCATATCGTGTATAGTGACACGCGATTAAATTTCAATCTCAGCGGTGATGACAATCGTGTTCGTGTGTGGAGAGCACGTGGTTAACGCCTCAATCCTACCTTTCTTTTACAGCGATACACTGTCACCACAGCTGGTGTGATGGTATGGGGTGCCATTGTCTACAATACACGATCACCCCTAGTATTGATCCGTGGCACCATGACAGCCCAGCGGTATGTCCATGACATTCTGCAACCACATATGTTGCCACTCATTAAACGGCTCCCATAAGCCCTTTTTCAACAAAAAAATGGTTGGCCTCTCACGGTAAGGTGACGGTCACAAGACTGTCTCCGCACTGTTGCTACCCTTCCCTGGCCTACCCGAGATTTCTCTCCAATCGAGCCTTTATTGGGAACATTTTAGACGGCGAGTTGGTCATCTCATGAGTATGAACGAACCATAGGCAGGATTACAGCAAAATACATCTTACAGAAAATGTATGCATCAATGCCCGATCGTAACGCATCGTGCATTCGCGCTCGATTAGGTTCAGCAGGGTATTAAATCATCCGTTCTTTTGCCATTTCTCTGAAATAAATCATGACTTTTCTTTGAATTTCTAATAATTTACTTAAATCAAAGTAGTCATTACGTATGTAAAATCTCGTTTCATTTTAACGACTCCTTCTTGGTGCGCTAATTTTTTTGTCCATGAGTGTAATTTTAAGTAAAAATTTTCTTTGATGATTCGAGAAAAAAAATGGCATCAAATTGAACTAAAATGTTTCAGAAGGCTGTGACTCTCCTAAAGGGCACAAATCACAAGCACCTTTCACTCAGATCACAGGAAATATAAAGGGTGTTTTTTTAGAGGTATAGAAATTTAAATTGCAATAAAACAACGTTGTATTATTCGATTGACATGAATTTTTTTTTATTCGAAAGATAATCTTGTGGCATTACATTTTAAATATGATCAAGCAAGGCGTAGATTCGTCGAATGGGCCCAAAACGAGATTGCCGTTGTTCCCGATTTTCATAAGCGAATTTTGTTTAGCGATGAAGCACACTTCTGGTTGAATGGCTACGTTAACAAACAAAACTGCTGCATTTGGAGTGAAGCTAATCCACAAGTATATGTCGAAACACCGTTACATCCTGAAAAACTGACTGTTTGGTGCGCTTTATGGGCTGGTGGTATCATTCGTCCGTACTTCTTCAAAAACAATGAAGGCCACAATGTTACAGTCAATGGTGATCGGTATAGAGCCATGATTACTAACTTTTTCATTCCTGAATTGAACAATCATGATGTCCAGGAGCTGTGGTTCCAACAAGATTGCGCAACATGTCACATAGCTCGTGCCATAATCGATTTATTGAAAGACATGTTTGGTGACCGCCTAATTTCACGTTTTAGACCTGGGAATTGGCCTCCAAGATCTTGTGATTTAACACCGCTAGACTATTTTCTGTGGGGCTATGTAAAGTCATTGGTCTATGCGGATAAGCCACAAACGCTTGAAAATTTGGAAGACAACATTTGCCATGTTATTGCCGATATACGGCCACTAATGTTGGAAAAAGTCACCGAAAATTGGACGTCCAGATTGGACTACATCCGAGCCAGCCGTGGCAGTCCTATGCCAGAAATCATATTTAAAATGTAATGCCACAAGATTATCTTTCGAATAAAAAAAATTCATGTCAGTCGAATAATACATCGTGTTTTTATTGCAATTTAAAGTTCTGTACCTCTAATAAAACACCCTTTACTTTCTGGCAAGCATGCCGTATTTTGTTTACGTTATTGTACTTTTACTGTCTTTTAATAAGCGACAAATAGCCTGTTGAACCTTTTCTTTCTTGTGTATTTTAGAAAGGATGCAGTGTGTATCGTGTACACTTGTGGCTTCATATCTATCTTGGTGGAGTAATTTAAGTTACAATTGTAAATTTTCCATTCAAATTAAATGTATTTTTCTCAAATTTACTTTATCGCTACTATGATTGATATCCAGTTATTCCATTGGTTCGCTTACTTGATCGGTTTCAGCTGCTTTCAATAGAGAGTGATCACGGTTGCACATTTCTTTATATATATATATATATATATATATATATATATATATATATATATATATATATATATATATATATATATATATATATATATATATATATACATATATATATATATATAAAAGGAAGGAAAGTTCGATTTGTGTACCTTACGATCCGTACACGAGCACTTTATCGAACACGCCAAAACGATTGTCATCGCGTGATGTTTGGTACTAATTTATATGGATATCACACTACCACATACCCCCTGCCAGTGATTCTATGAATAGGGGAACGAACGGTAACATATTCGTGAAGAGTATGTGAGCAGTTGCGTCACTTTGTGGGTTAGCTCTTCGTGCGTGACGCCTTGAGAATTACGTCATTTGTGTGAGACGGCTTTGAGAAGTAACGGCTTATTTGCGTTAATGTTTGATGACTTGGTTGCTTTTGCGGTGGATAGATAGCGCCATGACTGCAGAGCGTGAAGGGTGAGGTTCTTTGCACGGCCAGTCACCAATGAAGGAATAAAGATTCGATTTGGCACCTTCCGTTCCGTAAGCGAGTACTGCATTGAATCATGCCAAAACGATAGTTTCCGCGTGATGTTTGGTACTAGTTTATATAGATATCACACCAACACACACACACACATATATGTATATATATATATTCTATTCCTTTATATTTATAAACAATGTGTCGCACAAACACAGCAATCAGAACCACTAAGTTATTTACAGGGGTAAAATTTAGCCTATTCATAAAGAAAATATTCTAGAACAAACGTGATAGTGCGGGGAACACAGTCACACCAAGCACTTTAACATTGTAAAAATTGTTTTTCACTCCCAAAAAACAGGGAGTTATGTGTCAAATACATTTTAGTTTCAATGAAAAATGTCATATAGGAGGATATTGACAAGGTCATAGGTCATTAGCAACAAATAAGCCTGGGTGACTCTGAGCCTGGGGTGATTCTGCAACTCGTGCGACCGCTCTTGGTTAAAAAAGGGGTTAGTGGTAGAAGATGTTCCATTAGCCAAGTGGTTATGGTCGAAAACTCATGTGCGGCGTTGACCTAGTATCCTGAAGATCTGCCGTGTCGATAAGCAGATGCACGTTAAATCTTTCGAGGCTCAAAGTTCCCTTATTAGCATGGTGCGGAAATTTGATGACGGAGTTTCATCATCCCTTGAGTATGCTTCGAAATTACTGAGTATATCACCAATAAGACTCGTGTTGCTTCAGTGTTTAACGTAAGCAGAATCAAGTCAATAACAGAAAAAAGTACAAAAAAAAGGATTCATAGAAATAGTTATCATGCTTTATTTTGAACATTTGAAAAGAAAACATGTAGCAGTGGTATCTATATAAGCCAGTAAGAGCCTCCATGCTTCAGTGATCATCGTGTCATGGTGGCTAAGGTACTGGGTTACGGAGCCAAAGGTCCCAGGTTCTAATTTTCTTTCAAACCTATTGGTACTTCTTAATATATTTTTACTCCAAAATAATTTTCTTTTCCATATGCATTAATCAGAAAAACTTAAAACTGATTATTTGTATACTGTATTTTTCAACACTTTAATTCTATACTGCACAAATGACAGCAGTTTTGTATTCGTTTCGCTGGCTAGGCCACGTAGTTAGTTTCTCGCTGACCTTCTGCAGCTAAGGTTGTCGCTTCGACCTCGGTCTAAGTCAGTGGCTTTTCCTGATGTAGAAAATTGAAAGTGGCCATGTCGTATGATTATGCGGCATGTAAAAGTTCCCTTGAGCTCCCGTTTGATTTTGCTCTTGGCAGAATTAAATTCCTGGAACGTTCGTATCGTCAGAGCTTAGGTGCTTCCTTCTGGTGGGAAATTGGGCATCAAACTTACTTTCAGCAATTGGTATCACCTATATGGCATCACACTAAAGATTGATACCAGCTCCTGAGGAATGTACTAGGTCTGCAATGGTTAAAATACCAATCCACAATCCCATTGGAAAAAAATATTCGTTTCAGGTATTTTCGCTTGTATCATCACATCTACATTAAAATGAACACATTCTTTTTGAGTCATTCTTGCAGGCCTAGGCCTAGTGATTTATAAAGCATGACTTTTATTTGTTTTAAACACAGTTTTTTCTCTTCATATAATTTTTAAGTAGTAAATTGAGAAAGAAGTATACCGAGGGAGTTAAATTTTACTTTTTAGCTATTTTACAATTTATCTTTTGATTTCAATATAGTTTTTTTTTATAAAAGTCCTATTCCAAATTTCTCTTAATGTATTTCTATTTCTGAAAGTATAACATGCGTAAGATTGTTTAAAAACTTCTTTCTAAAGATAGCCTTTATGTTATGTAGTCTAAATGAATACAATAGATTGGAAACATTACTGAAAATAATATTTCTTCTCTCCTTTGTTAAAATTATAAATTTTTTTAACAAATATAAGGTATGCTAAACAATAGTGTTTTATTTGAGAAAAATATTGTCGCGTCTTTTTTGTGTTAATATAAAAGAAATTAGATATCCAATTTTAATCTACAATTTATGGGTCTAATTTCTGTTTTTGGTGTAGAAATAATATTTTTGTTATTTTACTCATTGTGGTTCAACATTTGATTTTTATATTAAATAAATAAACAAAAATGGTGAATTAAATTTTTAACTTATAAAATAATATTCGAAGAATCCGGCGTATAAAGCACACTTATAAGTTCAAGCTGTCTTTTTTAGATTTAAGGTATATTCGCCATGTAACGCACACTTCCTTTTTTACGATAAAATCTTAAAAGTACGTGCACAATACGTTTATATTTTGAAGTCATTTATGCGAGATATATCCAAACTCAGGAAAAAACAGTACACACTTTTAGAGTTAAAAAATTTGAAGTTCATAAATAATGTCATTTATTTTAAATAAACAATATTTCCTTCTATGTAGAACTCTAGTTCTTTCTATGCACGTCAAATTTTTAATTTTTACAGCTCTCATTTTTATACCCAGCGTATAACGCTCACCCGAACATTTGGTGTTCAAAATGCGCGTCATATACCGGATTTTACGGTACATTAGAAGAGATTTGACAAACGCATTTCAGCAATCTTAGAATATTGCATACAATATATCTTATTGGAATTTATATTTGATGTCGTAATGTGTTTTGATATTACCATCCACTGAATGTGTGTGTGTGTCCTAACTATTCTAAATATTTTTATACAAAGAAATAGAAATTTTGTTTACTTTCGTTTTCTCAAAATGCCTCTTCCTCATGCTTCCTGCCATACGAACAAGTCAGCTGCTTTTCTATACCATGCAACAAGAATAGAATAGAATAAATACAATTTTTTCAAAATATCAGTACTTTTTTGCACTGCATATATTAACATCTTTTTTCAATATTGAGATTCGGAATAACTTTTTTATTTGCAAGTGGAATCCGAATTGAGTTCGCTAGTTTACATCACAATATTCGAAATATTCAAAAGCGATCTATCCTTTTTGAATCCAATATTTTTTTTGTTTTTTTAGAATGAGTTTTTTTATTACATGCATATCCTGCATTTTCTTCCCATTTTAAATCGTTGCTGAAAAATTAATGAAAATAATAACTTAGAATAGCTGTACGCAATATATTAAAAATAATATCTAACGAGAAAATTCAGAATATGTTTTATTTCTTAGTTTCTTTTTTTGGTTTTTTTTATCCATCTTGTTTTGAAATATTCCCTTAAAACAAGATCTGATAATTTGTTGGGCATTTGAAATATTTTTAATTAGTGATTTACAGTTTAACTTTTTGAATTGATGAAAACAAAATGACATAATTTCTATAGTATCATTTGAATTCTGAATTAATAACTTAATTTTAAAAGTAAAATTTCTTGACAGCATTTCTTTTTAAACGTATCAAAACACGCTTTTAATACTTTAATATTAAGTAAACACTAATGTTTAGGTGCTTTTTCTCTTAAGAAACTTATAATTTTTTTTTACAATTATTATTCAACTAATTTAGCAATACCGATTTGCGTGGGGTTTTGAAACATTTATAATAAAATAAGTTAAAATGGAAAATATATGTCAGAAATAAAGCTAAAATTTCAGCCAAATAATGAAGTATTTTTATTTACAAAAAAACAGTTTTTTAGGGGGATTATTTTATTTTCTCCCAAAATGCTTATAAAAATGTGATTACAAAACACAGAAAATTTCTTAGAAATACATTTCTATATTCTATATTTGTGTACTTTGATGTTGCCATAAAGTGAATTTTGCATTTTATAAGATAATAAGTTTGGTTAAAAAACTTAAATATTACGCATTTTCCAATAAGCACATGGTTGTAAACTCAAACTACATACAAAGTTAGCAACAAATAATAAATGTAAGCATTCCAGTAAAAATTAAATATCATAAACAATAAGATAGTGTGAACGTATTTAACATCAAATAAATTTAAAAAAATCAAAATATTTAAACGAAAATCAAATTAAAACAAAAATATATCAAAATCAGTATATATTCAAGAACATATATTTGGAATTCATCACTATAAATATTGCTCGTGAGAGTAACAGACAATTTTTATTAATTATTATGGTTAGCTTACGTTTCTTTCTCTTTGTTTGAACTTTTAGAAAGAGGATAAATGCACGTTTATACACGTTTCCAAAAATTGTGGAAAAGTCAGAAATAATATAAAACTACATCCCCAAGTTAAGCATATTTTTTATGCAAATTATGGGGTACACTTGAAAAGTAAGATTGTATTATTATGTGATATGAAAATAAGTTGAGCTATTTTTATTTACCATCAAAACAAATGTGGCCCAGAAAGCTTTAAAATGTCTGCAATTTCTACAAATAGAAGCCGAATAATATTGGTTGATTCATAAATAGTGTGACTAACTTCAGAGAATCATACATTTTTATTTAATAAAGTTATTGACGTGGAATTTTCAAAGTGGTTTCCTCTAGCACAGTACAGTTTACATAAGCGCTTCAGGTAAGCTACAGAGTTTTTCCCACTATTTTGAAGGTATTTTTCCAACTTTTCCATGGATTGCTTTTTGAAGCCTTTGGAAAGATCTTACTTTAGGTCTATTTAATTGTTTTTTTTAAGTACCCTCCTAAAAAATAAACACAAGGAACACAGGCAGGGGATTGCAATAGTCATTTTTCACGAGGAAGAATTTTTTTTTTTTAGTGACTATTTGCAGTGTGATTTGGTTCATAATATTTGTGAAAAACAAAGTTTCCTTGAGTGTAAAGACGCTTACTTTATCTAATCATGTGTTTGAAAACTTTATTTTGATAGTATTTATCCTTAATTTTAGAATTCTGTTTTACGAAATGGTCTTGTTAAGCCTTGGAGGGACATTCCCATCCATACCGCAACACCTGACGGCCAAATTGTCTTTTGCTTAACAGCTGCATCTTTACTCAGCTTTTTGCGACAAATATATGTATCTTCGTTTTACCAGTTGTGAATGACAGATGAAACAGTGCTTTATCCGAATCTATCCATGTTTTGGATCTACCTATGCATAACATTAAATAAATAGGCCAAGAAAGTTGATTTCGTTTTACTCCCGTGTTAATGACATTTGATGACAGACTGGAAAATTTGCTTTTTTATAGCCAATTTTCTTTATCTGACGATAAATTGTCGATTATTATATCTGTAGTTTCTTTGCCATAGGTTTTTAAAGGCAAATGATTTTCTACAGGGATAATTTTTTTAACTTCCTTTTTTTTCTTTTTCGTTAATGACTTTTTTTAGTTCACATTTTTTACTTAGAGGTTTTGATTGCGAACAAAATTTTATTTCTTTTTGATGTTTAGATAGTAATACAATAGAAAAATGTCTTTTTTTATTTTTAAATGCTTTATTTTTTACAGAATTTAAACAACCATCCTTCAAAAGCTGTAATATTTTGATCCGGGTTTGAGGATCTAATTTCAGTACTATAATTTACTCAGACTAATAAAAATATATAGATTAGTAATATAAATGTTCCATTTTTAAAGTAAATCCAGTAGTAAAACGATAGACATTCATTATAAATAGTTATATACTTTTAAAATTGGTCACACAAAGTTTGAATCAACCAGTAAAAACTTAAACTTTTATTAAATATGAGTAATCGATTCCACAAATGTGAAAAATTAAGTTAGTATGCCGTTGGGAAATAGAAGTAATTCACAATCATTCCTATGAAATGAAGCAGTTGAAAGCCTTTTGTTTCTTAAATTAGCCTATGGATTGAATTTGAGTTTGAATTCTGGAAAGTACAGCCTGAAAGGGCCCAGAGTTACAAGTACCGTCGAAAATGGACGCTGTTTCCAGAATTCGTGTAGATCTAATTTGATTGAATAGAGCAAATAAAAAATATCGTTGAGATTTTGGAAACTTAAAAATTTGGATGATGCAGTATTATAAACCATGTTGACAGAAGATAGCTTTTGAACATACGTATAAATGTGGTTTAGTCAATTTTATAGCTCCATATAGCTAAAGGGTATTTTTTTAGAGGTATAGAACTTTAAATTGCAATAAAACCACGATGTATTATTCGATTTACATGAATTTTTTATTCGAAACATAATCTTGTGGCATTACATTTTAAATATGATTTCTGGCATAGGACTGCCACGGCTGGCTCGGATGTAGTCCAATCTGGACGTCCAATTTTCGATGACTTTTTCCAACATTTGTAGCCGTATATCGGCAATAACACGGCGAATGTTATCTTCCAAATGGTCAAGCGTTTGTGGCTTATCTGCATAGACCATTGACTTTAGATAGGCCCACAGAAAATAGTCTAGCGGTGTTAAATCACAAGATCTTGGAGGCCAATTCACAGGTCTAAAACGTGAAATTAGGCGGTCACCAAACGTGTCTTTCAATAAATCGATTGTGGCCCGAGCTGTATGATATCTTGCGCCGTCTTGTTGGAACCACAACTCCTGGACATCATGATTGTTCAATTCAGGAATTAAAAAGTTAGTAATCATGGCTCTATACCGATCACCTTTGACTGTGACGTTGTGGCCTTCATCGTTTTTGAAGAAGTACGGACCACAATGATTCCACCAGCCCATAAAGCGCACCAAACAGTCAGTTTTCTGGATGTAACGGTGTTTCGATATACACTTGTGGATTAGCTTCACTCCAAATGCGGCAGTTTTGTTTGTTGACGTAGCCATTCAACCAGAAGTGCGCTTCATCGCTAAACAAAATTCGCTTATGAAAATCGGGAACAACGGCAATCTCGTTTTGGGCCCATTCGACGAATCCACGCCTTGCTTGATGATCGTTTTGATGAATTGCCATACCAAACTGAGAATAAATCACTTGACAGCTGTTAAATCGGTCGCCATCTTGGAAAGTAATGCCAACTTAAACTTCTATACCTGGAAAAAAACACTCTTTACTATCTATCTTTCTATATATATTCTATACAGGGTGTCCAAAAAATAACCTTCAAACTCTGCACTGCCAGAATCTTCGTTAGGAGTATTTTAACAATACCCAGATAACTGCACCTTTATGATCCATAGCTTTCTGAAGAAAAAAATACTAAAAAACAAAGTATGACTTCGCAGCCTGTGCAAATTGATTTTGGACATATCAGTAGCAAACGTGCATATCAAGGTAGGCTTGAGAACCCGAGGAATCGATTAGGGTTCACGGTGCAACAGCGCGGTGTCCTCCGAAGTACAAGCAGCATGCAGGCGAGCAACTAAGTCCATTTGGGGAGTCATCATGTCTCAAAATTTGAATCATTGGGTGTGGTTAAGTAGCGCAAACGAAATTGTGTTCAGGAGGTGAAATTTGAAACTCCCTTCCATCTGAACAGTTTTCAGTTATTCTCGATCTTGGTGTCGTAGACCAGGCAGCAAATATTACCTCCTACACGTAAAGTAAACGAGAGAGGGATGGCAATTTTTTTAAAAAAATGATACATAATAGACATGAGCAACTTCTCTGCTCAAAATAAAAAGCATTTGATGTACGCACGTAGTGCGTATGAATGAAGGTTGAATGAATGAATGATGACACTTAGAAAATGATACACGCAAGTTTTTCTTGCAGAATCACAAAAACTACTCAAAAAAGCGCCCACCAGCAAAGATGCAGGACTTAAACCACCGATGGACGGAATGTCGAACATTAGCAAATATCCCGGGTATCTCCCAGATTTCACCTGCTACGACGGCAACCCTCGCAATCAGGGCCTCGTCTGAGTCGACAGGGCTGGCGTAAACATGACTCTTCATATTTCCCCAGAGGAAGAAGGCTAGGTAGGTGAGCGTGCCGACCAATTTACCGGACCATCCGGCTCAATTCATCGTCTTGGATATGCTGTATCCAATGCACTTCGCATATCTGTGCTGAAATGTGCAGGCGCTCCGTCATGTTGGAACCACATACGAGCTTTTATGTTGGCTGAAACACTTTGCAGTATAACTTTACATCCTATGTGAAATTAGCACCATACAGTAAAATACTTGTGTACTAGACTTTGCATGCAAATCAGGTGAGTTGCAAAATCGGGTATTTGGTGGACAGAAATTGCTCATGTCTGTTATGAATAGTTTTTATTTAATTTTGTCATCCCTCTCTCGTTTATTTTACGTTTAATGGGTAGTAGCTACTTCCTAGTCTACGATTGAACATCGAAGATTATAAATAACTTAACTATTTCCAGGGAAGGAGGTGAGTTCAAATTTCACCTCCTCAACACAGTTGAATTTGCGCTACTTAACCACCCCCCAATGACTCAAATTTTAAGTTTAAGTCTAAGCCTTTGAAAGCATTTAATGTGATACAAAAATTACAGTAAAAAATAGTTGTTAGTTACTCCAAAGTCTGAAGCGCCCTCTATCGACATTTTTCGAGCTTTAACTTTAACATTTATTTTTCAAGATAATACTGATTGAAAAATAATTTTAGCGAAAACCACTAACGAATCGATCAATTTTTCTGTTTTTTTTTTATAATCATTTTAAATTTCGGACCCAAAACTTTAAAGGTACCTATCTCCTTCGGAAGCCGTTTGGGACCTTAAGTTTCCTATTTACTGTTGTTTGTCTTGATGTGTACTATCACTTCTTAAAGTTTTGCCGCAGCGTTTAGATACATCTTGTTACAGTAATAACTCGACTTACGCTTCCCTGATTTACGGGATTTTCAAATCTCGTAGATTCGTCTTTTTGAGTAAAAATATAATAAAATGGGAGAAATCGGTAATGTAATTGAAGAAGTTATCGATTTTGCCAGGCACACAAATACATTTAGAAGTGGCTTGTGATGACGTTCAAGAACTGCTGGATTGCAACACTTAGTAGCTCACAGAAATGCATGAGCAAGAGCAAGCCATTAAAGATCTTTAGACCCAATTTAATGAGAATATCGAATGATGGTTGATAATTTGAGAGTAATTTTTCAACAAAACAAGAAAAAACCCCACTAACAGATCAAATATCTTAAACAGGACAACTATTAATGGAACTCTTTAAAGTAGAAGGCTAAATTAAAAAAAAAGGAGAATTATTATTCTTATTGCTTTAATGAAAGTTTTAAATCCATAAATTATACTTTAAAAATTTTGCGTATTGAACGCAATGCGGGGCACCTGTCCGGAGTATAGAACCCGCGACCTATAGATCTAAAGCACAGTAACATGGCCACTGATAAATGGATCTCACCTATCCTGAAGCTATTGCTGGCTTATTAAGTTACCGCTACAGTACTCGAATACCTGCTTTCTTCCAACAGCGATTTGACTCATGCGCAGAAGGCAGCATAATACTTGTACAAATTTCACTTCCCATAGAATTTTCATATAGGGGGCTTTATGTAAAAATTGATTCTTAAGGAATAAACTCAAAAAAGAAATAAATAAAAAATCAAATGCCTAACTTTTAGACTAAATATAAGGCTCAATTTTAAAATAAAGAATAATTATTATTGTTTTAAACAACAGTTTTAATCGATCCCCTTTTCTTTAAACGTAATGCTTATTAAAGGGAATGTGGTGGTGCCTACCCAAAGTATAGAACTCGTCTCCTTTTGATACAAAGCCCAGTAACATGACCACTAGACAAATGGATCATTCCTATTCGGAAGCTGTTGCAGGTTCATTAAGTTACTGCTACAGTACTCTAGTAGCTGCTTTCTTCCAACAGCAATTTGGCGCATGCGCAGAATACAGAATAACGCCTTTTTGTTAACGCTTGTACAAATTTCCCTCCTCATAAAATTTTCGTACTAAGGGCTTTATATAAAAATTAAATCTAAAGAAGTAAACTCCAAAAAAAATACCATAAGAGATGAAATATCCTAACTTATAAGAGTAACTTTAAGGCTAATTTTTAAAATAAAGAATAATTATTATTGTTTTAAACACCAGTTTTAAATCGATCATTTTCTTTAAAAGTTATGCTTATTAAGCGGAATGTGGTGGTGCCTATCCAGAGTATAAAACTCGTCCCAAATGGATCCGAACCCTAGTAACATGACCATTAGACACATGGATCACTCCTGTCCGGAGGTTGTTAGAGGCTTATTAAGTTTTTGCTACGGTACTCAAGTACCTGCCTTCTTCCAAGTTATTTGACGCAAGCGCAGAACACAGCGTAACAATTTTTTTATTAACGTTGTACAAATTTCAGTCCTCATAAAATTTCCACACCACGGGACTTATATGAAAATCGATTTTTAAAGAATAACCTCCAAAAATGAATGTTGGCATACCATGGAGAAATCATTTTGTGGGAGAAAAAATATTTGAGCCACAGCAGACTACCATGTTACATTTTATGAAACATTCTACATAAAAAAACATCGGTTTGAGATTTTATATTTATGTTATCTAAAATTTTACTAAGCACATTTTTTTCTTTTTCAAAATTATTTTCTTTCGTCTTTGGCCAAATGTAAAAATAACTTATATGTATTTCTATACGAAATCTTATCCCAACTTACGGGAATTCGACTTACCAGTCCACCTATCGCGTAAGTTCGCGGGGTATTACTGTTTTAAATTAAATTTATCAACTCTAGAACTAAATGAAGTGATCAAATCTCAGGATTTAATGAAGTAAAGTGATCAAATATCAGAATTAAAGAAATTAAAATGATCAAATCTCAAGATAACTTGGAGCCATGCTACCATTTAACGATATTGGTAAGAACAGGTGAACTATGGCCACTTAGTGAAAATTGTAGTGGTCAATTGGGAGCGATGACAAAAGGCGAGTACATAGAGATTCTCGAATCAGTACCCATAATATGCCTTGTGCCTTTATCAATGTTTGGGAATAGGACAGAGAAATCAGTGACTACAATGGCTATTGATATGTAGCTCAGGAAAAGGGAGCTGATATTACGGAGAGTTTTTACCCTACTACTCATTCATGTTTAGAACGTAGAGACATGCTTTAAGTGGTTCCAGGTGCATTTAACAGGGAATCTCAAGGATACACGGGTATTGTTTTCAGCCAAGATTCCCAATTCTAACTTAACCCGGATGATAAGTGAAGACGTATCTGGAGACTTTCACGGTAGAGTTGGAGAACTGACCTGATTGTAAGACCAACAATCCAAAGTCATTTTATAGGACGCCATTTCCGTAGCCTGGTCCTTCTCTTCACGGACCGCAGAAATTACATTTCAACATGCAAAGGCTCGGCTGTGCACGACACGCTTTTCTAATGTTTACCCTCATAACATTATAGGATGTCATTTTATTTAATTGGTGGTACAACTTAATTGTTATCCTTAACATATTAATAGCAAGGAGGTACGTAGACGAGATTCTATGCCTTTCTCGTACTGCAAGGCTTACATTTCAACACTCTAAGGTCCGGCTGCATACGACATGCTTTTCTATTCTTTGTCTTCCTTGCGTTATGGGGTGCCATCTCAGTTGATAGTTGGATCAATTTATTTGTTATCCGTAGCACCCTTTTAATATGGTAGTACGTTAACGGGATTCTGTCTCATGTAGGGTTGTTCTTATCTTATAAGAATCACTGGATTTACATTTGAGCAGAACATGTCCCGATTGCAGATAGCGCACCTTTCTTTTGATTGTATCTGTGCTTCTCCAGCGCTTTCCTGGTTATAACCATCGCTGCATTTCTCTTTTATAAAGCTCATTTGAATTCTAATTAGATATTTCGTACCTTTCTTGCACCAATGTAAGGTATATTGAACCTGGACGACAAGCAATATCGCATTAGCAAATATTAACGTCACGACTATTAAGCTAACTTTGAACCATAGTCAAGTGACAAAAAGTTTGACCTAAGCTGGAACCACACCCTTCTCCTTACTTCGACACCAGACCTACGGGAGGATGCTTGAGCTTCGAAAAATTCAACGGGCTCCCCTTCACGGAGGATCTTTAGCGGTACGAACTCATGACACGCTGGCCAAGAGTCGATTACCTTGACCATTCGGCTACCGAGGCCCCACAAGTAATCTCACAGGACGATATCCAGCAAATCTACAATACAGTCAAGCATCCATCAGGGCCAGAGAGGTGG
The DNA here is from genome assembly GCA_019973935.1 of Trichonephila clavipes. Classification (NCBI taxonomy): domain Eukaryota; kingdom Metazoa; phylum Arthropoda; class Arachnida; order Araneae; family Nephilidae; genus Trichonephila; species Trichonephila clavipes. Next base: position 233,576 of record BMAU01006195.1, on the reverse strand, counting down.
GCAGAAAGGTATATATAAACTACAATTTTGGACCTCAACTGTATTTTCTGAATAAAACAACTGTATTTTATGTATAGTTTTTGATTTCTATACGCGTGTATCACATTTACTAATATTCTTTCCATTCAGATGAGTCTTCCTTGGTGAGTCGATTTTCTTATGGTATTCATTGTACAGTTGAATCTGTTTTTGTGAAGTAGTTAGGGGCCGCATAAAATAAACGAACAAAAATATTTAAAAAATTCATAAATTTTTACGTTAAACAAACTAATTCGTGGAAATACTAAAGAAAATTTGTTTTGTGTGGTGGATAGGGACCGCAAAAAAAAGTCGCATTTATAAAATATATCAATTATTTACGTAATTTATGTAAGAGTATTTCCATAACCAAATAAATAATTAATTATTATACATGGAAACATTTTAAAAACACATAGTTTCTCATTATATACACGGATAAGTTTTCAAAATGCACATACATAATTCATTGCTACTCATTGTAATCCAAAGCCCTGTAATGAATAAGTTCAAAATCGGTTTCGTCACTTGAAGGTACAATTTCAATTGATATATATTTTGGCAACATAAAGTTAGAGATCAGTTTTTGTGACAAAGGGAGGGTGGTCAATTGCTTGTAAATTTCACAATAACCAGATATACATGATTGAAGCCCTTTCTGGAATTTTATACTCCTTTCTTATTTGGTATCTATTTGAAGAAAATACTTTTCCAATTTGTTGGAAAGCTGGATCCCTGCATATTTTTATCCAACCTCAGAAAATCTGGTTCTTCTTGTCCGTCTTCATATTCTATGAAATTACTCATAATGTCACTGTCATTAAATGTTTCGTTTTTAATCAAACATTGCGTTCTTCTGGAGCATTGAGAGAAAGCAAATGAATGTGCATTGTCGGGAGACTGTTATTAACAAATGAACAGAGCGTCTTGAAGTGTCTACATTTCAGTAGCATAACGTATACCCCCGCATCACGGGAGGGGGGGAGAACTCTAGGAGCCCAAGGCCTGACTTACGCTAAATACGTATTTATCCAATTTATAAAATATTAAAGACAAAACCTGACTTTCAAAATGGGTCCTAACATTCTCCATTATACCACTGGTAAATAGAAAACCTCACAGTGGAACCAAAGCCATTGAGTTTTGCCACGTGGGGCAGGACTCTAGGGGCCCCCGGCTTGACTAACGCTAAATACGTCTTTACCCAATTTATAAAATATCAAAGGCGAAACCTGACTTTCAGGGGGGGAAAGGGGGTCCCAACATTCTCTTTTACGCCACTAGTAAATAGATATAAAACATTACAGTGGCGACGAAACTATTGAAACACATACACCACATAAAGAAAAAGATCGCACATAAAAAATGGCACAAAAAAAGGTTCTACTGTATATAAAAACATCTACAATAATAAGTACTAGAAGCAGTGTAATGCAATGCAATGTGGATTTGAAACATGTCTTATTTAGAAAACAAATACTGTTAAAAAGCAATCCAAGAAATAAACTTAACTGCAATAAATAAAATTACTAAAAGTAATATTTCAAGAAATATTCAATTTTTATAAAAGTCGAAATGTCTTTCTAATCTTTCCAAACCTTAACCAAATTCCTTTTTTTTTAAAAAAAAAGTATTTTAGAAAATGTACTTAATAAGAACGCAGATGGGTTCATTATTGCTTTCAGTCAATTCATTTATGCTTGAAATTCTCTCCTTATACTTATGTCTGAAGTGACTTTTAAATAAAAACAATCATGATATGAAGTCAAGATATCTGTATTGATTTCCTTTAAGTTATTCCGCTTTCCTTTTTGTTTTACTTGCCGCTCACGAAAGTTGGAACTTTTTAGTTGATTTCGGATACATTTTTTCTTCCTTAGTTATTCTGTTGCTCCCGATATGTTTGGCAGAAAAATACTTTTGAAAGTAGGAACACTCTTATTTGAGGATTTTCACTGACATCTGTAAGTTTTCTTATTTGTTTCTGACGGGTTTCGAGAAAGAAAATTACAGAACTCTACTTTCTTTTAGAAGGGTATGTAGGATTAAACGTGAAATACAGATTAGGGCAGACGGCACGGAGATTGAAATCAATTTCTAGGGGCGTGAAGAGTATTCTTTTTCTTTCTTATTCTCAAGTGTTCTTTTCTATTCAGTTTATTGTTTCAAAATATATTACAGCAAACAATTATATGAGAGAGTAGATTCAAATGAAACAAACGTATTTATAGCCATAGGAATAAAAAATAACATTAAGGGAAAATAAGCAAATATGCAGAGAAAAGTATGTAAAAGATTACAAAGTAAAAAAAAGGATATGTGGAACCAATGTTTTTATTAAAATTAGAAAACAGAATAAAAATGTATGACAAATGTGAAGGTTTATTAAACTATCTTTAAAAAAAAAAAAAAAAAAAAATAACAAGTAGTATAAAAAAATAAGTCAATTCCTACTTAGATCAACAAAGAAAAATTTTATTTTACCTACTTTTTATTAAATAGTTACAATTAATATAAATATGTATATACATGTGATAAAATCCCAACATTAAGTGGTAATTAATTTTTATTAATTAATATTAAAGTATCGTATTGTCATCCCAATCAATCGTGTATATAAAATTTCAATTCAACTGAATGCTTTAAAACGTGAGAAAAATACCTTTTCAAGTTTTGACACAAGTCGCCAAAAGGGTTGCTAAGTCGCCAATGCGGCTGTATTTGTAATTATTTAAATAAATAGTTTTAATCAAAATTAATTTTCATTAATTATAATTAACTTATTGTATTGTCATCCAAAATAATCATGTATATTAAATTTCAGCTCAATTGAGTGCTTTATTAACGATTGAAAATACCACCAATATAAATAAATAAATATAAAGAGAGTGTGAGTTAGTAGTAGAAATTGAAAAAAAGTGTGTGTGTGTGTATGTGTACTTATGTACGCACGTAAGAAGTTTTACTTCTTTGGCGTAACAAGATTAAAATATTTCTAAAAATCTTGAGCAGTGCAAGCTGAGCCAAAGACAAATGCGGTCACGATCAGAGTTGAACGATACTAACCTTAAGTCAATCGGACCAGCCAAAATCACGATTTAAATAAATTTAGACACCCCTGAACGGGAAATATAGCGCCAATAACATGGGGGTTTCGGCAGACTCTATCTGGAGTTAATATGAACCACATGTGACACCTGGAACCTGATATTGAATATCTTGGTGGGAAGAATCGCTCCTGAAAAAATTAAGACATCCGCCCGAAGAGCCTCCGAGTAACGGCTGTTTTAAAATAATTAAAACATATAAAACAATTAAATCAAATAAAAGCAGGGAATCCAGCAACTCGAAACTCAGCCTGATTGTAAGGAAACAAGAGGAATCGATTCGAACCGGTTCAGAGTCTGTAGATGCAAATGGGGTAGTGCTAGCTCGGGGAAGGAAAACGAAACAAACTCCCCCGGAGAGGGGAGAACTGTGTCGTAAATGGTCACGTACATCCCTACGATACACAGACTAGAAGGTGATCCCAAAGTTTCTGTAAACGATCTCTGTAATATCGTGACGTTATCAAAAGACCGAACCCCATAGGAATAACATTTGTATTCTATTTTTAGTGACAACGCCCTGCCTAGTCCTACTATCTACTCACGCATTATAACAGATGAAAGATTCAACAAGGAGAATCGATAGTCCGAGTTTCATTAACGAAAATCAAAAATCCTCGGAGCTATGCGGGATTTAAAAAAAATTAACTTCAAAAATATTTTAAAAAGTTAAATATAAAAGAAGAAATGGGGCTATGCTCCTGGAAAAATATATCTACGAGGCTCATAGGGAGAATCATCAAATCCAGCCGGTGCGGTCAACCAAGGTGGTATAGGATTCGAGTTATTACCGGAGAAACCCTGCAGAGGGGGAGGGAGCACCGGAGATGACCAACTCCTCGTAAAGCTATCGCTAATACGAAAATATGGTTGACCTCTAAAAATCAAGTCCCAAGCATAATTCTTTAGGGGGTGAAATTGTTTCCAGTCCCCATATGATTAATATGGGAGCATAATATTTTAGTGCTTAAGCCCTCCCCATACCTACACAATGGGAATGAAGTAGAGGCTCAGCAAATGGAACAATTGGTTCAAATCTCCCACAAGTCCGAGACTCGAACAGGAGCCAAGATATTGTGAATTTAAACAAATTTAAAAAGTTTAAAACGATTAAAAACTATGGAAGAGAAATTGCCCTATGAGCATGAAATTATAATAATTGGAAGAACAGATAAGAGAGGGATCGAATGAAACGGTTCCGAATGGACTGTCAGGCTAAGGTGCCGAGATATTGGCCAAAAAACCGTAGAGGGGGGGGGAAGGCTGCATCCCAACAAATATGGTTTGTAACAATAGTTATTACGATCCCCCAAATATCAGTCCCCTAGCTTCAAAAAAGTGGCATGTTGAAATATTAGATAACGGTGTACTCGTGCATCGGAAACGGTTTTGCGTCACATCCGTGACGGTTTGCGCGCGCAAAGTAAAAAATTACCTTCATCTTCTTTCCCAAACGCGCAATAAGAAGTATAACTTCAAAAAACCCCCACAAAAATATAAAGCGAACATAAAGGAACATTACAGAACGTGAAGTCACACATTGAGAAAGAACACTGGACTCCATAATTTTTAACCACGGTCAAGTGATGAGGACGGCATTTGAGCTGGAACTCCCTCCCCTAACATCCACACCACAATAATGGGAGAAATTTGAGCCTAAAAAGATTTAGAGCGCATCAATCCGTATTCGCAATGGATCTTCAAAGTTTCTAGGTTTCAAATCCGTGACTGGTCAATGATGTTCACGAGCTTGTGGCCATGAACACTTGGCTATCTCAGCCACCCAAACAAAAGTGAGATAGTTTATAAACGGTACAATGCAACAAAACACACTTCAAGATTTACTATGAAGGGTCGCGATGAACACTCTTCAAAATTTAGATCTTGAAATTGAGTACTGAAATCCCCAGAAATTAATATTGTTGAATATATCCGAGATGGCTTGTGCCAGGTGTTGTTAAGAAGAGATCTCCTCCATCTCACTTCTTTGGGTTTGTTTACATGATTCATGGTGTAAATTGTACGTAGAATATTCAAGATATTTGTCGAACTCATTCCATATCGTATTGAAACATCTTTACGTGTTCGCGGAGCTCTACGTGATATTTCAGGGGTAGCAGTCTTGTTCCCCCTCTCTCTATATGTATATTTATATTGTCTTTGACGTCTTAAGACTTCTTGATTTCCTGAGGCTCTACTCAAAAGAAGGCCCTGGACCCCAACAAAAATGCAGGCCCTACATATGACCTTTAATAGTAGATAGTGCATACTATACACAATGACGAATTCTCGTACATAAATAACCCGAAACAAATATATGTGCATGACTTACATCGCCCAAACCGGCTCAACCAACTGCCACGTTTTGACTGAATAAGTAATGATGGTGTATAGTGGTAGGTCTATACGTCGCAGGAAAATGATGAAATTAGGAATCTCATCAAATTCCTAAGGGAGATGATCACTTGATGGTAGAGTTAAAATAATACCTCTTCAAGGTCATTTCCCAAAAGTGTTTATTTAACAAGTATGGATTAAACGTAGAAGTAAGTAATACAACAATAGTCAAAGAAATACAAATTATTTATTCAGAAACTAATTAACAAATAATTAGAAAATTAGACTGGTAATCAATTCCTATGTTAATCCTATGGTGCCATTTTTTTATAGATATTTAGGAGATCGATAATACTATTTGTATAGTTAGGAAGTACAATGACTCGACACCCCAGGAGTCTCCCTCCTCCGTATGTCATTTTTACAATGCAAATCCTGACTAGTTAATTTCATCATTTCATTGAAATAGGTCGGGGATTTGATAAAATCACTTACTTTCTTCAGGGAAATGACCGTGAGGAGACGTTATTATAACATCTCCCGTCATCAAATTATTGATTTGATGAAGTTCCTAATTACGCCATTTCCCTGCGACATATATTATTAAGGCTAAGTTGAGAACGAGACGGGATCTCCATTGCGGCTGAGGTCCTGGGTCCGGGTCCAGTTGGCCCATACCTTATGACATCCCATTATAATGTATTCAGATATAAAATATAGAAGTTAAGATGTTCTTGTACAATGGGGAAAAGTTAAGGTGACTGCCTACCTTGAAAGTGTCATTTTTCGTCTACACAAGGCATTTTTTTATTTCAAAATCTTATAGTTTGAACAGTTTTCTTTCCAAAACAGTTTTTTTTCCTTTACGCAAAATAGAAATAAAGTTATAGTGCTTTTAAAAACACCACTCTATGCAAAAGGGCTGTAAGATAAACTTGAAATGAGTTTTTCTCAAAATTTTGTTTTCGAAAAAAACCCTTTACCAGATACATGATATTATAAGGACCAAATCAGATAACGTTTTGAAATTTTGTAGGAATGTTTATTATACTATTTTTTCATAAAGTAGACCATACATTTTGTTGTAGGTTAAATATTTTTTTCATTTAGAATAGCTTTCATAAAGAAAAGTTAAAATCTATCAAAATTTTCATATTATTACGTATAATTGTCTGTAATTTTTTTTATTTTAAAATTTCTCTTAGATTTTGGTTCATTTTGAAGAACACCGTAATATGAATGTTGTTCATAAAGAAAATCAAAATAATTGCATTGGAAATTTTTATACAGTGTTACCCGTTTTAGTAAAAATTTGGTAAAATTTCCTTAAAAACAGCCAATTTTTCTAAAAGTACAATATTTATATACAATTTCTTATGTATTTAATATTTTATTTTTATTTTTCTTCTTAAAAATACTCAATTTGTTTCAAAAATTTGTTTTTATAAGAAAAATTGGCTCCGAAGGTAAGCAGTCACCTTAAAATCATACTTTTTCACAATAAAATCTCTTCACTTAAATGAGAAACAAAATCTTATTAAATTCATCTTGTTATATCTCTTACCTCAATGTTTGTTTCACAAAAATTCAAGGAAGGTAATGTTTCCCGTACTTTAAAAGAGAAATCCTTATTTATTTTTAAATCTTTTTCCATTTAATGGAGCCTTATTTAGCGAAACACTTTTTGGAACTATAAGCTTTCACTGTTGCGTTCATTATCTTCGTGACAGATATTTTCATAATTCCACACATTTTAATTTAGCTATTACTAAAACCCGCATTGGATTTGAACACAATTCATGGCAGAAAAAATGTTTCGTAATCGGCTTATTTACTCCATGTAATGGATAGTAAAAGAATAGATTATTTTGAGGGGTTTTAAATAAAAGATTTCATCGTTTCGATATGTTCCCTATTGAGAGAAAATTTCCACAACAGTTAAATTAAGTATCAAATTGATTTTAAGGCACGCACACCCTTTTCAAAACTACTTTCAAGCATTTCGGCAAAAAAGGACCAAAAACATTAAAATGAGTCATGCATTAACTTCTTTGGTATAATTACTGTTGTATTAGAGGTGTCAGGGTTGTTAACTTTGTCTCGAGAGCTGAAAGTGCAGGCAATTTTCGATTAGATGCAAATTTTTGAGGTTTAAATTAAATAATTCGAATCTTTTACACATTATTTATAAAGGAATGAGGCTTCAAAAACAGGAAAAGTATTAAAATATACTTAAAATTACAAAAATTATAAGCATATGAAAATAAGAGATATTTCTGTAAGAAATATTAATTACGTTTTGCGTTGCGCATGATATTTTCTAAAAAAGTAGCTCTAATTACAAGCAATAAGTTGATTTATAGTTAAATATATCCTTATTACATTGTAGCCATTTTTTATATAAATTGAATAATAATTTTTTTTTAAAAAAATAGAAAATTTTATTTGAATTTTTTTTTTAAGTTTCAATATTTTTCAAGTATTTTGAAATAGAAAAAATATATACCATAATTAGGTAGAGTTCAAAGAGCATGATACATTTTATAATTCAATAAGGTTTTATACATTAAAGGTTACTAGTATAGAAAATAAAAAGCACAACGTAAAATTTACTTAATATTCATTACAGAAATATATTTCTTTTCATTTTCATATGCTTATAATTCTTTGAAATATGATTACATTTTAAACATTCTGCACTTTTTTGAAACCTCCTTCTTTTAGGAATAATGTGGAAATGAATCTAAGTATTTAATTTTAATTCCAAAGATTTTTGAAAATTGCTTACATTTTCAACTCTCGCTATAAAATGAGCACCGCTAAGACCCCTTATATCAAGAATGTAAACGTCAATATACTAATTGAGAAATAGGAGTTTTAGTGTTAGAAAATCCTAAATTTATTTCTTTTAAGGTATTGTATCTTATAATTTGATTGTTGCATTCGTTATATATTAACAATTAGAAAAACTAAGTACATTGAATTAAAGTTCAGTGCTAAAATCAATATTAATTTAAGATAAAATTAATGAATTTATCTTTGTTGAATTTCATTACTTCAAGAATCATGAAAAAGTCTTTCATTCATGATTTCACATACTACAATAGAAAACAGTATAAAAGTGGAAAACGAAATATTTAAGAATAATGTTAAAAACGTCAGTTTGGGCTTAAGATAAAAAAAAGGATATTATAAAATCTTCAAAATTCATGCATTCTCCTTGTCAGAAATATTATAATTTTCTAATGATTTGCCATTTCTTTATTCTATTTCTTTGCTTAGAGTCTAAAAAAAGAGAAAACACACTTTTTCCAAGTGTTTTCTTTCATTGTTATTTTCTAAGCGAATGGAAAATAGATGATTTTTTTTTATTTCAGCTTATGTGAAGAGCTTCAAGAATAAAAGAAATGGTAATAAAAAAAGTCCCTTTTGAGGTGAATTTAATAAAAAATAAAAAATGAGACTTTGAAAATAATTTGTTGATTTTGAAAAAGATTTTGGATTTGGGGGTAATGTATTTTTAAGTGTATCAAGAATAAAATAAATGCCATCTGTTAATATTTCAGAAAGCCATGATCTCTTTTTCTCCTGTAGAATATTTCTTAATTTTCTTTATTGTCCTTTTTCGGAAAAAGACTGTTTCTATAATTCACAAACGATACGACTGTGTTTACTTCAATAAATTACTCGATTAATGTGTAGATGACACATGTACCTTCATTAGAAGTGAACGGTGGCACTTAACACATTCACTGCTGTTGTAGGGGAAAAAAGCGATGCTGTGATGCCAGCCGTAGAAATGAATTTTTCCCCACACGCCGCCTGAAAGGGAGAATAAATGTTTATGATGAGCTTTTCTCGTGGTAATACGGGATTGGCTATTGAGACATCATTCCACATCCCGCGCTTCTTCTGGATTGGGTTCTCAAGTTGATATCATGTCCCATGATGGTGCGGGAATCGGCAGCGAACAAATGTAAGTACATACGTCGAGTTTAGATTTATCGGTTCAGGTATGTTTTCTGCTTGCTGCATTGAATATGTCACTGCTTTACGGTCCAGCAGTCGCTCATAGTTTTTTAAGCATTCAGCTTGACATTTTGGGTTAGTTGTGTTTTTATAGTAAAAACAATAATCTGTCTTATTTTAAAAGATGTGTACAAGTCGAAAACAAGCGTTAAAGAAAAGCATACAATTTTTTTTTACAGAATAGACGCACCTAAGTTAAGTATGAGAAGTAGCCCTTACCCTAGAAAAGTCTGCCCACCCCTGTTCTAAATCCTTTGGAATATCTTTATGGATAACAGTGCACATAAAAGATCGTACTTTGGAAAGACGTATATATACGTCCGGTAAATTAACTCCTTGGCTGAGCGAGTCGTTTATATAATCGAGTGAAATTTAAGAGGTTACAGTCTTATTGTAGCTTTGCATCAAAGTACAGTATTATGGAATTCAATACATTATATATTATTATGCTGAGAGGGGCACAATGAAAATTATGAATGAACATCGGGTCGTAAATATTGAAAGTTCGAGAAGCGCTGACTTACGTACTATCGCAATCACCCCAACATTCAATATAACTCACGAAACTGGCAGTCCTGATTACACAACGTCACATACTGCGTTGAAAACCATGAGCGTGTTTCATTTCTTATATTGGGTTGTTCGGAAAGTAATTTCGTTTTTGTGTGTGTGTGTGTGTGGAAATGAAAGACAGTTTTCTCGTATAATAAATAAATACTTTATCAAATTATATACTGGCCGTTCTGGTCCAACACCTTTTGCCATCTTTCTGGTAGTAGCATAATTCCACGCTCATACAATTTTTGGTCTTTGCTGGCAAAAAACTGATCGATGTGGTTTTTGACATCCTCATTTAAGGTGAAGGTTTTACCGTCTAAACATTTTTGGAGTGAACGGAACAAATAATAATTCAATGGTGCCAGGTCTGGAGAATATGGTGGGTGTAGCATTGTATGCCATTAAAGCTGCAAAAGCGCTTTTGGCTAGTGACCAAACTTGCGTGTGGTCTCGCGTTTTCTTGTTGAAAAACACAACACCTTTCCTGTTGATTAGTTTTGACCTTTTCTGTTGAAGTGCATCATTCAGTTTGTCCAGCTGATGACAGTAGACTTCAAAATTAATCGTTGTGTTATCCGGTAAAAGCTAAAAAAACGATTCCTTTAAAATCCCACCAAACAGACAGCATCACCTTTTTTTGGTGAATATCGGCTTTGGAAATGGTTTGAGCCGGTTCATCTTTTTTGCTCCATGACCGTTTTCATCCCCAGTGATGATGCGCTTCAAAAACGGATCATTTTCGTGACGTTTGAGAAGCGAATCACAGACATCAATGTGGCTACACAGATTTCTCTCAGTGAAAATATGGGGAACCCATACATCGAGCTTCGAGGATAATCCCCAGTCTTTTCAAGTGGTCATAAACTGTGATAAATTTAACCTCAATCCGATCTCACGTGTTGTTATTCACCGGTTCGCATCAACTAATGCCTTTATCGCGTCTTTATCAGCTTCAACCGGCCTTCCCGAACGTGGTGCATCTTCGACATCAAAATTGCCGGATTGAAATTTAGCAAACCAGTTCTGGCACTGGCGTACTGTCAACAAACCTTCTCCATACACATCGGTCAATTTCTTTCTGGCTTGAACAGCATTTTACCCTTTCTGTAGTAAAACAGTAAGATATGTCGAAAATGCTGCTTATCGCTCTCCATATTTAAAAGAGCACCAACGAAAAATTACTACGTAGAATTAATTGGAATTTTTCCCACACAAGCCTTGCTATATGAGCTTTCAAAGCATATAAAAATTATACGGTTTAAATGTGAAGTTGGGTGCAAAAAACTACAATTAAATCCTCTGTTGGGAAAAAACGAAATTACTTTCCGAACAACCCAATATATTCCCTTGCGCCCATTTTCAGCCTAACCGCTCGTTGATAATACTTCTTTTTTTTTATTGCGACGTAACGCCAAAAATAAATAATAAATTCAGGAATTCTTTGAGGTTTCTATTAGGAAATAAAATTTCCGCATCTAAATAATTTATTAAAATCTTCTTAAAAATTTTGGTTTGACGTATTTATTCGATTTGATAAAAAAAGAAAAAAAAAACTATAATAATTTACATGATATTTAAAAATGTTATTTTTTAAACCATTTTCATTTTCCACAAATTATTTTGTAAATGTTATTTCATTTCGTGAATTATTATGTACGTCTTTGTTTCTTTTGCTTAATATGTTACGTTTACTATTTATTGGATGGAGACAGCAAAGTACAAAAACATTGTACAGGACGTTTACAGCGAAGAAGAAAACAAATAAAGGCTTTATTGACAGATTGCCTTCGGTACATACCGACTGTTCAAGATGAACAATACTAAGCAAATGTACTTCAGTGAGGGACATAACTCCCTATAATAAACTACTTGAGCCCATACTCAACACCACATAATTTATGTTTTTTTTAAAAAAACAGCTCTTCATTCTTTAATAAGCATCTTGTCAGAGTTTTCTGGAGGATACAGTCATTTCGGGAACGTTTTCCTAAATATCGCACGATGATGACATATCCGCCAATTTCCACAAGCTATTGATGGCAAGGAACCTGTATGGGTTTCGATCTTTGTCCTTAAAAACAAAGTCTTACCTCGGAGCTCGACCATGAAGTAAAGGATAACTTAATTACAGTAATGATCTGCAGCAGTGGACACCAACAGATGGTTGGTGAAAAGGTTTTGACGGTCGATCACAAAAAATATTTATACTTTTTGTGAAGATTCGTTTCAGAAATGACGAGGAATAAAATGTGTCATGGAGTATATATTTTTCTTAAACATTTGACCTACTTATATAACTATTTTTCTACTTACTAAATTTTATTTATTTTTGCAGATGTATTTAACAACATTTGATAGTAAGTGTTGGTAACAATAGTAAATTGGCAGCATAACACTTCAGTTTGTAGATATTGTTTTGGTTTGCCATTTTGTTTATGTTTTTCGTAATATTAGTAGAAGTAGTATAAGTAGAGATGTTAATGTAACAATATAGTTATAGTGCTCCACCATATAGTGGTCAATTACATTCATGGTACACCCTACAATGGTCGATCATACTAGTGGTCTATCAAAAAAATATAAAATTATACCTATAGTAGTCCACGAATTCTAAAGGTTGGAGTAAGCACAGTAAGCTGCAGTAAGTAAAGGGTGTATTTTTAGAGGTATAGAACTTTAAATTGCAATAAAACAACGATGTATTATTCGATTGACATGAATTTTTTTTATTCGAAAGATATTCTTGTGGCATTACATTTTAAATATGATTTCTGGCATATGACTACCACGGCTGGCTCGGATGTAGTCCAATCTGGACGTCCAATTTTCGATGACTTTTTCCAACATTTGTGACCGTATATCGGCAATAACACGGCGAATGTTGTCTTCCAAATGGTCAAGCGTTTGTGGCTTATCCGCATAGAAATGACTAATTTCTACGCGGAATTTCATCCAATGACTTTACATAGCCCCACAGAAAATAGTCTAGCGGTGTTAAATCACAAGATCTTGGAGGCCAATTCACAGGTCCAAAACGTGAAATTAGGCGATCATCAAACGTGTCTTTCAATAAATCGATTGTGGCACGAGCTGTGTGACATGTTGCGCCGTCTTGTTGGAACCACAGCTCCTGGACATCATGATGGTTCAATTCAGGAATGAAAAAGTTAGTAATCATGGCTCTATACCGATCACCATTGACTGTAACGTTGTGGCCTTCATCGCTTTTGAAGAAGTACGGACCAATGATTCCACCAGCCCATAAAGCGCACCAAACAGTCAGTTTTTCTGGATGTAAAGTGTTTCGACATACACTTGTGGATTAGATTCATACCAAATGCGGCAGTTTTGTTTGTTGACGTATCCATTCAACCAGAAGTGCGCTTCATCGCTAAACAAAATTAGCTTATGAAAATCGCGCGCGACCATTATTTTCGAAATAAAATTGCACAATTTGAAAGCGTTGTTCAGGCGTGAGTCTATTCATGATGAATTGCCAAACCAAACTGAGAATAAATCACTTGACAGCTGTTAAATCGGTTGCTATCTTGGAAAGTAATGCCAACCTAAACTTCTATACCTGGAAAAAAACACTCTGTAGAAAGAACCATAAATGAAAGACTTTTGACGTTCTTAAATTTGCGATCTAATTTTTTTATCAAAATCAGACAAAAAATAATTACAGAATCGAAAAGATCATTTATTTCGCCATTATGTAAATATTTTTTTTTTACAAAATAACTATACTTTAAATCTGTTACAAATTTTGTAAAAGGAGTCAATATCTAAATGTTTTTATGATAAAGAATTTTTCAATAGCTCTTTATGGACTTCTTATCATTGTGACGAGTCTATATTCTGTATTAAAAACGCTTATATTTTGTTCTTATAAAATCAGTGATTTAAATAAATGAAATGCCGAAAACTTTTTTCTTATGACTTTCAAAAAATACTCAAAATTCTATTTACACATTTAATAACTTCATTTATTCTTCACTTTCTTTTTTTTTTGTAAAGTTATGTCCATATTTATGTAATTCCTTTGCACTGTAAACAATACAAATTGGTTCACAAATTAAATTTCATGTCAAGGTATTGCTCTAATAACTTAGTTCAGTGCTTCTCAAACTTTCAATATTTGCGACCCAATATTCAATTATAATTTCCATTGCGCTCCCAACTCCATACAATGGCAATGTATTGAATTCAACAATACTATGCTTTGGTGCTAAATCTACTATTCAGCTTGAACCTCAAAAGAGCCGCCGGCGTATATAAACGTCTTGATAATCCACTGCGTAAATTGCCCCGGACATATATATGTTTTTTCGAAGTACGATCTTTTCTGTGTAATGATATCCATAAAATTATTCCAAGGGCTTTGAAATGCTGTGACGTCTTACGCGTCTTTCCTTTAACAAGTCCTTTGGGCCAGAATTAATGGCAACATTTTTCCAACCAAATCCAAGAAATGAAATGTGAATAAAAGATGCAAATAAGCGGACTTTTAAATACAGGATCTTAGGGTGAGTGCCATGGCAATTTAAAGAAATGTTAGACAATTGATGCTGGTTTGTGGCTGTTGATGGTTATTACAGTTCGTGGTTCAAATCTTACTGAGTTTTGTGTGATGTGAATTCAAGTTATTAGTGATCGAATAGATGAATTAGCCAAGTTTAATCCCATTGCATATAATGACAAGATTGATCGTTACTACAAGCTGTAATAAAGTAGGATTGATTATTTAATATTAGAATCGAAGATTATTCGGTTCACTTACAGATAGTGGTCTGAATTAGATTGTCTGATTATAAATATATATATTGTGTGTTGCGTATTTCGTCATCGTAGATTTTCTCATATTAATTATTATAATTGAATTTGTTAAAGGTTTAAGTTGAATATCTTAATAAAGTTATATTAAGATAATGTTTGATCCTAGTTCTTTTGCTAATCCTACACCTCTAGCTCACGCTGATACTTCGAGAGATGTACTTCCAAGGGGAGGAACATCAGAAAGCAATAAAACCACCTTGACAGTGCATGCAAAGGATTTACTTATTTTTTCCTCTTCTGCTCCCCCAATACATGACATAGATCGCCTACTTGTTAAGCAATTGCATTGAGCGAATCGCGTGATTCTTATTGGAAGTTAAAGGATTAATTATAAACCGTACAAATTATCAAGAAAAGTGGTAATTTTTGTATATCTTTATTAATATTATAAACATGAAACTTTGTGTGGATGTTTGGTACACTTTCACGCAAAAACATCTGAATGGATTTTAAGGAAACTTTTTACAATAAAATAGATTATACATCAGAATAACACATGCTATAATTTATAAAGATATTGTGTGAAGTGTCCAAAATATAGGGTGTTTTTTTAGAGGTATAGAACATTAAATTGCAATAAAACAACGATATATTATTCGATTGACATGAATTTTTTTATACGAAAGATAATCTTGTGGCATTACATTTTAAATATGATTTCTGGCATAGGACTGCCACGGCTGGCTCGGATGTAGTCCAATCTGGACGTCCAATTTTCGATGACTTTTTCCAACATTTGTGGCGGTATATCGGCAATAACACGGCGAATGTTGTCTTCCAAATGGTCAAGCGTTTGTGGCTTATCCGCATAGAAATGACTAATTTCTATGCGGAATTTCATCCAATGACTGTACATAGCCCCACAGAAAATAGTCTAGCGGTGTTAAATCACAAGATCTTGGAGGTCAATTCACAGGTCCAAAACGTTAAATTAGGCGGTCACCAAACGTGTCTTTCAATAAATCGATTGTGGCACGAGCTGTGTGACATGTTGCGCCGTCTTGTTGGAACCACAGCTCCTGGACATCATGATTGTTCAATTCAGGAATGAAAAAGTTAATAATCATGGCTCTATACCGATCACCATTGACTGTAACATTGTGGCCTTCATCGTTTTTGAAGAAGTACGGACCAATGATTCCACCAGCCCATAAAGCACACCAAACAGTCACTTTTTCTGGATGTAACGGTGTTTCTACATACACTTGTGGATTAGCTTCACTCCAAATGCGGCAGTTTTGTTTGTTGACGTAGCCATTCAACCAGAAGTGCGCTTCATCGCTAAACAAAATTCTCTTATGAAAATCGGGAACAATGGCAATCTCGTTTTGGGCCCATTCGACGAATCTACGCCTTGCTTGATCATATTTAAAATGTTATGCCACAAGATTATTTTTCGAATAAAAAAAATTCATGTCAATCGAATAATACATCATTGTTTTATTGCAATTTAAAGTTCTATACTTCTAAAAAAACACCCTATATAACCATAATTGTGAAGAATGTAGGAAAAAACTGTCATCTGCAAAAAGGCTCGCGATAGCATATATCTATGCTTTATGTGTGAAAGAAAACTTCACAATTTGTTTTGTGTATGCAAGGCGCCAGGAACTGCGAAATCTTGGTGGAGTGTGAGGCTGATTACAAATTTAACATAAATTAAATACAATAAAAAGTAAGATTAACGTATCACACTTCCAGATATAAATTATTTATACTATATTCAGCGTTTATTACACAAAGTTTGCAACAATGCGCTACTTTTGCTGAGCAGAGATCAGCTTAGAAAGGTATTTTCAAAAATCGACCCACGAGAGAGCTACGGGGAGTTATAGATAAAAAAAAATCCTTTTTTTCAGCTATTAGATCTACAGACTTAAAATTTAACAAACAGGGTTTTTTGTTCAGCTGAAATATGCAAGAAAGTTTTTGTTTAATGTGCTATTCATGTAAAATTAACTCATTATAAATCGACAGCAAAAAGCAAAATTGCCATATTTGATTTCTTGACAAAGAATTTCCCACCAAATTTTTAATATAATGTTCTTAAATAAGTAATTTTCTCAGATCAATTAACCATAACCGGGCCACTTAAAAAGGCTCAGTGGGTTGCAGGTTGAGTGTTGCTTCTATAAACAGTAAATGATACAAATCGATTAGATGTCAGCGGAGTAGCGGGTCGTCTAAACTAATCGTTGTTCAGAATTACGAAATGCAATAACTGTAGATCAAATCTTTTTTTATGTACGAAAACAACCGGAAACATTCAACAGACAAATGATATACATCCCAACTATATTTAATGGTCTTTCAAAGGCTTATAGTTAATGATTCAAAGTCATTGTTCCCTATAATTGATTTCAAAAATTTCATTACAGAAGATAATATACAGCTGACATAAATATACAATAAACGCAGTTACAATAGGAACTGCATTATTTCATCTATACCGTAAAAGAGTGCGGTAAAATCCTAGGAGAGCCCACACTCTTGGCGACAAACCGAAAAAAGCGCCAAACCAGAACAAGATGGTGCCAAGCAAAACCGACAATGGCGGCAAGGAAATATAGCGGGATAAGGTGGATGCATAATGAAAATATATGTAAACTATACAGAAATGAAACATTTAAGATAAAAAATATATAAACAGCACTTACTTTCTTACTGCTGATCTTTTCCGAGTGGAGGGTACAGCATAACAGATTTAAAAAAAAGCCTTAAAGGTTTCATCGCTAAGTGAATGATCATGTCAGTGCCGCCATATTTATATATTCTGCGAGGTAATGGTCGAACATACATTCGGCGTGTCTGGTACGATTTCGAAGAAACCGTTTTATTGCTGACCATGTTACATTATGCCGATCATTACATTTAGGACATTCATAACTCAAAGCAATCTCAATCCTTCCTTCATACACCATTCAATCAAATCTTTCTTACCTTTTGCATTCTATAAAGTAAAAAATTCTAAAGTATAATCCCTCACACACGCAGCCTGCCCAAAGACGAACAACAAAATGAAATTCGAAATGCACGCCCACAAAGTACGAAATTGCTAGTTAGGGTTGCCGTATGTAGTGCTTAAAAGTAGGGTTACCAAGATGGCGCAATTATCGCCAACCAAAGTAATTCGTGCCAAGGGTGTGGGCTCTCCTAGGAGTGAACCAAGAGGGCTTCTGTAAGTAAAAAAACTATTATGAATCTCAGATTATACAAGAAATGCGGTAGTCATGTATTATATACAAGTCACACAAAATCAACAGGCGACGCCAATTCAAATTATTTTACCAAATTAAGTTTTGGTCTTTTTTACTTATTGTTACTCTTACTGTATTTGAATAAATGGGGGAACGGTTTTCTACCATTGGTTGCAAATCGCGGCATTAGGCGACGTCTTTTGGTTCAAAGAAATTGATCAACGCTGTATAATGCATAACTACCAAAAAATACTTACGTACACTTCAAATAGAAATTATTTAAATGATAGACGAGACATTCATAGTATAATATAAAAAAATAGAGTTAACTTTATATAAAAACAGCAATCGGTACATAACAGAGGCCTTGAAATCACATGTACTGTTGATGGCACTGATTATTTTATGTAATCAAAATATACGAAGTAACTAAATTATTATGATTACTTCTACAATATAATACTAGGACTATTTTTTGCCCTTAATATTCCATAGATTCTTCTTGGCATGGACTCTACGAGAGGATGGTAGATGGTATGAGGCAAACAGCATAAGCAAAACAGTACTATTGATACTTTATTCCTATATACACTTTTAATAGTTATTTCACCATCTAATGGCATTGATGGGAAGTTACGACCGATCTCTGTTTAAGAATCAGGTGAAAATAATAAGTTGACCTCTCAATGTACGTAGAAACTGATACAAACTTGTTATTAAGTGCTCCAGAAAAATAGACAACTTGCATAAAAAATAGTTTGCAGTTTTGTAAATGATAAGACACTGTTCACAGATTGTCTATATAAAGAAGAATGCCTAAAAGGTATAAAAAATTGTCATAAGTAAAAAAATATAATAAATCTAAACTTAAACAACGATTACAAGCTGTTAGATGTATTTAACAATTCGTTAAGCAACATTCTTCACTGTGATTTCCAGCTGGCTTATGAAACGAAACGTAATGAAATCCCAAAAAGTAAATTCCCAATAACTTTGCCCATTTATTTCATATTCGGCAAACTCTTCTTCATCTTGAAGGGGTAAAATATAGTAATAAGGTGAAGCTATGGTTTTCAGAACAAATTTTTGATCCAAAGAATTGCCAATCTCTCTTCTTTTGATTGTTTTGAAGATATAGATGGGTCTCATTTTACGTATCTGTTCCCATATGTAATGAGAAAAATAATTGTCTTCGCAGAAGAAAAAAGTTGAATTTGCATCTCATACACGCGTCTCCACGTAAATTCATGCATTACATCAAATGAGCTGTTTGTATACATTGGTATTAAGGGGAGTTGGAAACCTCTCTCTTTCTCTATACTGACAATGTTAAATTGGCTGTTTTCGATGCATCTTTTCTCAAAATGTGTTTGATGTACGTGCTTGAAATTTTTCATATTATTAAAGTGCACCTCTCTTATTATACTAAAATAAGCTTTTAGCTAATTTTGAATTTTTTAAGAAATTATGAAATATTTTATCAAACATTGCGAAATTTGACCCATTTTTACTTAAAAATTTGTGAAAATTAAATTTTGAGTTTTTACAAAAGCTCATTGTAGTATATATTAGACATCGTTATAAATAATTCATAAAAAATTTACATACCTGTGAACAGTAGTTTCTCAGAAAAGGTACATCGCACATTAAAATTTACATTTTGAGATAAATTGATTTTAATGTATACAGTGAGACTTCTAATCGACTAGGAAATAAATAAATAAAAGGCTCAATTTAAAATAAAAGATACATTTTTGGGTTTATATTAGTCGTTACTCTTTTAAGCAAAAACAAAGTAATTTGTTTACAATTTTCGCCATTAAAATGGGCGTGGCCCAAATTTAATGATTATTTAAAAATACGTTTTAAGGGCTTCTAAATACTCTAGAGGTTAAAGTAAGGTATTTTTAGAAAGGTTAAAATATATACAGTTTGAAAATGTAACAATCTCAAATTCTCAAAACAATTAGATTTTAGCTTTCCAACACCCCTTAAACTACTTAACTAATAACTTGTACTTATGCTTAATAATTTAAAAGGACAGTTCAGAAAAGGATCGATAACAAGATCCTCGCTACAAGTTGCTACTAAATACTTATCTGTCGGTCCTCTTTTAAACTTTTTGCCAGTTTTTGCACTCAAATAGTCTTCATCTTGTGTCTGTGGATGACCATAATCATCAACGATTATTTTGTTCCAATTGCGGAAAGACTCATAATTATGTACTAATACATGAGATTTCGCTACTTGATTGAAAGCTTCAGTGAAGCAGATACGAAATGTATCGAAACACTCCCTTTTCATTCTAAATTGGTGATAAAATGCTTTGGTGAAATATTTAAAATCTTTTCTGTTCGAGATTTGAAACAGAATCAAATTTCGCATCTTTGTGATATGAAATTTCTTTTGGACTATCACTAATTTTTGTAAGAGTCAAAAGAGGAGGGGTCTGCAAATATATACAAAAGAAAAGTATAAGTGTTACTATTTTAATATTTTTCTAATTTGCTTGAAACTTTTATGAGTAAATAAAAGTAAAACATAATAAGTAAATGAGATAAATGGCATATAGTAATCGTATAGGTATAATATGGCATTTAAGTATTATACTGTCAACTAATATCTGCAGATCTTAAGCGTCACTAAACAGTGTGATATGCAGTTCATAGTGGACAGCAGTAGTTATAACAATGGCAGCATTTGGCGATGTTTTTTGATTTGGTGAAATTGGTTGGTGGTACAATGCATAAATGTTGAAAATATTTGATATGTAATAATATAAATTAATTTAAATAATATCGTTTAGGAATCTCATTATGCAATTTTTAAAATAAAAATGTGATGGTTCTGAATGGTGTCACTGAGCAGATCTTTATAAAAGGTTTTATATTTTGTTTGTAAAGTTCCCTCAGAATTTTTATAAACCCAATCCATTTTGATCAATATTCAGTTCCAAATTCTGTATCAGAACTTTAAAATAGATATTTTTAGAGTAGTATTTTTCAGTTCACATGAAATCATAATAAATAAACCGCAATAGTTTAAAATAATTTTGAAGAAAAATTAAAAATAAAACAAAAATAACTAATCAGAAATAATCAATGTACCGTAAAATCCTGCGTATATATATATATATATATACTTTATATATATATACTTTATATATATATATACTTTATATATATATATATACTTTATATATATATATATATATTATATATATATATATATACTTTATATATATATATACTTTATATATATATATATATATATATATATATATATTTATAGAAGCTTTATATATATAAGCTGCTTTTTTTTAATTTTGTGGTACATTTGCAATATAACGCACCCCCTTTTTTTTTCGACGGAACCTGCAATATACGTTAGCAACGCTATTATGTTTTAAAGCCATTTGTTCAAAATTATCCAAGAATTTTCAAGAAAATTGCATAGTTCCAGAAAAACAAACCTTTAAGTTCATAGGTTTAAGTTTTTTTTATGCACATCTCTTATTTTTGAAACTATCATTTCTATTCCCGATGTATAACTTACACCCGCAATTTTCGATCTTACTTTTCGTGTTTTAAGTGCGCGTTATAAGCTGGATTTTACGGTATGTTATAAGATAAATTTCGCGTGACGCGATAACTCAGAAGCAAGTCCTGGTACGATTAAGAAGGGAGCTATATGATGTGTTAGTCATCTATCTCCCATATATGAAGAAGGATCCCGTTTTTACCAGAATTGACTCTCAATGGACGTTGCGAAGGCTATAGGAGTGTTAGAAATAAATAGTCTTGTTTCTGAATTATAGATCTAAAGACCTCACACAAACTTTGTTGGTACATTTCTTTCATGTAGTAGAAATCCGCTACAAAAGGGGGTTGCGAAAATTGACCCTTAAGTCGTCAAGTAGCATTAGAGATTAATATTCTTGTTTTTGAACAACTAGATCTACAAGCTTGAAATTCAGCAGGCATTTTCCTTTCATGTAGTTGAGATACACTATAAAAAGAGGAGGAATTGCGAAAACAGAGCCCTAAGGACTTAAAATGCGTTTTAGATAAATAATAAATGTATTCGATAAAAAAGTTGTTTTATATTTTTGTATATATTGTTTTAAACCGCGGGTTTTACAACTCAAATATTATACCAAGAATATTATATTATTTTTAAACAACTAACCAGGGTAAAGAACAGGTACTTTAATTAGTTAAACAATACATCAGTGATTTGATTAATTATAGCGTAAATTATAAAAAGGCTTATATTTTAAAATGTAAACCTTATCTGTGTCGATATTTCCCAGTAACTTTGATTTCAGTTTACTTATTGAAAATCTCCCATCCACTAATAAATTAAATTAAATAATAAATCTAAATTCTTTCTCACCTGTAAGCTATAGACTCGTTCTAATCTTGTATATCACATTCTCCCAAGTAAATGAAAAAAACGCATGCATAACCTACATAATAACTTTCTTAATATGTTGTGATGGCGTTTGTGTAAAAAAAAAAAAAGGATTTCAACGTTGTCACTTATCAGAATTATAATTACATTTCTGAAGATAAAGTATTAATACCGTTTTTTTGGGTAATTCATTGATGCAAACCTTCCCAAGTGTTTATACCTTCAAATGAATGGGGGGAGGGGGAAATCTTAACAGTTAAGCTGAATTCACACCAAGGCTGTCGGCGTTGAGCGTCTAGCCAATCAGAAACTTCATTTCATCCTAGATGAAGTCTCTGATTGGCTAAACGCTCGAGGCTGACAGCCTAGGTGTGGATTCAGCTTTAAGAAAGTAACACCCACACGGATGACAGTTGATTGAATGATTTTTTTCATGTCGCTGTGAATCAAGGGGGTGTACAAGGGATATTGGAGACTGACCTCGTAAATTTGAATCAAGGCCAAATAAAGAGGACGACATCTGAGCTGGCATCGCCTTGTTTGAGTCTCCACATCACTTTAACAGGATAATTTAGCGTG
Source organism: Trichonephila clavipes (assembly GCA_019973935.1). Taxonomy (NCBI): domain Eukaryota; kingdom Metazoa; phylum Arthropoda; class Arachnida; order Araneae; family Nephilidae; genus Trichonephila; species Trichonephila clavipes. Next base: position 210,502 of record BMAU01006195.1, on the reverse strand, counting down.
CATAGACACCCTCTATAAGTCGGGACTTGAGGGCATTGATCTTGAACCCGCGACTTGGCTGTGAGTGAGTGAGTGAATATTAACGTCGCACAGTGGGCAGTTTTCCCAATCTAACGATCGGAAAGTCCAAAAATGAAATTGCGCGAAATAAAAAAACACCAACCCAAAATTTATGGTCCGCATAGATTCCCTAGTTATGTGGTAATTAGTTTCCGTCAGTACGCGAATGGAAAAATTCTATAATCAGTGGTTTAGATAGGGTTTATTTTTGCTGCAAGAAACACTTGCGAGTGTCATTTTCTAGTAAGAAGTTCAATCCATTCGTCTGAAAAAGATTTTCCGGATTTAGTGGTCTTTTTTAAATACATGCTATGGATAAGTAATTTCTTGATTTTTCTTTCAAATTAGGTTCAAGTTTGATTAAAAATTGTAAAAGCATATCATTTAGCATAGCATGTAACTCCTACTAACATATGTCAGTTTATTGTGTTTATTGGAGTAGAACTTTTGGGATTGACACGAATTGATCACAGTAACACTTAAGTCACATAGTGTAGAGATATAGACCTTTTATTTAATATCAAATTTAGCTGCTACTCCCAAAGTTATGATTTTTTTCAGCGTTGGCCGATGGTATTACTTAGCATGCCTTATTCAATGTATGGAAAGGAGAGCAAGATACTAGCGCAAAACGTATGTTACTTTGAGTTTAGTTAGGACTACAACGGACTTCGATAAATATATACACTTAGGAACAATGAAAATAGCGAACCAAGAAGAAAGCATCGGATTGAAATGAAATTTAATACACATAATGACACAGATGAGAGATTCACTAGGTCTCAAAAACAAGATAAGTAAACTAAAATAGGGTATGCAACGACACAAATACTGGGCAACTTCAATAGCGCCTTGGACCACCTCCAGCTGCAATACATGCCGCCACACGGTCCGGCATTGAGTTGAATAGACACCTTATGTTGTCCTGAGGCATATGGGCCCACAAATCTTGAACAGCCAACTCTAAATCATGTACAGTGTGACAAGATGGCATCTGCCGTATTAGCCGATCCCACACGTGCTCTACAGGGGACAAATCGGGGGAGCTGGCCGGCCATGGAAGAGTCTGAAAATGACGTAGGATATCTTGAGCAACACTTGCTGTATGCTGACGAGCATTATCTTGCTGGAAAATTGCCCCTGGGAGAGCATTTGGGAAAGGTCCTACATGGAGTAGAAGAATATCATCAACGTAGCGTTGACCCGTTAACGCTCCACGCATCACAATTAAAGTGGACCGGCTATCATAAGCTATGACCCCCCAAGACCATTACAAAAGCTGTGCGGGCAGTGTGACGTAGAACAGTGTGGGGGGAATTGTTCCGCTCACCAGGGTGCCTCCACACCCGTATACGATTACCATCTGTCCCCAAAACAAACCGGGGTTCATCACTAAACACAACCTTTTGCCAATCTGTGACATTCCACATTGATCTGGCTTGGCACCACTGTAGACGCACTTGCCGATGTTCTGATGTTAAAGGGAGTGCACGGAAAGGGCGCTTGGATTTAAGTGTTGCCTCTGCAAGGTGTCTGGAAATTGATTGTGTAACAATTGCTACGCCTACGTTTGCTCGTATCGTTGAACGAGTCACCGTGGGGTCCACAAGTGCTTGCCGCACGATCCGTCGATCCTCTTTTCTCGTGGTCTTCCTGGTCGCTCCAGTCCCGGGTTTCCGCGCGTGGGTACCTTCTCGTGTCCACTGCTCCCAACAATTTCTAACGGCACACTCCGAACAATCCACCTGGCCAGCAACACGGTGCGTCAACAAGCCTGTAGTTTTCATCCTGATGATCAGGCCTCTCTCAAACTCGCTTAACTGCGAGAAATGTCTTCTAGCATGTTTACCTGGCATGTTTAGCTTACCAAAGTCTTCCTACAATCGGCGGGTAATCGTCACGTTTATGAATCTTCGAAATTGCGCTGGCTTATATAACACCCTCTTCCTGATTCTAGCGCCACCTTGGCATGTATGAGCATGCGTATTGGCACAAAACTTGGATCATTTGCATATCACATTATGCTGTACTTATTTGCAAAGTTTCGCGATTGTTCTTAGCTTCCTTCTTGGGTCGCTATTTTCAATGTTCCTGAGTGTATATATAGGAGGGCCATCAACAATTAAAATTTAGAAAAATTGTTAAAATTTTATCTCGTTTTTAGAGGAAAAATGGATGATGATCCATTTTTACCCCTGCGTCTTATATATAATGCATGTAACAAAATTAGGGATCCATTTTTGTAAAAATGGAATGCTTTTTTTTTAAAAAAAATTAAATGTGGGAAATATTAGGCTTTTGGTTGAATTTTATCATTAATATATATATATATATATATATATATATATATATATAACATTTTATTACTTTTTTTCTCCAAAACAAATTAAGGTATTGTAAAATCGATTCCTAAAGGTGTATTAAACATCCTCGGACATATTACAAAAATTTCATGTCAAAAAATTAATTAATACAAAAAGAGTAGAATTTTAAAAATTTCTAAATTTCTTAAAAGAAATTAAATTTGTAAAACTGTGTGAATAGTATGTAAACAATTGAATCTCTTATCAGTTTCTTGAATAAACAATATATGAAATACTAAAATGTAATTTTTAAATCCATAAATAAAAAAATGCACAAAGGGTGCCGAGTACTTTTAATCACGACTTATTATCCTTTATTGTATATGTACAATGTTATGTTTGTTTGTATTTGTTTAATTTTTAACAAGTATTAAATTTAATTTTTTTAAAACCTTTCACACTATTTCTTGTATATACTATCCCACGTGTAAAAGTTACTGCTTCCGTTAATTTCCTTGGATCCTTGTTCAAAAACTAGTTCCACTTCGCAATAATTTATTCTTGATCAAATTCAAACTTGACACAAATTAGTTAAGACCCTATTAACCTTATTTGTTAGTAAAAGACAGAAAAGACCCAATTTACATTAATTACTATGATTTTAGATCATTATGAAGACTTTAAAGCCATAAATTAATTTCCGTGTGCCCTTATGGGAAAACTGCCCACTGTGCGTCGCACTGTTCAGCTCTCGCGACCCCCATGTAGGTTCGTCACTCTCCCCTAGGGGATGCCTCCTATAGTGTGAGATACGCTGATGTATACACATGTCTTGCTTTAAATTATGTATCTTAATTAAATTATGTTATCTTACTTAAGATTCTCTATCACTGTAATTTTAAACTAATGTTTAAATTTCCTTGGTATTTAGAGAAGTTTAAGTCATATTAAGGTATTTTTGATGTATTTATTTTATAATATTTTTGATACAAATAATCTCCACATCTCTCTTTTGTGTTTTTCTAGTCACTGACACTAAGATTTGAAATAAACATGGTCTTTCATATAAAATATAAACATCAATGTTCAAAACTTTAAAAATAAGTTATCTGTGTCTTCTAATTTATATGTATAACATTTCTTTCATGTTCAAAACAGTAGAGAGGTGTAAAACAGTGTTTCTCAAAGCGCAACAACCCTAGAAGGTGGGCGCGAGCATATCGAAAATTTAAAGATTTTTTAAAAACAAATAACCGGAAAGAGAAGTAAAACAAAATACTTTCTTCCATAATAAAAACAAAATACACAACAACACTGATATAATTTATGTTTATTATCTGGCGTTTATCCGTCATCAAATAGCTATCTTTGATCCCAAAACCAAATTAAAGAAAAAAAACATTTTATTTAATTTGCTGTATTTCCTCAATAAGAGATTTTTTTATAACATAAAATGTTACTCCCTGAAAGAAAAAACGAAATCCAGACCCTGAGATATATTCTAAGAAGATAAACAATTCATCGCTATAATTATTATTGAAATACTGTACATTAGTTGTAGGGGAAAAAAGGAAGACATGATGCACTTTTCAGCGAGGCAGCATAATGATTTGCTGACCGATTGATTGACCTTCAAACTTACTGGTATGGTTAGTTCAACTTTAGTTCCGTCCCATCTTTTATGCGTTTGTTTTTCGCTTAGAGAAATCGTAAATAATAAAGAATTTTACGATATTTGGAAAAGAATTGATTGATTTTTGAAGGATGTTTTGGCCAAGATCTATATTTTTATGAGTATTCTCAAACATATAAAGCATAGTGAAAAACGTCATAATCCTTTTTAGATCATCCGTATTTTTTCTGAATATACTTTTAACCCGGGAGCGGTGGCACGGGGCATCTGAGATCTCTATTGAAGGAAGTTGAAAATGATCAAGCAACAGAACAACCTGCTGAAAGAATGGATATTATTCATGATTGAGAAACGCGATGAATATGAAACGAAAGGAAAATTTTCAAATGCTTCCTAAAGAACTCCATCAACTTAAAATATGAAGCCATAAGTATACCACAAGGTTCAGTTCACCTTGTCAAAGACACAAGAAAGAAAAAGTTCAAGTTGCTATTTGTTGATCACCAAAGGTGTCACGAGTTCAAACCCAGTACCACTAAAGACCCACCGTTTAGGGCAGCGATCCACGTTAAATCTTTCGAAAGCTCAACCGCCATCTTGTTGGAGTGGTAGTTAAAAGAGGCCAGCTCAAGTATCATCCTCGTCACTTGACCATGGTTCAAAATTACGAGGTCCGTCTCCAAAAGCCCTCGTGTAGGTTAACAGTGCGATGTTAATATTCACTCACTCGATGATGAAAGCTCATTATAACTACAATAACTTGGAACAAAATATGACAGCTTTGCCAGAAAATAACATTTCTGTAATATTAGTGAAAAGTGTCTGATTTGCGTCCTTTATTAAGGTCTTGCACTTTTGAATCATTTTAGTTCAGTTTTATTGGATTTTTTCTCAAATCAGCAAAAGAAAATTGAATAGTCCTTAAAAGCCGGTAAGTATACTTTCTCTTAATTAAATTATTCTTTGGAATTCCTATTTGTACCTCGTGTACAGTAAAAATAATTCTAAACAAATTATTGTGTTGTCTGAGTCCCCCCGCATTACCATTAGCGTTAGTATCGAGTACGCGCGGGTTAAAACATTTTGAAGTCTCTCTCTCTCTCTCTCTCTCTCTCTCCTCTCGCTTTAAATATTAAAAAGTAACAAAATTATTCTTCATCGGAATTTTATATTCTTTTTCATTATTTAAGATTAATTCTAAATGCTAATTCTGTGAGGTTTAAAATTGCAGTTCTTTTAAACAGTTATTTACAATTTATAGCATTTATCTAAAAAAAATCTTTTCACATTTATGTATACAATGTCATGTGTGTGCACGTAGTTTTACTATCCTTACAGTTCAGCTATTATATCAAGAATAATGTTTTATTTTTTTTAAAAATGTGCTCGTGCGAAGAGCCGTCGTTTCAGCCAGTATAAGTTTAATGAACCAATACTGAAGAAGGTATTTTATATATAATTCCTTAATACTAAATTAAGAAAAGTTTAATAATTATTAGGGACTTCCATGGGCTTGTCTTGTAGTTCAAAATTTTCAAAGGAAGATTTAATATCAGTTGTTGACACTCTGAGAGTTATTTTTCTATATTTAGCTGAGATCTATATTTTGTCTTTAAAACAGCCACCGCAGAAAATCCGGTTTAACAAAGGTAGGATGTTGAAAATGGTTGATTGATTGAATATTAACGTCGCACTGTTCAGCTACACGAGGGCTTTTGGAGACGGACCACGTAATTTTGAACCATTGTCAAGTGACGTGGACGACACCTGAGCTGGCACCCCCTCTCCTAACTACCACACCACACCAACTGGAGGACGTTTCAGCTCTCGACAGATTTAACGTGCATCGCTGCCCTACACGGCGGGTCTTTAGTGGTACTTGGTTCGAACTCGTGAGAAGGCAAGCCACGATCCGATACCTATACCACTCAGCTACCGCGGCCTTGTTGAAAATGGTAATAGTGCTTTTATTTTCAGTACAGAAAATCCATCCTTCATCTCTTCCCAAAATTCAAAGAGCAATTTATTGCAAAATTGCCTTTTAATTTTTTACTGGATGTGAAAAGATTTCTTCTTCGGAAGTTGAGAGCCCTTCTGGAGTATCTTGAAATACATCCCTAATCCACTCATAACTTGCTACTAAGTTGTCCTCATCCAGAAAATTCTTTTTAAAATTCTTTGCCAACATGGCTAAATGATTTTACATGGTCTTAAAAACAACTTTCACATGTTGTTCTTTAGATTTGTAAGTTTTAACACATAACGAGCTGGGCTTTTTTACTCACATCATTTACTTCAGTAGTGGTAAATCCAAAATTTAAGTATTTTTGAGAATATTGCCTTGATTTAATTTTTATAACCATGCTCGTCTGTGTACTTGTTGATCCTTTATTATCATCGAATGTTTGCTTACGACTTAAAAAATTATTTAAAAGTAATATTTTGGCAAAAAATGAACATATAATTACCTAATTTCAAAACATTCTTCTTTTATGAAAAGAATTTCATAAAAGGAGACTGTTTTGAAATTAGGTAATTAAAAGCTGATTTTTTGCTAAAATATTGCATTTAAATAGTTTTTTATTCTAATAATATCCTTTACCAATTTTATACATGTATTATAATCAAAGTGACACTAAATATCATAAAAATTATCCACTTATATGCTTTTTTTTAAATCATTGTTCCGAACGTAGTAGGATACCTTAAAACAATAGTTAAATATATAGCAAAGCATTTGACTATCGAAAAACTAAAATAAAGAAAGGAAAAGGTTATAAAAACAAACTTAAAATTTATCTTAACTCGTTACTTACAGGATGTAGAAAAGCATGAAGAGTAATTTAGGCGAAAAAAAAGACTAACTTATTTTATTTTTTGACAGATTCTTTTTCAATTGAATCATACTTTGTGCCCTTTAAATGTGTTAAAAAAAAATCTGTAAATAAAAGAACATCAAAAATATACTGAAAATGATAAAAAAATATGAATATATTTAAGAGTCAAAAACCATTGTTACAATAAAATACGATGTAACAAAATTTGTTTAATATTTTATTTTTTAACTAGAAAATATTTTGTACAAAATAACTTGTGATGGAAGTACAATAACTGTTTTCATGATAAATATAACGTGATAAAATGAAGAATAAAATGAAAATTCTTAGTTCTCTATAAATAAAAGTTTTTGTATTGTGTTACACTTGACATTCCCAAATATTACAATTTCTTCACGGCCATTTCTAACTGGCATACTAATTCAAATGTTGTTAAATCTGGAACAGGGGTTGAACTATGAAACACTTTTCTTTCAAAAATGGCGTACTTTCTTTTATCTTGATAGGGAAGAATATAATAATAAGGTGAAGCTATGGTTTTCAGAACCGATTTTTGATTAAAACACATGCCAATCTCTCGCCCCAGGATTGTTTTGAAGACATTGATGGGTGTCTTGTCAAGTTTCTGTTCCATTACATAAAGAGAAAAATCAGAATATCCGCAAAAGAAGAATGTTAAATTTGCAGCATACACACGTCTCCATGTGGATTCGTGCTTTAAAAGGAAGGAGTCGGCATAAAACTGTTCAAAAACATTGGACTGAATACCCGTTATTATTTCTTTATAATATGGATAAAAATTCCAATTGGGAGAAGAAGGGCACGCTAGACCATTATCTGCTACTAAAATCCTATTTATCGGTATTGCTTCGACATTTCTCTCTGTTTCTACCTTTCTTTCCTGGGGATGACCGTCATTATCTGTGACTATAATGTCCCAGTGTCGGAAGGGTTCGTAATTATGTACTAAAACGTGAGATTTCACAATTTGAAAAAATGCGTGGGAGTAGCAGATGCGGAATATTGGGAGACTTCTATTGTGTACCCAAATTTGTTGATGAAACCTTCCATCTAAATACTGAAATTCTTTACTGCTCGATAATTGAAAAAGTATCAAATTCCGCATTTTCGTGATATAATCCATTTCTGCTTGACAGTTACTGATTTTTGACAAGTTCAAAAGAGTAGAAACCTGTAAATATAATAAAAAAATTCATAATTTAATTTTTATGTAAAATTTTAGGTAATAATGTCGACAATTTCGTCAAGATAGAGGAAATGTTATTTAACTTGACAAAGTAATTCAACACGAATGCTTTTTGATTCAAAAGAGAAGTCTGTAAATAACAAAAATTCTACTTGAAATCTATTTGATGTCTGGCGAAATTTATTTAAATGTACATAATGATTTTGGGTAATTATATGTTGTACTGTTGTCCAGTTTTTCTCCAAAAGAAAAGACAGCACGATTTAAAAATAACTCCCAAATGTTGCCATCGTTATTAAAGCAGTGTTCGAATGTACCCGGGTACTATTAGCACTTTGACTGTACATCGTTGCATTTGGTGATGTAATCAGATTTGACGACTTTGGTCGATGATATACGTAAATACTACATTATATTACAGCAATATAAAAACCTGATATGTACTTTTACACATTTACATACATTTTTTTTGAATGCGTCACTACAGATTGATTCAAATACTAGGATATACAGGGATATCAGTATAGCGGTTACAAGCTTTCAGAACAGACAGAAGAAACTTCGAGGATGGGAAATCTTATAGGAATGCATAATCCGAAAGAATTTCTTGGCGTTGCAGAGACAACTTAAAACAAAAATGATGGTGGGTGAATATTAACGTCACACTATTCAGCTACTCAAGGGCTTTTGGTTACACAAAAAAGACTGGTTTAGAATAAGAGGAGAAAAAATGATTATCATGATGCAGCAGAAACCTAAGAACATTAACAAGACAATAAGAGTGCATTTCGCGTTGATAGGGATGCATGTAAAGATCCGTCAGGTGGTCTTGTGGGAAATCTTGACATGACTCAATAGCCCTCACACTAATACCGGGAATTTTTGTACCAAATCCGACCCAGTCTTCTCATTATGAGGCGTTCTTACAATTAACTCATGTTCCTGTGTGCAAACGACGAAGAATCTGCTGTTGAACAATCTCTGGTGCAAGTTTGCAAAGGAGGCATGATTGGGAGTTGGCGACTTCGGGTAAAGGTGGGTGTACAACTGCTGTGTGGCTCGTCTTTTGATGCAGAGGTCCTATATCCCAAAAGCATATCAGCAATCTCAGCGTTTCTGTAACGCTTCATCCTACTGCAATTCTGCTGGCAGGCGGAGTGAAGCTTCAAAGTGACTGCGTATGCATCGTCAACTGATGCTTCGGTTTATGTTGCGACATCTATCGCGTGCACCAACCAATGACTTAGTATCATTTTTGCTGTACTAAGAATAATGAATACTTCTCTTATTCTAGTTCTGTCTTTCTAGTGTTTTGTGTCCCCACAACCGCGACAGAAAAGCCTTTCCTACCATACATTGCTATATGATTTCTCACCGTCTAGGTATATAATGTTCTGAAAGAAGTTCATAACCTTTCTACTGATATACCTTGTAAATCAGAATCCAGTTGTTGGATCCTACACTGGTGTGCAAAAATTAAGGACGAGACGGTTTTTTCAATATAACTTTGTACAAAAGCTTTCCAAATCAACACATTTAATACCGTAAGATCCCCAATACGTAAGGACATGTGTAATGTAAGCAACACTTACTAAAAGAGAAATCAAAGGGGTAAAAGAAGCTTGATTGAAAAAGTAGCATGGAGCGCAATGCGACTGAAGGCCCAAACATCCCTGCGATGTGTGTCCAGCAAGAAACATCCGGTCTTTAGTAGGGGATATGATCCCCCTGACTGCTAGGCAGGTTTCACAGCGTATGCGCATGCTGAGAATGAGGGTGTCAATGAGTTGAGGCATTGCTGCCCATTCGTCTTGCAGCGCCAATCGAATCTCCCGAATCGTTACTGGTGGTAAGGTACGAGCTGCCAAGCGTCTGCCTAGAAAACCCATACATGCTCGATGGGATTGAGATCCAGAGATCGTGCCGGCCAGTCCATACGTTCAATATCCTCACTCTCTAAGAGCTGTTCGGCAGCTACTGTGCGATGACATGGTGCATTGTCGTCCATGAAAAGGAACTGCAGACCCATAGCGCCTCTAAAAAGACGCACATATGGAAGAAGAATCTCGTTACAATAACGGGTCCCGTTGACTGAACCTGCGTCGAAGATGTGAAGGTCTGTACGACTACCAAGCATGATGCCTCCCCAAACGAGAACACCGCTACCTCCATACCTGTCCCTTTCAATGATGTTCGAGGGATGATTGCGACTTCCCCGCTCTCTCCAGATGAGTATGTGATGAGAATCGCTACTCAAACTGAATCTGCTCTCATCTGTAAAGAGTATTCGTCCCCATTCATTGTCTCTCCAATTCCGGTGTTCCCGGCACCACAGAGAACGCCTTCTCCGATGGGCAGGCGTTAAAGGTACACACCGTACAGGGCGTCGTGCAAACAGACCACCACCGTGCAGTCTTCTGGCCACGGTAAAACGCGATATCAGTCGTCCAGTCGCCTGTGTCGTGTGTCTAGCGATTTCTCCCGCTGTCTGCCGCCTGTTTCTTCTGGCCTGTAAGACAATGTACCGGTCATCTGCGGGTGTGGTTCCTCGTGGACGACCAATACTGAACCCCCGGATAGCTGTTAATTTAGTTTGAAATTGTTTCCAAACTCGTGAAACGATGCTGTGAGCAATTCCGAACTCTGCAGCCACACTTGTCACACTGCGGCCTTCCTCCAACTTCCCAATGATTCGACCTCGGGTTAAAGCATCCAGATGTCGTCTAACAGATTGATTATTCGCCATTTCTTGCTGAGGAAGCAACTCGGTGTGATTTTAAATGCTATACGGCGTGCAATCTCTTTGCCAGGAATACTGATCTTACACCGACAACATGCTTTATACTACTCACACTCCCCCATTACGTCTACCTGCATATCTGCGCATGTGCTACCGTACATCACCTTACTTAATCTCCTGATTGGTCTTTCTGTCCACTCTGCCTCTACGTTCAGCTGATATGCTAATTTTTCGACTTCGCCCTTAATTTTTGCACACCAGTGTAGTTGAACACCTTGGGTTAGTGCAGTGCTTCTCAAACTTTCAATACTGGCGCCCCCTTTTCGATCACAATTTTTATCGCGCCCCCCTATACATTAATAATGCACTGAATGCAATAATAATGAACTTTGATGCTAAAGCTACAAAAGGCGATCTTAATTATAAACCATACAAATTAGTAACATAAGTATTAAATTTTGTATACTACTTTTAAGTAATAAATAAATAAATAAAATAATAGGATAATTATTATGTGTGTTATTTTTCCTTTCTCTAATTTTTAAATTGGACTTATTGCAAAATACGGTGGCTGCTTAGAAGACAAAATATAGATATCTGCTAAATATAGAAAAAGAACTCAGAGGGTCAATTTCTAATCATAAGCATTCCTTATAAAAACTTTGCTTTGCAAGACAAGCCCATGGAAGTCGTTAATACTTATTAAACTTGTTCTTAATTTGGTATTAATGAATTAGTTATAAACTACTATGGAGCACTGATAATTAAAAGTATACCGGCTGAAGTACCCGCTTGCACGAGTTCATTTATAAGAAAACAAAACATTATTGAAATAATCGCTGAATTTTGTAAGGAGAGAGTAAAGCCAAGTGCGTGACAATGTTTACAAAAATGTAAAATGATTTTTTTTAAATGATTGCTCAAAGTATAATTAGTTTAAAGCGAACTATAATTTTAAGCCTTACAGAATTATCATTTAGAATTGATGTTGAATAACGAACAATAATATAAAATTCAGATGAAGAATAATTGCATTATTTTTAATATTTAAAGCGAAAAGACTTCAACATGTTTTAACCCTGGAGCAGGCGCGCACTCGATACTAATGGTCCAGCGGGGTTATTGAATCACCCCAATCCTTTTTTATAATTATTTTTATAGTACACCAGTGTTTCTCAAACTTTCAATACTGGCGACCCAATTTTCAATCATAATTTCTGCACTGAAAACAAAAAGCACTTCGTATACTATTACCATTTTGAAAATCCTACCTATGTTAAACAGGATTTTCTGCGGTGGCTGCTTTGAAGACAAAATATAGATCTCAGCTAAATAAAGAAAAAATAACTCAGTGTCAATATCTGATATTAAACCTTTCTTTGAAAAACTTTGCTCTACAAGACAAGCCCATGGAAGTCACTGATAATTATTAAACTTGTTCTTAATTCAGTATTAAGAAACTATTTATAAAATACCTTCTTCAGTACTGATGCATTAAACGTGTACTGGCTGAAACACCGGCTCTTCGCACGAGTTAATTTTTTTAAAAAAATATAACATTATTCTTGATATAATAGCTGAACTGTAAGGAGAGTAAAACTGCGTGCACACGACATTGTATACAAAAATGTAAAATGATTTTTTTAGATAAATGCTATAATTGTAAACTGTTTAAAAGAACTGTAATTTTAAGCATCACAGATTTAGCATTTAGAATTAATGTTAAGTAATGAAAAAGAATATAAGATTCCTATGAATAATAATTGTGTTACTTTTTAATATTTAAAGCGAGAAGACTTTAAAATGTTTTAACCGGGAGCAGGCGCGCACTCGATACTAACGCTGATGGTAGTGCTGGGGAACTCAGTAACCCCAATCATTTATTTATAATTTTTACTCTACACGATACAAATTGGAATTCCAGTGAATAATTTAATTAAGAGAAAGTATACTTACCGGCTTTCAAGGAATGTTCAATCTTTCTTTGATGATTTGAGAAAAAGTCCGATAAAACTGAACTAAAATTATTGACAAGTGAAAGATCTTAATAAAGGACGAAAAGCAAAGATACTTTTCACTAATATTACAGAAATGTTACTTGCTGGCAAAGCTGTCATATTTTGTTCAAGTAATTGTAGTTTTAATGAGCATTCATGATCGAGTGAGTGAATATTAACGTCGCACTGTTCAGCTACACGAGGGCTTTTAGAGACGGACCTCGTAATTTTGAACCATGGTTGACGAGGACGATACTTGAGCTGGCCTCTTTTAACTACCACACCATTCCAACAAGAGGACGTTTGAGCTCTTTACAGATTTAACGTGCCCCTCTCCCTTTCACGACGGTTCTTTAGTGGTACTGGGCTCGAACTCGTGACACCTTTGGTGATCAACAAATAGCAAGTTAAACCTTTTCTTTCTTGTGTCTTTTTGACAAGTAGAACTGAACCTTGTGGTACACTTATGGCTTCATATTTCAGTTGATGGAGTTCTTTAGGAAGCCATTGAAAATTTTCCTTTCGTTTCATGTTCATCGTGTTTCTCAATCATGAACAATATGCATCAGTTTCAACTTCCTTCAATACAGATCACAGATGCCACCGCTGCCTGGTTATAAGTGTATTCAGAAAAAAAAATACGGATGCTCTAAAAAGGATTATGACGTTTTTCACTATGCTTTATATGTTTGAGATTACTCGTAAAAATAAATCTTAGCCAAATAATCCTTCAAAAATCAATCAATTCTTTTCCAAATATCGTAAAACTCTTCATTACTTACAATTTCCCTATGCGAAAAACAAATACATAAAAGATGGGATGGAACTAATGTAGAAACCCTACCAGTAAGTTTGAAGGTCAATCAAGTAAATGACCAGCAAATGTATTATGCTGCCTGGCTGAAAAGTGAATCATGTCTTCCTTTTCTTTCTACAACTAATATACAGTATTTCAATAATAATTACAGTAATGAAATGTTTATCTTCTTAGAATTTTTCTCAGGGTCTGAGTTTCGTTTTTCTTTTAACGAGTAATATTTTATGTCAAAACAGAAGAACGCCAGATGATAAACATAAATTATATCAGTGTTGTTGTGTATTTCTTTTATTATGGAAAAAGTATTTTGTTTCACTTCTTTCCGGTTATTTTTTTTAAAAAAATCATTAAATTTTCGATATGCTCGCGCCCCCCCCAGGGGGCGCGCCCCACACTTTGAGAAACACTGGGTTAGTGACAAAAAATTAGTTCTAAAGGTTTTTAGGAAGTCAGAGCCGAGTCAACAAACACTGCACTCAAGTTGGCTTCTTAGAATTAAGGCTGTTTTGGTAAAAGTACGCGAGCGCTGTAACTAAACGGGAAGCACATTTTCAGACAGAAAAATGACCCAATTTCCATGGAAATTTGCAATATTGTAACTCGTACCTCTGTTAACAATATAGTGTTTTAAAAAATTTAAAAATATTTCGTGAATACTTTTTTGATTTAATACGGGAAGGCAAAGCCCATTTAACATTGCGGTATAGGATAAAAAAAATGTGAAACACATTTTATACCAGAAAAAAATGAATCAACTCGGTTAAAAATGGGAAGTATGATAAAAAGTGCTGCTCGCTAAAGGATAGTGAATCCAGAATATCATATTAATTTTTCATTTCTTTTATATCTGAAAAAATGTTCCAAATCCTTCCCCCGGGTCCTATTCTTTAACATTAACCAGAAACAGACTTAAGTACAAGTTGTCCAGTTAAAAAAATGAGGTCTTTTTATTGGCGCCAATTGGTGGAAAATTTTGACACTAAAAATATCATAAGGATCAATTAGAACTTTACTCACAAAATTTTTAAATGTTAATATCGATTGTTTTATAGTACTCGTATTGATCTGGAAGGAATAACTTTGAAATGATTTAGAATAAATAAATCAGGATATCTGGGTCAATAATTATATGGTCAAAATTTAATCTTTTATTTTAAAGACTTTTTGGGCATCAGTCATTATTATTTCAATTATTTTCTTATTCGGAAAATAAATACTGATAAAGAAAAGCACACAATGTGTAACAACGAAGATAAAAACAGAAAATCGGTGAATCATTTTATATCAGTGAAGAACACACGATGTTTTTTCTCGCTTTAACCACAGTCAGAAGAATAAAAAAAAGCAAAATATTAATGTATTTGTAAGAGAGCTATAAGCAACATAAATATTAATCAAAAATTAAAAAAAGCGATATTAGCTGTTATTTAAAATACTAGTATC
The DNA here is from genome assembly GCA_019973935.1 of Trichonephila clavipes. Taxonomy (NCBI): domain Eukaryota; kingdom Metazoa; phylum Arthropoda; class Arachnida; order Araneae; family Nephilidae; genus Trichonephila; species Trichonephila clavipes. Next base: position 195,465 of record BMAU01006195.1, on the reverse strand, counting down.
AATTAAAATCTCAACGGTCGAAGTTACCGATATTTTTTTTAAAATTATTCATAAGGAAGAATTGGAAATAATCAAAATAAACTAATACAAGTCTTTCTTTTCTTAACTTTGAAACTACTTGCTGCGAGTAATTAACAAAAATTAAAGCAAAATTCTTCTCTTTTAATATGTAATCAAGTTTTGAGTGAATTCAAAATTCTATTTCTCATACAATGCGATAATATTATATTATATAAATTTATAAAAATCACCCATCCCTAATGTATTCAACATTAAAATGAATAAATAAAAATATTCTTACTTGAGAGAAATAGATATTCTTAATAGATCTCTTCATCGATATAAGAAATAGTCACGCCTTGTTTTTTCTTAATGTTATTTGGACATGTGCTTGTAAAAAAGTAATTAGCTCATCGTTGCCATTCCTATAAGTTGTAAATTAACTTCTCGATTGATTGATTGAATATTAACTTCGCACTGTTCAGCTACACGAGGGCTTTTGGCGACGTACCACGTAATTTTGAACCATGGTCAAGTGACGTGGACGACTCCTGAGCTGGCACCCCCTCTCCTAGCTACCACACCACACCAACGGGAGGACGTTTCAGCTCTCCACAGATTTAACGTGCATCGCTGCCCTACACGGCGGGTCTTTAGTGGTACTGGGATAGAACCCGTGACAAAGCAAGCCACGGTCCGATACCTATACCACTCGGCTACCGCGGCCAATTAACTTCTCGAATAAATAAAAATCAGTACTAGCAGCTGTAAATCATAATCAAAGTTACAAGTATTTTCATGTGTTTAGTTCTTTGTACTATTTAGTAATACGAGAGCTATTGCGACGGATCTCGTATTTTTAACGCCGGTGAAATTACGAAGACGTTACATAAACTGACAACGCTAATTGGAGTACTCAGATTTAACGTGCATCGGTCCCCTAAACTTGGCATTCTTCAGTGTCATCAGGACTCGAACCCGCTGCGTTCCAGTCACGATTTCATGATTATAACTGCTGGCCTACTGCGGGAACACGAAAAAGACAGATTTAGTTTAGAAGGAAAGAAAGTATATTTAATAGAAATCGCCTTTAAGTAATTTTTTATCTATAAAAATAAAGGAAATGAAAATAGTCTTTAAATAGAATCCTTAATTTTTTTTAAAACCATTGAAAAATAAAACATGTTTTTGTACTTCACATATTAAATGTTTGTTTAGAATAAAATTTCTTCAAAAATCCATTTACAAGTGTTTTAAGAACCCAGTCAATCTATATATATATATATATATATATATATATATATATATATATATATATATAATCAATATAAAAGAATTTTTTTTCAATATATAATCATATACATATACATACACATATATATAAATTTATACACACATATACATACACACATATACATTATATATATATTAAATATATATACTGCTCAAAATAATTAAAGGATATTGCAGTTTTAGGTGGATCTTGTGGCTGGGAAACGTTTTTGCTGATTGATACATGGTTGACAGACGTGGTAGGTTATATGGGAATAAATTACACGTTTGACAGAAAAAAATGCATTTTATTGCGCATTTGTGTACAAAAGGAAAAAAAACACAATTTGTGCATATGAGAAAAAAAGAAGAAAAGGTGTTTTCCTCAAAGGAAATAATTTTCAGTAGGGTGTATGGTTTCCACAGACGGCCAGCAACGTTGAGCACCTTTGAGGCATGGAGTCAATGAGACTATTAATCACGGGTTGGAGTATTCTGTCCCACTCTTCCAGAAGAGCTCTTTCCAGTTCTTGGAGAGTTTGTGGGGTGGTTGGCGGCCAGAAACTCGTCTTCCTAGAGCGTCCCAAACGTGCTCTATTTGATTCATGTCTGGAGAACACGCTGGCCATTCCATTCGTACGATCCCTTCCTCGAAAAGGGAATCCTCCACGAGGTTAGCACGATGTGGCCTGCTGTTACGTCCATTAAAATGAAGTCATCTCCGATTGCTGCAGCGTAAGGGACTACAACAGGTCTGAGGACCTCATCCCTATATCCGCGAGCAGTCAGAGGTTATCTCGAATGATGTAGAGGTCTGTGCGCCCGTCAATGGAGATGCCACCATACACCAACACTTCTCCACCGCCAAATCTGACACTTTCATGCACGAACGCAGGATTATTCCTACTGCCACGGTCCCTCCAGATGAAAATACGCCTATTATCCGGATGAACAGAAAAATGGGACTCGTCAGAAAAAAAGAGAGCATTGTTCCATTCATTTCTCCTCCAGTTCACATGTTCTGTTGCTCACTCCCTGCGGTCGCGACGATGTCTTGACGTTAGTCTAACACATACCAGTGGTCGGCGAGCATACAGACCTAAACCATGGAGCCGGTTTCGAACAGTCTGAATTGAAACCGTGGTGTCAGTAGCCGAGCGAAGGTGTTGTTGGAGAAGAGTAGCGTTCATATTTCGGTGTCTCCGAGCCGTTAACACTAAATAACAATCTTCATTGGGCGTTGTTGCCCGTCTACGACCTTCTCCTGGTTTTCGGTCTGCACTTTCAGTCTCCAAAAAACGGTTCCAGATTCTGGAAATCACACTTTGTGACACTCCAATGGCTTGCGCTACTTCGGCTTGAGTTTGGCCTCCTTCTAACCTACCAACAGCTATCCAAGCTTCTGAATCGGTTAAATGACTTCTCTAAGACATCGTACTCATCGAAACAAAGCAGTCACTGAACGCCGATCATCCTTGTCTTCATTTCAATTGAAAGTCAAATTTCATTCGCTGCCGCTGAAGCGACGTTTTTGACGTCGAACTCATACTTAGCATACTCCACAGTTTGAAAATCAGAAAAATTTGCATTTGTGATTCTCTTCTTCCATTTTCGGCAAAAAAAAATTTCGCTTATATCTTTATTTTATATAAAACTTACAATATCCTTTAATTGTTTTTAGCAGTATATATATATATATATATATATATATAAATTTTTTCTATAAATTTTATATATATATATATATATATATATATATATATATATATATATATATTTGTAAATCTGTATATTATGTGATGTGTATATTTCTCACTTCTAATTATCTATCTCACTTATTTTAAATTAGTGTTTGAATTTGTTTGATATTTAGGGATTTTAGCTCTACCTTCAGGTATATTTTTCATGGAAGTAATCCCTATTTTAGTTTCAAAAATAAGGAAAATTTAAAATTTTGATTTCCTAAGCCCTTAAACTAAGAGATTTGAAGAAAAGTAAGCGTAGAATATGATGTTATAAAATATTAACGCCAATATGGTCAAATGTTTTTAAAATTTTTTTTTCTCTTTACATATCTCGTTCCCTGCAATTTCGAACTATAAATAGTGAGGCAAAATAATCACATCGTTGTAGGATAGAGGAAATTCTAGAAATATACACTGTTACATTTTTGCTGATACGGCCTCAGTAGTTGAGATTTGATGAACACGACCAACCAACCAAAATTGTTTCACATTCAAAGCTTGGTTCAAATCTCTGAATTTACCAAAAACCATTCACAAACTTGGTACTTATGAAGTATATCTTCAACCATTCATTTTGTAACGTCTTCTGATTCGACGAATTGGTCGATGATATACGACGTAAGAGCAAAGCAAAGAGTAATTGACGCTATTGAATCTATTAGGATTCCTAGCTCTTATGTTGTTGTAGTTTGGACGTGAAGAGAGTTGTACTTAAGTGCTGCCATCTTTAGCTCCTTTACAAACACTAATTTTGATTAAAAAAATATTAGTTTTTTTTTTTTTTTTTAAGAAAACACATTTGTAAACTTTGTTTAAAAAAATACAAAGTGAAGGAAAAAATTTTGCTCAATTTTCGGATTTTGATCGTCTTTGTAGATAAAAAATAATCTTGAACAAACTTGAGTGTTTATCGACTTTTATTACCTTTCTTTGTGTACAGTTGTTTAAAAAAAAACTTTTTTATCAGTATAAGTATTTATTTTTTTAACAAAAATAATAAAACAGAGATTATTTTGAAAAAAATATTTTAAATTTTCTTTTGTTTTATATATTTTATTAAGCGCACCTCATAGCACAACATTACAATTATTACACATATAACGATTCTCTTTTCTTTCTCTTTTTCGTTTCCCGGCTGGGTGGCGTAGTTTGTTTCTCGCTTGCCTTTTGCACTTAAGGTTGCGGGTTCGACCCCGGCCCAAGTCGGTGGAATTTCATGAACAAGAAATTCAACAGCGCCCATGGCGTATGATTTGTAAGACATTTACCCGTGGGTGTTGCCCTACTTCTACATTTTCCTCGCGACCTAGAGGTGAGGGAGTGAAGGAAGAACCAGACGTTGCCATAATCTTAATATCATTTTATTAAGATCTTAACTTAAACACTATATAATAATGATATTCTTATTCAAACCAAGTGAATCTGTGATAAGGAGACACACAATACGTATTACCAAATAATCGCGTCACTGATCACTGTTTAACTTTACCGATTAATCCTAATCTCAATAAACACACTGTTCCTAGTAGTTTAAATAAAGTTTCTTACTGTGTTCTATTTGGGGTACGCAGCAATTCGCTTGAATCCTAACTGATGACTCTTTAACTTGTGTAGAATGGTATCCACCTTTAACTTGAACGTACTGGTCCGGGTATATTAAATCTTGTGTGTGTGAATGCGGGATTGGCTCTCACTTTAGCTTAATCACTTAAACACACATAGTCCTCGTACACTGGTGGACAATTGCTAAGGACGGATCACAAATTGCTATGTAGCATAACATTAAGCGAGAAATGAGGTCTAGTAGGATAAAATATAGTTGCCACACTGTTCAGACATTAGAATAAAGAATATTTATTGTTCTGGAAAGTACAAAAGCTGTGAAACATCTGAAAGGAAAAAAAATGTTCATTTGATCTGCGTACGGAGAAATGGAACAATGCATCTAAAAGTCAGCAGGCACCTTAAAGAAAGGTATCAGTACGAGATATGTCCACCGTGGAGTGTGATGCAACATTCCACACGTCGTACCATACTTTGCACAACATTATCCAGCAGCTGTTGAGACAATTTATCCCATTCCCCTGTGAGTGCCCTGATGAAGGTGTTCTTGTTTGTCGGAGGATAGTTTCGACCAGCAACTTGCCTCCCCAAAGCATCCCACACATTTTCAATGGGGTTTAGATCTGGAGAACGCGCTGGTCATACGAGACATTGAATACCCTCACTGTCTAGACAATCCTGAACAGCGAGTGTTCGATGACATGTTGCGTTGTCGTCCATAAAAACAAATTTATCACCTACAGCATCACGGAAAAGACGAACATGAGGAAGTAGAACTTCATCAATGTATCGTTGGCCCGTCATAGTCCCATTCGCAACCACATGTAGGCGCGTGCGGCCATTGATCATGATGCCGGCCCACACCATGATACTGCATGTCGGATATCGGTCATTTTGCTGGATATTTTCTGGACGATAAGCAGTACCACTCTCACGCCAGATCAGTTGGCGTCTACAATCCGATGACAGACAGAACCTACTCTCATCTGAGAATAGTACGCATGCCCAGTCCTGTTCAGTCCAACTGTGATGCTCACGACACCATTGCAAACGGGCAGTACGGTGCTGTCTGGTCAATGGGACACACACAACAAGTCTGCGTGCGTATAGTCCTCCTCCCCTCAAACGTCTGGCAACAGTTTTTCGGGAGATCTGCTTTCCTGAGACAGCAAGAAACTGATTTGCCACCTGCTGAGCTATGGTGCGCCTGTTCATTTTTGCTGATAGGACGATATATCTGTCTTCTGCAGGCGTTGTACTTCTAACACGACCTCCCGCCGTGCCGTCTACTACACATTCCAGTAGTTTTAAATGACTTCCACAGCCGTGAAACAACGCTGTGAGCGATGTCGAACTCCCTGGCAACATGTGTTATTTTTCGCCCTTCTTCGATCTTTCCAATAATTCGGCCACGCATAAAATCATCTATGTGATGTCGGGAAGACATGCCAAAAATTTTAAGTTCGTCTATTAAATCTTTCTTGTAAAACTTTGACTTGAAACAACAACTGTCCACACGCGTCAAAACCTTTAAAGCTCTTATGAACGCTATCACGTGATGAACAGACGTGGAAAAAAAATGTGCATATATACTCATACTTCTTCTTACTAATATCCCGCACTTATTCTAATTTTCCACATTTTGCTTCCTTTCCTTTTGTGGTTGCTATGGATGATAGTGTTATCCGTCCTTAGCAATTGTCCAGCAGTGTTTAATCACTTCCCGTAGCCACCTCGCGTACACTAAACTTCTACTACTTATAAGATCTCTAACTTGAATATTTCTCGTGTTTCACTTCTCGAGTTGGTTGTAAAGAATTGCTATTCTAGGCCCAAAGAAACTCAAAAGATTTGGTGGAAGTTGCGATGAGCCCGTTGCAGATTAAGCAGCATATAAAAAAATCCCTTAAATAACTGTTTGGCTTGGGTGCTGTCGTCAAAATTAAATGCCTAGAACAAATTCGCATTGAGTTCTGGTGCCCCCCTCTGGGGAGGAAACTAAATGTCATAATTACTTGCAGCAATTGGTATCGACTATATGGTGTCGCACTAAAAAACGCTACCCGCTTCTGAGGAATGTACTAGGTCTTCAAAAGTAAAAATGTCAATCCGCTGCCCCATTGGAACAAAAATATCTTGTTCTTTTGATATTTCTTTTCGCACAACACATAGAGCGGAATTTTGGGGAAGCTTTTTCGTATATTGATGGAACAAAACAAGGAAAATGAAGTTCCGTTAGTTGTACAATTACAGATGATTTGTCCTACCCGATTTTTTTTTATAATTGTATCACAATGATAGCTTTCTGTTAGTTTTCTATTAATTTGCTTCTGATAGCGATATTTTATTCATCTCCTTTCTTAAAACAACATATGCATTCCAAACGCAGATGTCTTGCATATCTCTGTCCGGGTGTGTGTGAAAGAATACTTTTTTTAATAATATTTATATAAATTTACTCTAAACTTTATTGAAATTTACTGATTTTTAATAACGAATTGCTATCAGGCTCACGATTGCAAACAGCGATCAGATGCGAGTGGAAAATTAACAGCAATATAAAACACGACTCCCTTTGTCGAATGATCTCAATTGCGCACAGTTTGGGTGGCCGCGGTAGCCGAGCGGTATAGGTATCGGATCGTGGCTTGCCTTGTCACGAGTTCGAGCCCAATACCACTGAAGACCCGCCGTGTAGGGCAGCGATGCACGTTAAATCTGTCGAGAGCTGAAACGTCCTCCCGTTGGTGTGGTGTGGTGTGGTAGTTAGGAGAGGGGAGTGCCAGCTCAGGTGTCGTCCACGTCACTTGACCATGGTTCAAAATTACGTGCTCCGTCGCCAAAAGCCCTAGTGTAGCTGAACAGTGCGACGTTAATATTCAATCAATCAATCAGGCGCACAGTTTGGCCAGATTAGCTCGATTGCGAAATTTAAGTTAATTTATTGATTCTCAATATTGTTTTGTTGGTGGTGGTGGTGGTGCAGTCCACCTTAAACAGTTTGAAAATTTGGTGGGACACTAAAAATAAAATAAGTTTTAAAAAATTTTACTTATCTATAATACACTATGTAAACTAGTTTAAAATCCTACTTTTCAATGTTAAATGAAATAATATGTACGACGAAAACAACAAAACGCTTATTGAGTAATTAATTATAAAATATGCATTTAATGCGAAATTTCAGTTTGATTATTTTTGATAATTTCGTTTATATTTGGTAGTAAAAATGGTAATGCAACTCTCATTTCGTCATCTATGCTTAAAATTTTCTTTTTTTTCATTCTTACAATTGTTAATGCTGAAAATCCGAATTCACACAAATAAGATGTTACAATTTCCTGCAATATTTTTCAAGCTTTTTTGGCTATTTATAGAGGGGATAACACCCCCTAGTATTAATCCAAAATGAATTAATTGATTCGTTTGAATATTTTGAAATTAAATCTCGATTATATATAGAGAGAGTAAAATTAGTTCTTTCTCTTCATTTTTAAATTTAATTTACATGCAGATATATCCGTTATTAAAATAGGATTACGAACCTAATCAAATTTATGACATCTAAATTTTAGAATTAATGAATAACTCTATTCTCTAGTGTTGTCAGATATTCATTAACAATTTATGAATAGTTTGTTTATTTTTATAATACGCCTGAATGGTTTGGTTCTGGATTTTTTTATTTTTTTTCTCAGTCGAAAAACTTTGGCGGCACACAACAGTCTCGCGGCACAGTGTTTGAAAAAATCACTGGGTTAATTAAACGTGTTTCAAAATTATGAGGCCAATTGCCAATATCTCTATTTCTAAATACGGTATTAATAAATAAGCAATCACACGTTTTGTCTCTGTGCTTATGGTTCAAAATTATGATGCGGATAGTATTTATTTTTATTTAGCCCACCCCGCGCTTGGCTTCTTGACCATCTGACGCCAAGCCTCCCAGTACCGACTGATGATGTCAACAGCCGGGTATTCACCGAGTCCAGTGCATTGAGGCAGGTGGTCGTCATCTATTCTGGCATGGCCGCAGAGTGGGCAGGCCACGTTAGCAGCCACGCCAAGCCAATGGAGGTATACTCTCAAAAAGTCATGTCCGGTAGTTAGGCGAATACGGGCAACAGGCTCGGCTCTCTTCAGGTTCCTCGGGATTGGGCTCATAGAGTGTGGCCAGTTTCCTATAGCTTTCCAAAACTTTTTTTTCGTGTCATGGCAGTGTATTTGTCAATGTATATGAATATGATGCTCTTTGCTCTTCTGAGGGTCAAGGGAACTTCCGGTTGGGTCAACTCGGCTCTCTGCTTGGCTTTTTGGTTTCGGCTCTTTCATTGCCGGGGATCCCAACATGACTTTGGACCCACTGTAAGGCAGCAGTCCAGCCATATGGGATGAACTCGGAAAATTTAGTTTGGCACTGAATTGTGTTATGACAGTCAGTTGGTGTATTACTTTTTCAAGCTAAAATTGCAGCTTCGGAGTCTATGAAGAAGACAGCTTTTGCAGGAGCTAGGCCAGAAGATAGTAAATGCGCTGTAGATTCACAGACAGCCAAGACTTCACCATCGTTGTTAGTGACGTTCTTTCCCACGGCCAATGAGCCCTCAAACAGCCGACAGAACCATCCGATGCCAGCTCTATTTGTTTCTGGCAGGTATGAGCCGTCAGTGTAGATCTGGAGCCTCTTTCATTTGCTGGATATCTTTCTTCGATCGTTTTGTGGATAGTGAATCTTACTATTTCACAAAAAAAGGTGCTTGGAAGCGTTCAACACAAGATGCATCCCGATGATAGCTCTTAACGATCTTTGTTAATTATTTAACTTATTGGATTCGAAGTTACGTTCCCCGTAAAAAGTGTTCACAAAATTTGTTGTAGAAAATGGAACCTGGCATTAATATCCAAATGAAAGCATTAGAGGGAAGAATTTGAATGTTTTACCTTTACTGGAAACTGCGAAATTAAGTTTTTTTTTAAAAAATGAAAAGTTTTTAAGAAAAGTTGTGTAAATATTTTATTACAATACATTTATTGTAATATTTTTTATTTTCTTTAAAAAATTATTTCAGGAATTATATTCAAAATACAATCTTTAAAAACGGTTTTTAGCGGTCAATGAAATTTGCTTACCGCAAAGCGTTTATTTAAGGAGTCATTGCATGATTTCTAAAAAACACCTTTTATTTAATGATTTTCATAACGTTTTTTGGTTTTTTCCTATGTTTACGCTTTATGTAAAACAATTTTTGGGCTCAAAATACAAAGAAGCTAAAATCATGAATTTTGAATTTTTTTGTGTTATTTTTCCTATAATTATTAACATAGACTGATTGAGAATATAAATTACAAATACTTCAAACGAAAGTTGGTGCGGGTATTTTGGAGGATCAATTAAGGCTTATTGAAAATACTTTGAACATTGTAGAAATTCAAAATTTAACCATTTTTTATGAAATAAGTACTGCATTGATTAAAAGATTAAAAATACGTATCAATTTTTGTTACATATATTTTAAAAAGTTGATAAGGTAAAGGTTATGCAATTTTACGTGGAGCCTTAGAGAAAGCTCATATATATATTATCCACTCTTAAAACAATAGTTAGAAATATATCGAGGCATTTGGCGCAGTTAAAAAAAAGCCTTAGAATTTGCGTTAACGAAAAGATAAATTAGATTAATTAGATAAATTAGATTAGAAAATTTTTTGAGATAAATTAGCTTAGAATGTTTTTTTCCCATTGGGTTGTGAATAAAAAAAAAAAAATATATCATAACATTGGTTTTTTTTTAACTTAAAGCTTTCAAATTTTGGGAGACTGTAGAAAAATATGTTAAGAATAATTTAGTAAAAAGAAAAATGATTTGAATTTTTGACCGATTTCTATCAATTGAATCGTGTTTATCAATAGGTATGCGAAACAGATGTAATTATCTATTACCCCAAGCAAGAAAAATATTTTTCGTATAAAAAAGACAAAAGTGTTATAATAAAACACCTTTCAAAATTTGTTAGGTATTTTTTCAACAGGGAATTATGTTTCAAAATGACTTAAATACAGAGAATATGTTGTTTTAAAAATAAATATAACGTAATACAGCAAAGGATAACATATATTCTTCAATTTTACAACAAAAAGATTTCTTATTGTTACACTTGTGCTTCTCACCTATGAAGCATTTTTCACAGCGATGTCTGTCTGACATATGAATTGAAATATTGAGATATTTAGAACATGTATCAGACTGAGTGAAGCATTTCTTGCAAATTCAGCGTACTTTCTTTCATCTTGATGTGGAAGAACATAGTAATAAGGTGAAGCTATGGTTTTCAGAACAGATTTTTGATTGAAACAAATGCCGATCTCTCGTTCCAGGACTGTTTTAAAAACATTGATGGGTGTCTTGTGAAGTTTCTGTTCAAGTACATAAAGAGAAAAATCATCATATTCGCAAAAGAAAAACGTCAAAGTTGCATCATAAACGCGTCTCCATGTAGATTCACGCCTTAAAATGGAGGATTCAGTAGTATAAAATTGTTCAAAAACATTGGACTGAATACTTGTTATTATTCCCTTATAACACGGATAAAAATTCCAGTGTGGAAAAGAGGTGCACGCGAGACCATTATTTGCTATTAAAAACTTATTTATCGGCATTGTATTAATATTTGCACCCGTTCCTGCTTTCATTTCATGACCATTTTTTGTCTTTGGTTGACCATCATTATCTATGATTATCATGTCCCAGTGACGGAAGGGTTCGTAATTATGTACTAAAACGTGAGATTTTGCAACTTGGGAGAATGCGTGAGAGTAGCACATGCGGAATATGGGGAAACTTCTATTGTGTATCAAAAATTGGTGATAAAACTTTCCATCCAAGTATTGAAATTCTTCTGGGCTTGATATTTGAAAAAGTATCAAGTTTCGCATTTTCGTGATATAAGTCATTTCTTCTGGACTACTACTAATTTTTGTCAGATTCAGAAGAATAGAAGACTGAAATATTAAAAACAAAGTTTTTTTTATGAATTCATCTTAATATCTCTAGATTTTTTTAATTTTATATAAATATTTTTAGGTATATAGTATGTATTATACTGTGAACCAAATTTACCAAGTAAGCGATATTTTACCTCATATTATATAGTAACCTAGGGCTTTTGGCGACGAACCTCGTAAGTGTGACCCTCGCTTAAGTGGTGGGGGTGTACCATGAGCTGCCACCCACTCTCCTAATTTCGACAGCAACTGGAGGACTATAAGCATCAACAGATTCAACATTTATTGACTATTTTTACACGGCGGGGCTTTAGTGGCACCCGGACTCGAAAACGCGACTCTAAAGCAAAGAGTTCGTGAGCATAGGCACAAGGCTACCACGTGCTACATCAATTTCAACACCAAACGAAAGGATTTCACTAATTTTAAAAGTTTCTCCAAATGCTTACATCGTTATTGTTTTTTGTTCAAACGCACACGCAAATGTTTCCGCAGTAGACTTTCATTTGCAGAATTTGGGATGTCTTTTGATGCGACGAATTTGATCGACGGTATAATACGTACGAACAGAGTTTTATTTACACGCTATAGAAGACTGAAACATACTTAAAAAATTTACGAACACCGAAGATTTAGAAAAAAACCTATATTAAGACTTTAGCTACAATGAAACCAGTTAACTTTTAACCCCACTCCTTTTCTTCCTTGTAACTTTTCACATGAACGCCCAAAATACCCCAGTGTTTGATCTTAGGGTACATGCAAGTCCAAGCCTAGGGGGAGGGTCACTCAGTGAAACAATCTTTATCATACGGCAGCCAATTGCCATCTTAATGTTAGAGCATTTCAAGGGCTTCAAAAAGCAATCAAGGAGGAAGTTAAAAAATACCCCAAAAATGATAAAAAAAAAAACTTTTTTAGCGTGGTCGAAATGTTAACGTAAAGTCTACTGTGCTGCAGGAAAGGACTGTAAATAACATCATTTAATAAATAATTGTGGTCTGAAATTGGTCACACAATTTATGAGTCAACCTGTATGTTGAAAACATTGTAATTTGGACTGAATTGATATCAACCGAGCCCGGAATTATACTTTCAAAATTAAATCTCATATTTTAAACACTAAATTATCGGGTGCTCGTTTGATATCACGGAGCACGCGCCAAGTCGTAGTTTATGTTCGCCAAGATGAGCGATAAAATTGCATTATATTTACCTTGATATTTTTATCATCTGATGATGTGATTGCCATGGCTGTAATAATCATGGGGATAATGTATATCAGAAATTAATTTGTTTTTTCTCACGGTAATCCTATTAATTTCAGACGATTTTAATTCGATTTCTTAAAAAAATTTCCCGTTTTCATTACACTTGAATTGTATTAATAATATAATATAAAAATACAATTATATTGTATGTGTTAATATTCGTTATTCATAATAACTGCTTTTTATATATATTTATAAATATTACATATTATGTTATTTGTTTATAAATATGTTACGTATTTATAATTTTTATTTTTCTATTCATTTCTAAATATTATTATGATATTTATTTATAACTATTATGTTATATGAGTATTCTTACGTATAATTTTTATTATATTACAATACGGTGATCATTCTTTTTTTATAACTAGTGTTAGATTATTATTAATAAATTATTATTAGTAGTAGTAGATTATTATTAGCAAATTATTGTTATTAAATTATTATTATGATTATATATTGCATAATATTAGTACATGTACCTTTTTTATTGTATTATATTATATTACTATTCATTATTTATTTATTGATCTTGGTTACTCTCAATCTCTTCCTATATTCTTCCTTTCAAATATATTTCAATGTTTTTCAAAATAATTCTTTAAAGTTAACTTTCCGATAGGGAAACTAGCTTGGATTCCTTTATCGCGCCAAGCAGTGCTTGGTGTCTTGCCCTGTTATATCAAACTAGTTCCAATTACCACTACTTTTGTCGTGGAAATATTTTAGTTACAAATTTATTCACAAGAAAGAATAAGAAACAATCCAAATTGTCAATAATCGTCTTTCTTCGCTGGATTTTGAAAGCCCTTGCTGTAAGGAAGAGACAAATGTTAAAACAAAATTATCCCTTTGTAATATGTGGTGATCAAATTTTGTGTGAGTGAATTAAAAATTCTACCACTCAAACTATGCTATAAAATGATATTTAAAAGCAACTCGATTTAAACAAAGTTATGAAAATCCTCCTCTTTGCTAATGTATAAAAATATGAAAGGAATAGAAAGATATTACCTCACAGGGATATATTTTTTTAAAAGTTCTCCCCATCGATGCAACAAATAAAATACCTTTCTTCACGTCACAGAGATATTGATCTGCAATAGATCCTCCATCCCAACAGATAAAAAAAGAAGTTATAGCTCTTATATTGTTAATCTTAATATTGCTTGTAGATGTTTCTAAAAAAATAATGAACTTATCGTTGCCATTTTTGAGCTGTTATTTTTTTCGAAAAAATGGAGATTAATAATGTCCGCCGTTAATCAAAGGTTAAAATATTTTCACGTATTCATCCCTTTGAAGTGAGTGAGTGTTTATAAAGGTCACGCTAAATCAAGTCCCAAAGATGAAACTTTAGTTAAAACCCCTTCCAAATTAACCGTACTACACCAAATGGAAGACTGACTCTTTTCAGATTTAACGTCCATCAGCTCCTCGGCATATCGAATCATCAGTGGCTCTGTGACTCGAACTCGTGTTACACCTGTCACGATTCTTGTGCATAACCACTCGGCTACTACGGCCATACTATTCTTCGAAAGCAAAATATTTATGTAACAAGAATTATAAAAATAAAATTAAAATCATTCCAACAAAGGTGAACAAAAAAAATTTCTTTTAGTTACTTTTTATTAAATATTTACAATTAATATAAATATACATATGACAGAATCACAATATAAAGTGGCAAAATAGGAAGCAATTTTCTATTTTACTTCCTATATTATTATTTTTGTTACTATTCATTAATTAAATTTAACTATTCCAATAAAATAGAACAGTAAAAAGAAATCACATTCCAGAAACTAAGCCATTCCAGATGGGATTCAAACCCACGGCTTTTGGATTAGAAGTTCATCGTGCTACAGGGATCGAACGAGCGATTTTTCTTTCTAAATATGGTGTTTCACTATCATTCTTGTTTGCGCTAATTATTCATTAATTAATGAACTAATATTTGAATAAACTGTATTAATATCAAGCGCCCTTTAGTACACGTAAACAAAAATGTGTTTGAACTTAAGTGGATGAATAAAAGTATTTTATTAACATTTGAAAATTTGAACAAGATGTATATATATTGGCAGAGTGTGACCTAATTGTTGGGATTGAAAAATCAATGTAGCCAAAGCTACGGAGATGAAAATGATAATCCCTATTTAAAACAATTTAAAATTCTGTTGCACAAATAATTGTGTGTCCAATTACTTGTACAGTATTTCTAAAACAATATTAAAGTGATAGAAGAAATCTTAGTGATAAAGAGAAAATTGTGCGCATGTCATTACATCTTTCAAGCCTGCTGTTAGCATTGCGAGTCACCGCGGTAGCCAAGTGGCATAGGTATCGGATCATGGCTTGCCTTGTTACGAGTTCGAGCCCAGTATCACTAAAGACCCGCCGTGTAGGGCAGCGATGCACGTTAAATCTGTCGAGAGCTGAAACGTTCTCCCGTTGGTGTGGTGTGGTAGTTAGGAGAGTGGGTGCCAGCTAAGCTGTCATCCATGTCACTTGACCAAGGTTCAAAATTACGTGGTCCGTCGCCAAAAGCCCTCGTGTAGCTAACCAGTGCGACGTTAATATTCAATCAATCAATTTAGCATTGCAAAAATATTGTACAAAAATAGGCCGTCAAATTTGATAGCGTTGTGGCTTATGTATTTCAGGAGTACTTTCAGATATGTAATGTAATAAAAAGACCATTTTAGTCCATCATTTTGTATTAGTACGGTAAATTGAACATTTATATATATATATATATATATATATATATATAGTTATATATATATATATATATATATATATATATACAGTTATATATATATATATATATATATAACTGGCTTGTTATTTACACAAATGCTTCAGAGCAGTGCTTCTCAAACTTTCAATGCTTGCGACCCTATATTCAATTAGATTTTACATCACCCACTCTCTCCATACCATAATGTACTAATATCAATGATACTATAATTTGAAGCAAAGTATAGAATACGACTCTAATCTCTTACGGTGTCACCGACGTATGTAAATGTCTCGCTCACAGTCAAAGCGTTCTTTACCACGGACGTCTTTTTGAAGTACGATCTTTTTCATGCACTGCCATCCATAAAATTATTCCGAAGGCTTTGGAATGCAGTAAAAGGACCTATACAGTGTTTGCGAGTGATTTATTTATTTCAGATAATTTGCTTATTTATTCCTCCCCCCTTCTCCAATACATTACATACGCGGAAAACGCGGTGGCTTTACTTTAAATTGACAGTAAAGGGATTAATTACAAATTGTACAAATTATCAAGAGAAGTATTAATTTTTGTACGTAATTTTATTTATGTAAGCCCATGGGGGCATTGGTAATTATTAAACTTGTTCATAAATTAGTATTGTAAAATACATTGTGCCCTACTGAAACATTTATAATTGCATCATGCCAGTGTAAATGCGTGTTTATTGTGTCAGAATGTGTTTTTTGTTTGTTTACTTTCAGTAAATTAAAAAAAAATTTTAAATAACCTTTTGGGGTGGTTTGTCTTATCGGCCGTTGTGGCCGCGGTAGCCGAGTGGTATAGGTATCGGATCGTGGCTTGCCTGGTCACGAGTTCGATCCCAGTACCACTAAAGACCCGCCGTGTAGGGCAGCGATGCACGTTAAATCTGTCGAGAGCTGAAACTTCCTCCCGTTGGTGTGGTGTGGTAGTTAGGAGAGGGGGGTGCCAGCTCAGGTGTCGTCCACGTCACTTGACCATGGTTCAAAATTACGTGGTCCGTCGCCAAAAGCCCTCGTGTAGCTGAACAGTGCGACGTTAATATTAAATCAATCAATTTAGCATTGCGAAAATATTGTACAAAAATAGGCCGTCAAATTTGATAGCGTTGTGGCTTATTATGTATTTCAGGAGTACATTCAGATATGTAATGTAATAAAAAGTAAGACCATTTTAGTCCATCCTTTTGTATTAGTACGGTAAATTGAACACACACACACAAATATATATATATATAACTGGCATGTGTTATTTACACAAATGCTTCAGAGCAGTGCTTCTCAAACTTTCAATGCTTGCGACTCTATATTCAATTATAGTTTTCATCACCCACCCTCTCCATACCATAATGTACTATTATCAATGATACTATAATTTGAAGCAAAGTATAGAATACGACTCTATACTCTTACGGTGTCACCGACGTATGCAAATGTCTCGCTCAGTCAAAGCGTTCTTTACCACGGACGTCTTTTTGAAGTACGATCCTTTTCATGCACTGTCATCCATAAAATTATTCCGAAGGCTTTGGAATGCAGTAAAAAGACCTATACAGTGTTTGCGAGTGATTTATTTATTTCAGATAATTTGCTTATTTATTCCTCCCCCTTCTCTAATACATTACATACGTGGAAAACGCGGTGGCTTTACTTTAAATTGACAGTAAAGGGATTAATTAAAAATTGTACGAATTATCAAGATAAGTATTAATTTTTTATGTAATTTTATTTATGTAAGCCCATGGGGGCATTGATAATTATTAAACTTGTTCATAAATTAGTATTGTAAAATACATTGTGCCCTACTGAAACATTTATAATTGCATCATGCCAGTGTAAATGCGTGTTTATTGTGTCAGAATGTGTTTTTTTGTTTGTTTACTTTCAGTAAATTAAAAAAATTTAAATAACCTTTTGGGGTGGTTTGTCTTATCGGCCGTTTATGCCGCCAAGTGTTTGGTGCCGCCAAGTAAATGCACCAAACTTGAATTTCGTACTGTTACGCGTTGTGGTAGGCTTGATACTCCGAAACATAACACACAGAAACGCACCAAATCGGCGATTTTTAAAACTGTAGCGGAGAAGCGGCCGATTCAATAATTTCACCATCTTTTATTTTTGACTTTTCCGTATACTCGTGCGGCCGCGGTAGCCGAGGGGTCAAGGTATCGGATCGCAGCAGGCATGACAAATTCGAGCCCAGTACCACTATAAACCCACATTGTGGGGGAGCGATACACGTTCAATCTGGCGAGATCTCAAACGTCCTCCCGTTGGAGTGGTGTGGTAGTTAGGAGAGGGGTGCTAGTTCAGCTTTCATCCTCGTCCCTTGACCATGGTTCAAAATTACGAGGTCTGTCGCCAAAAGCCCTCGTGTAGCTGAACATTGCGACGTTAACATTCACTCACTTACTCCCTCCATGTGCTCGTGCCCCTCGCGTAGAGTTATTACACCCCCTTAAGGATGCGTGCATAACAGTTTTAGAAATGCTTTAGATCAAAAAATAAACAAACCATGGCATCATAAATTACACACCTTGCGATGCTTTCGACCTAGTCATCCCCACCATTGAGAAACATTTGTCGCAGCGTGTACTTATTTAGCTTGAAAAACCACTCTGTTAAAACTCAGTGCCCCTTCGATGAAAGGAATTGTCTCGCAGCTTTATTCACCTCAGAAATGT
Source organism: Trichonephila clavipes (assembly GCA_019973935.1). Lineage (NCBI taxonomy): Eukaryota > Metazoa > Arthropoda > Arachnida > Araneae > Nephilidae > Trichonephila > Trichonephila clavipes. The sequence goes on along the minus strand of BMAU01006195.1, from coordinate 177,155 downwards.
TTGGATGTTACGTCGCAGGAGGGTGATTTTCTACTGTGAACAGGTGTAGGCGAACAGGTTAAAGTCCGTTGGGTCAATTTTGTTTTTAAGCCGTGGATGTAGAGAGATAGTCACTCTGAATTTCATCTTCTCCATTTTTTTTATTACTCTGAACATTGAACACCAGCCACTAACCATTTGAAGAGACATAATTCCTTCTACATAGATGCTCTGTGGGCATTCATGGATGACGGACAAACTAGAGTCATATGCCCCTTCACGCCAGATAACAGCACTCACTTCCATTGGTGGTCACGTTGTCAGCAAACGTCTGCTTGTCTTCCTGATATGTACTCGAATTACCTTCGACACGCCAATCTGCTTCTGCTCTCTCTCTCTCTTTGATTTTCCGTGCATTCGGCATTCCTCCTACGCTGAAACTCATTTCATTCTTGAGCTTGTGAATTATTTTGATGATTGTTTTTTCACCTGTTGAAGCATCTTTCCTTTAAAAAAATGATGAGACTTGCTTCGAAATATCCTTCGAATTTATACGTATAAAAATGTTTAAATTTGGGACTGACACTAATTATAATTTTGTAAGACATCGAGAGTTTAATATTTGGTCTTTAATGATTGGTTTCCTGAATTTCAATTTAGATACCAGATTATTAAAATTAGGAGCTTATCAATTTGAAATTAGAAAAAAAATAATTTTGCTGTTTAGTTTTTCCAATAATGAAGTTACAAAAGGAAATTACATATCGATAAAGACGGAAAACCTCAAGCAAAAAAAAATATCTACGTTTTTAGAAAAGCAAATTTTATACACTGCTGACCACCGTAAATGCAACACCCTGAAGGAAGCATGCGAATTATATGAAATTTACATGCATTACCAGAGGTGAGATATGAAAATGATTAGAATTTCAGTGCAGACACACATCACGGGAGCCTTTGGCGCCACCTCAAAGCGATATTTAAGACTTGGAGATTTCAACGATTTCAAGTTCGGCAATTGTGTTTTTTTCAAAAAACGATCAGTTGTGTTTCGTAGAAAACAGCGATCAGCTTTCGATCAAGTATCCGAGTTCGGGAGAGGAATGATAGTGGCCTACCGAGATTGTGGATTATCTTTCAGGAAATTCGGTAGTCATGTTGGACGAAACCAAACAACTATAATGCGGATATGTAACCGTTGAATGCAGGAGGGTACGACGGACCGACGTGGTCGATCGCATTCAACTCAGTGCACCACTTCACGGGGGGACAGGCAAATTGTGCGCATGGCAGTGATGGATTGCTCAGTCACATCACGAACCGTAGCACGGCACATTGAGTCTGTAACGCAACGTTCAGTGTCTGCGCGTACCATTCGACGCCGTTTACAGCAGAGTGGTCTGTCCGCAAGACGTCCATTGCTTGGTTTACCCTTGACGCAGAACCACAGACGTCTCTACCGCCAATGGAGTGAAGAAATAAGGATATGGGCGTTAGAATGGAATGAAGTTGTCTTTACTGACGATTCACTCATCTGTCTGCAACACCACTATGGTTGGATTCAAGTCTGGAGATACGGTGAAGAAAGGCTACTTAACAACTGCCTCCACACTGATCCTACACCGGTTATTATGGTATGGGGTGGTATTGGATATCACTCTCGCACTCCTCTAGTACGCATTACCGGTACTTTAAACAACCAGCTCTACATCTCCGAGCCAGCTCTACATCTTGAAGCCAGTTGTCCTTTACCTTCAGGGCTTGGCAACAGCCATATTTCTACAGGATAATGCGCGGCCACACGTAACACGCATTGTCCAAAGGTTCTCTTCGTCAATTACCATATTGAATTACTTCCCTGACCGGCTCACTCTCTGGATCTTTCGTCCATAGAAAACATGTGGTCCATGGTTGCTCAACGATTGACCCTGATTACACACCCAGCTGCCACACCAGATCAACTTTGTCAACGTGTGGAAGCTTCTTGGTGGTCTGTACCCCAAGAACACATCTAAAGTCTCTTTGAATTAATGCCGAGGCGCGTGGGAGTGGTGAGCTCCAACAATGGCGGCTACTCTGGCTACTGATTCTGGCAGGAAACTTACTTCACATAAGTCTATAAATTTAATCACTTGTGATACTTGGTCAACATGTTATTTACAAAATAAATTTTGTTGTGCTATCTCTTGTGTTTCTTGGAGTTGCATTTACGTTGGCCAGCAGTGTATTTATGGTTTATCTCCCAAATAATAAGAAACACACACCATATCCAACTAAAAAACTCAATAAATATATCTATTTTTGTTTTTAATGTAGATGTCCATACAAAAATAATAATATAAGCACGAGCATACATTTTTATGCGCCAATTACTGCATTTTTTTCCGATATGATGAACTTTCTAAAATCCTAAACTAATTAAGAAATGTTTCAAATTCGAATTATATTCTTGTATATTTTGATTTATTCTACAATATTTGTTTTTGTAATTTTGAAAAACTACTTATGATGTATATATGTGGGCTTTTTTTCCTTTTTTTTTACTAATTATCCATTTATGTAAAATCATTTTGAAGTTATCTTTGTCTAATTTTAATCCAGTTTTTTGTGGTTTTGTAGTCTAGTGCTCATGTTCATGAAATCATGGCTGCTGGCGTTTAGTGGGTTTGAGTCCGAGTACTATCGAAGATATGCCGTGTAGAGGGGTCTGATGCACGTTTAATCTAGGGTGCTCAAAATCCTCTGAATGGCATAGTATGCTAGTTTGGTGAGGCGAGTGGCAGCTCAGATGTCGTTCTCGTCATTTAGCCGAGGTTTGTCAACAATAGCCTTTATGGTGTTTTGTAGTAGAACGTTAACAAAAATCTCTCCATCGAATCACGACTTCTTGCCCATATTCTTCTGAAAAGTCAACATGTAATGATGTTTATACACATTTTATGTGATGCAGCTAAAAATCTTCATATTCGCCTATTACAGTATATAGCCAGGCTGGGCATTACGGCAATCACGATCGACCAGTAGACCACCAAGACATTTATAGAGTGATTATCTGAAGATTTTAGCAGTTAGTAATTATGTGCGGAAATTTTATAGTTTAACTGTCAGCCAGTCTTTAAGTTTTCTAATAACTGCAACAACAAAAACTAATTTTAGATAAAAATGTTTAATTTTTTAATGTTTTGCATTTTTTTGTTTGATAATAAATGCATCATTTGTTTTCATTATTTTTGTGAATATTACTGTTTGTATCTTGCGTTTTGCTTTAAACGTGTTTTTGTAAGTGTTTTTTTTTTAGTTCTGTATTTAAGGTATCCGACTACCCTAAAATCATGATTTTTTTCAAAAATTGACAAATTTTTTTTTTATGATTTTATTTTATAGATCATCTTATTAGCTTGATAAAAATACCAAGCTTTTTAACGTCTTTTCACTAGAACAAAAACTACAAGTGTTTTAATAAAAGAAGATGACATAACTTTACACAAGATGCCAAACTTTAAAATGCGTTTTACTCGAAATGTGGTTTTTTTCGAAAACTCAAACGGGGACAGCGATTGCTCAAAAAGTTTTGATTATAATTTGCTGAAATTTTTTGTGAATGTTTCGTATAACAGTAGAAGTGTTTTGATCTTCAGATTTATCAATCACTGTTTTATTTCAAAATTTACAGTCCTTTATGTGAATATAATCACTGTTTTTTTTAAGCAATTTCATATAGTCACTAAGATAGAGTGCTCTAGTTTTTGTAAAAAATTAAATATCTATTATTCTGAAGGTCATTTCAAACATGAATAACGAAATAACACATTAAAACTGAAAAATTGAAAATTTGTTCAAAACATTTTTGTACAGAGCGGGCCCCGTTTATGTAATTTTTTGTACATTTTCACCAGTTTTTTCCCATTTTAATAATAATAAACTTTTTTTTCGAATTTTAATTTTACGATTTTTTCCTTAAAATATACTAAATAAACCTAAAAATCACAAAAAAATCCCCATATCTTCATTTTTTCAAAAAAAAGTTGTCGCAAGTAGTCGGATACCTTAAGTGCATATACCATATTTATTATTAAATGATAATAAATATTTTAGACCCCTTTTCCTTACATCTCGCCACACCTATAACATTTGTTAGTGGTACACACAAGAATTTTTCAAGGGGGTGAGGTTTAAGAGTCAACCATTCTCAAGTCATACCCTTTAATATGAAGCAAAAGATATATATTTTTTAAAGAAATTTCAGATTATTGCAAACAAAAAACAGTGAGAAATAAATTGCCGAATAAATTATTATTATTAATTAATAAAAAATATTAACAAATACATAATAAAATTTGCCTGGTATAAAACAAATTGTGTATAAACACATTGGGATGTCATTCGAAAAATTCGACGTTTGAAAGTCCATTACAGGCTACTTTATAAAATTCCATATATTTTTCAGCGTCAAAAGACCTCTTATGGTAGATAACGGTATAGTGAATACGAATATGAGGAAAAACGTAACAAATGAGTGAGTGAGTGAGTGAGTGAATATTAACGTCAAACTTTTCAGCTACACGAGGGCTTGTGACGACGGAACTCACAATTTTGAACCATGATCCAGTGAGGAGGACGACACCCGAGTCAATTCCACTTAAAGCTCCCGCTAATACGAAAAAATGGCGGAACACCAAAAATCTATTTCCAAGCTCAATTCCTTAGAAGGGGGGGTGAAATTTTTCCAGTCCCCATAGGATTAACATGAGAGCATATTTTAATGCTTACACAATGGGAATGAAGTAGATGACTGGATGAGTTTCGACAAGTGGATTGATTGATTGAATACTAACGTTGCGCTGTTCAGCTACACGAGGGCCTTTGGCGATGGACTACGTAAATTTGAACCATGGTCAAGTGACGTGGACGAGACCTGAGCTGGCACCCCCTCTCCTAACTACCCCACCACACCAACGGGAGGACATTTGAGCTTCCGACAGATTTAACATGCATCTCTCCCCTGCACGGCGGGTCTTTAGTGGTCCTGGGTTCGAACTCATGACACGCCTGCCATGATCCGATACCTTGACTACTGGGTTGCCGCAGTCCCCAAAATGGAAAAAGAGTCATATAGACTTTGAAAAATTAAGCAGCTATGTAAAATAAAATAAAGTCTAGCAATAAGCTCTTCTTAAGAAAAATAACCTAGAATTTAAAAATTTTGTGATGAATGTCCCAAATTAGGTCATTTGACTGTCTTGGTGTGTTCACTGTTAAATCTCCATTTAATGCAGAAAGACAAAAAGAAGTTCGTTTTAAAAAAATCTAAAAGACAATATGTAGATGTAAAATTAAATGTATATGGATAATATGTTTTCCGGTAGAATATTCCTTGATTGTATTTCAATTTATTGTCCATTTGTAAAGTGCACTTATAAAGAGTGTTTTTTTCCAGGTATAGAAGTTTAAGTTGGCATTACTTTCCAAGATGACGACCGATTTAACAGCTGTCAAGTGATTTATTCTCAGTTTGGTTTGGCAATTCATCATGAATAGACTCACGCCTGAACAACGCTTTTAGATTCGTCTAATGGGCCCAAAACGAGTTTGCCGTTGTTCCCGATTTTCATAAGCTAATTTTGTTTAGCGATGAAGCGCACTTCTGGTTGAATGGCTACGTCAACAAACAAAACTGCCGCATTTGGCGTGAAGCTAATCCACAAGTGTATGTCGAAACACTTTACATCCAGAAAAACTGACTGTTTGGTGCGCTTTATGGGCTGGTGGAATCCTTCTTCAAAAACGAGGAAGGCCACAACGTTACAGTCAATGGTGATCGGTATAGAGCCATGGTTTCTAACTTTTTCATTCCTGAATTGAACAATCATGATGTCCAGGAGCTGTGGTTCTAACAAGACGGCGCAACATGTCACACAGCTCCTGCCACAATCAATTTATTGAAAGACACGTTGGGTGACCGCCTAATTTCCCCTTTTGGATCTGTGAATTGGCCTCCAAGATCTTGTGATTTAACACCGCTAGACTATTTTCTGTGGGGCTATGTAAAGTCATTGGTCTATGCGGATAAGCCACAAACGCTTGACCATTTGGAAGACAACATTCGCCGTGTTATTGCCGATATACGGCAACAAATGTTGGAAAAAGTGATCGAAAATTAGATGTCCAGATTGGACTACATCAGAGCCAGCCGTGGCATCATGTGCCAGAAATCATATTTAAAATGTAATGCCACAAGATTATCTTTCGAATAAAAAAAATTCATGTCAATCGAATAATACATCGTAGTTTTATTGCAATTTAAAGTTCTATACCTCTAAAAAAACACCCTTTACAATTGAACCCCAATTCACCGTACCACCGTTTAAAGAATTTTACAATTTAAAAAATTTCCTTTCCCCTTGATTAAAATTAGAGGGAAAAAAACCTATTTAGCCAATATAATGATAATTAAACCAACAAATCACTTCAACAGCCAAAAAAAAAAATTTTTTTTTTTATTAGTTTGGATCAGAAAAGGTAGATTGCTTTTCAACGTTGACATCAGCAACAGCGCGTAGTAATTGAAAAGGCATCTGCAAGGTGTGTTGAAAAATCATTAAAAATATGAAAGTGTTTGAAAGGCTCTCACTCCTCAATCTCTCCCGGAATAGTTTAACATGGATTGTACCAAGAAAATAGCCAATAGTCAAAGTCTGTTTGATTGATTGAATATTAACGTCGCGCTGTTCAGCTACACGAGGGCTTTTGGCGACGGGCCACGTAATTTTGAACCATGGTCAAGTGACGTGGACGACACCTGAGCGGGCACCCCCCTCTCCTAACTACCACACCACACCAACGGGAGGACGTTTCAGCTCTCGACAGATTTAACGTGCATCGCTGCCCTACACGGCGGGTCTTCAGTGGTATTGGGCTCGAACTCGTGACAAGGCAAGCCACGATCCGATACCTATACCACTCGGCTACCGCGGCCACCAAAGTCTGGTTGAAGAAAAGGGTCTTCAAATTACGAAAAAGCATAATGTGTAAGTGTGTGCGTGAAATAATATTCTACAACAAACGGTTGGATTGACCGTCTTAAGAAAAAAGATACGAAGTAAGATTGCCAAACATGTAGTATAACAGTACAGTCGGTATAGACCAAATATATAGTCGAGCAATATATAGCCAAATATATATAGAGTCCAAAGATATAGTCGGTAGTATAAAATTTCTAATTAACTAGAGTTTAATTATTCGCTAATAATAGTTTTAGCTGCTGAATAAAAAGTGTGCAATTTCGGACAATGGATATATTTTGTCTAATTACTTATTTTAGAATTTTCAAAAGTAAAATGCAAAAATGTGCGTTTTTTTCTGTGATACCGTGAACAGCTCCAAATTAATGAAAAAAAATGGCGCGTGGAACGCCACGCGATAGAAGTGAAACTTCTTTGGCAACGTTAGAACATTAATTATTTGCTCTAATATTCGAAACTAACAGTGTACAAGTCTCAATCGTCTAATTTGCATGAAAAGTATTCGTGGAGAATTGAGTCTTTCTTATACACCAAATCCAAAGTAGGAAGACATGCTGTGTAAATTTTCTGAGTGTACAAAACTATTATATTTTAATAAGTTTGGTATACTTTTCCTACTTAAACTTTGTCGGCAATGGTAACATTCTTTAATGTCTTCTAAATTAATTTCCAGTAAAATATTTTTCTGCTCAGCAGCAGGCGTTCTCAAATAATCTCGAAACCATCTATCACAAATCGAACACTCATGGCAGAAAGGGTTATTAACGAATAGCTTTAGAAATCTTTGTGAGCATTTTTATGGGTGAGTGAATTTTCCGGCGCTCTGTTCAGCTACACGAGGGCTTTTGGCGACGAGCTTCGTAATTTTGAGCCATGGTCAAGTGTTGAGGACATCACCTGAGTTGGCACCCCCATCTCCTAACTACCACACCACACCAACGGGAGGACGTTTGATCTTTCAACAGATTTAACGTGCATCGCTCCCCTACGCGACTTGTCTTAAGTGGTACTCAGCTCGAACTCACGACACGCCAGCCACGATCTGATACTTTGACCTCTAGGCTACCGTGGCCACGCATTTCTATGGAAATCATAGTCCTTGTAACGTAAGATAGAATTTATTATCGATTCACATGCATCAGTTCCAACACGCACTAGACTTGTTGAGGGTTCTGTAGTTGATGGCACTAGGTGATTCACAAAGTCCGTGTTAATCTGTGCTATCATAAGAAGAATCTCAATAGAGAGTAGAGCATTCCTATCCCTTAAACTCGGCAATAAAAAAAGTACTTCGCAATGTTTTTTTTCCATGCTCGATATTATCTCATGTGTACTCTGATGGAGATTTGGCAGTAGCACTTGATGAATTTGCATTATTTTTCTGTTTTTATCACTTTTTCGACTGTACTTGCTGCTAGTTTTTCCTTTTTTCTTCCACGAAACTCTTTTCTTCTCTGTGCATTTGATTTAGGCATTCTGACTAGAATTAAAAATAATTAATAAATTAAAAAAATAATTTAGCAACACTGAACACATCGCCATGTAGCCAACAATCTAAAGACAATTTCAAAAAGACACGCTTTTGCTGCGAGAGTTATTTTGTATGCACCGTAATGCTCCCACTGCAACTGATATGACCTCTGATAATGTTCCCGGGTCTGAGAAAAACGACCCCTAATCAGAAGGCGAGCGAGTTAACCAGTCGGAGACGCTGGCAATTATCCAACATTTTCACCGATATGACGCAAGTCACGCGGTGTCTCCGCTCTCCTTTTTCCTCCTCTGGCTCTTTCCTTACCATGGCGACGATTCGGGAGATGGGAAAAGACTACTTCCATTCGATTTTTCACTGTTACGCAAAACTGGGTAACTTTCTCATTCACTCTCGAGCCCAAAAAAGTTTCACTTAAAAAAAAGTGTGTGTGTACTTATGTACGCACATAAGTAATACTTCTTTGGTGTAACAAGATTAAAATCTTTCTAAAAATCTTGAGCAGGGCAAACTGGGCCAGGATAAAATGCGGTCACAAGCAGAGTTGAACGATACTAACTTTAAGTCAATCGGACCAGCCAAATCCGACATAATCTCGATATAAATAAATTTAAACACCCCCGCACAGGGACAATATGACCTGTAACATGGTGGTTTTCGTCACCCTGTATCTGGAGATGAGGTGAACTGAACTTGACACTTGAAACCTCATATTGTATGTATCGGTGGGAAGAATCGTTCATGAGAAAATTAATTCATCCACCAAAAGAATCCCCGAGTTATGGTCAATTTAAAATAATTAAATCATTTAAAACAATTAAACAAAATAGAAGCATGTCACCCAGCAACTTGAAACTCGGCGTGGTTGTGAAAAAACAAGAGCAATCCTTTCGAACCGGTACGGAGTCTGTAGTTGCAAATGGGGAAAGGAAAGCGAAACTAACTCCCCCTGAAGGCGGAGAACTGTGATGTAAATGGTCGCGTACATCCCAACGATACACATAGTAGTAGGTGATCCAAAGTTTGATCCTTTCATCTCTGTAATATCGTGACGTCATCAAAAGATCAAACCCCATAGCACTTACATTAGGACTCTAATTTTAGTGATAACGCCCCTTCTAAGCCCACTGTCTACACACAAATTATAACAGAGGAAACAGCTCAACGACAAGAATCTATGGTCTGAGTTTCATTGACAAATCTCAAAAATCCTCGGAACTATGCGAAATTTTAAAGAAATTATAGCTTTAAAATAATTTTAAAATGTTAAATATAGGTGAAGAAATGGGGCTATTGCTCTGAAAAAATATATATAGGGTGCTTATAGAAAGAACAATCGAATCCAGCTGGTACGGTTGACGATGGTGGCATAAGTTTCGAGTTATTTCTGGGGAAGCCCTATAGGGGGGAGGGGTTCAATTCCACTTAAAGCTCGCGCTAATACGAAAATATGGCGGAACACAAAAAATCTATCTCCAAGCTCAATTCCTTAGAGGGGGGATGAAATTTTATCCAGTCCCCATAGGATTAACATGAGAGCATGATATTTTAGTGTTTACACAATGGGAATGAAGTAGATGACTGTATGAGTTTCGACAAGTGGATTGATTGATTGCATACTAACGTTGCACTGTTCAGCTGCACGAGGGCTTTTGGCGATGGACCACGTAATTTTGAACCATGGTCAAGTGACGTGGACGACACCTGATCTGGCAAACGGGAGCTCAAGGGAATTTTTACATGCCGCATAATCATATGACATAGCCGCTGTCGATTTCCTGCACCAGGAAAATCCATCGACTTTGGCCGGGGTCGAACCTGCAACCTTGGATACAGAAAGTAGACGACAAAACAACTACGCCACCCAGTCGGTTAAAAGATTATATTATATAAATATTTTAAATTATAAAAAAAGTAAAGTTGAAAAATAATTGCAAATTTAGTGAAATATTTTATACGTAAAGATCTATCATTCATTTTCAGAAGTACAGCTAGATTTTTGTCAACACACATTTACAGTTTTGATTCAATTTATGACTTCGATAAAAAAAAAAGCGTTATATGTTACCTATTTAGTTTATCATTAAAAAATTTCATTTTTCTAAATCATGTGCTACCTTTTAAAAAAGAAGTAGCTAGCTTTCAAATTAAAACTCGGGACATTTACTTTGCGTAATGAATTTTTAAGTAAATTTCTTTACTGTTCTCGTTTCTTTTTCTGAAAATTGGAAAATGCTATTCTGAAATTAGCCGTCTTTCGAAAAAAGCTTTATGAATTAAACATTTTTAATCGGTAAGTTGTGATGCAGATAGCTACTTACTTATAAAGACCTTATTTATTCTAAAATATAAGCCTTTGCTTTTGTTTCATTTGAAATGGTTTGTTTCAATTACACAAAAAAGGCTCATTGGAGGCAAGTATGAAATGCGTCCCTAATTATCAAACAAGGGCATGACAAAGAAAACTCATTTGGGGACGGGAGTTTCAGTATAATAGTTGTACGCCTTTAGGGTATTCAACACTCAATGTGATAGCGCCGAATGGCTAGTCAATTCGGATAAAATAGCCTTCGAAAATCATACTTAGCTTTTATACTTTTAAGTTTTCGTTAACGTCAGAGATGCAGTGTCATAGGTGGTTGCGTACTTGAATGCCACGCGCTCGGTCAAGGTTCGAGTTGTGTAATTGGAATTTTGTTTTATTTTTACAATTCATTTAAATATTTTGGAAAAAAAAATATTTAAAAAAAGACTTAAGCATTTTATATAATTATAAATTAAATTAATAACATAATATAATATATGTATTATTTTATTATACTGAATGTAAAATACAAAAACAATAAAATACATTTTAAATATTATTTAATTTATGATATATGGTATTTCATGTTATAAAACTATTTGTAACTCATTTTCAAATAAAATAAACTTTGTATTTATTATAATACATTTTTACAATAAACGTTATTTATTAATATTAAAATATATATTTATAAAATATAATATAAATATTTAAATAATAACACTAAAATTTTTTTACTATTTAAAACACAAAAGTATGTATATAAATAAAAAAAACCCTATATTTTAAAAATTTATTTAAATAAGAAAAAGTTACTGGTATTGTAAAAAATTACAATCGCGATATATAGACATTTATTAACCGAAAATATATTTTATAGAAAACGCAAGTGTGCGAACACTTTTAAGGGCCACGGTAAAATCCTAGGAGGACCCACTGCTGCTTTTGGCGCCAAAAATTTTTCGCCAAAAAGCGCCAAATTGAAGGTTTTCAAAAAGGCGTCAATGACGAAAAACTTTTGGGAAGCGCATGCGTCAGCGGAGGGGGGATGAAATGGGCGTTTCGCAAAGATGAAATCGAATAAATACATTAAATTAATCATTATATAAAGAAAAACGGAGAAAGCAATGAAATTCATTTTAAAAAGTATTCTAAAACCAGTGTGTACAACATGATTTACATTTTTAAAAAAGGACGAAAGGGGCGTTTCGCAAAGATAAAATCGAAGAAATACATGAAATCAATTTTAAAAATGTTAAAAAAGCACTTACCTTACGCTTGCATTTCGTCATAATCTGTTGGTGGATACACCCTTGCGATGGATGCAAGGAATTTATGAAAATTCTCATTCACCAACTTGTGATCGTAAGATCGCCGCCACATGTCTTATTAACTTTTCTCATATTCTTATTAACTTTCAAGTCATTCATCAAGAACTCATTACTGCTCTTGCCAAACCAATATCTCGTCAAACGCAAGATAATAGTTATAGCAAGTTTGCTTTCGCTAAACCAAGTGCCCTTTCTCACACTCCGAACGACGTCGTGGCGATTATCTTTCGACTGGTTGCGGCAACGCCATTCGTAGCCGTCAACCGTTCCCTTTCGCTTTTGCAAACGCATATTTTTTTACACCTCGAACATTCATAACGAGAAGCAATTAAATTAGCTTTCATACACCATTCTAACGTCTCTTTCTTCCCCTATGTGCCCAGGAGCACAAAGAAACCTATCGTAGCCTCACTTTAAAGTAATTTCCTTTACACGCCATTCTTAACCTCCAGCGAAGTCAAATGTCAAAATGACGTTTTTCGGAAAAAGGCGAAAAATGTTGCACTTTTTTTAGGGTTGCCATTTTTTCGGTGATTTGAAAATCCAAATTTTTTGATGAAATGGAAAGGTTACCATATTGTAACCTTTATCGCTCAAAATTTGGCGACAAAAAATTTGGCGACCAAAAGTGGGTCCTCCTAGGATTCAACCAATTTTTTTTATAATAGCAATAAAATAGTTATTAAATAAAAAAAGACAATTATTAATCAAATATTTGTTTATTTAAACAATGTACCTTTTATAGATATAACATGTCTTCTTCGACTTCATTTATTTGAATAATAGGTGGTGTATTGGAATAACTATTTTTACTGCACTGTAGACATGCTACACTACAGCATAAGCCACTCTTTCGACAACCACAAGCAACCGCACATTCCTTTTTGCAATTGCAAAATAATATTTGCAATAGATAATAAAGAGCTGGCAATTGATTCATTGTTATTGGGATGAGCATGTTATTGAAATGCTTCCATTCCCAATTATCAATATCTACGTCATTTCCTAACTATATCTGGATTTGCAAGTACACTCTTTTTAGTTGTTCAAATGCTGCCTCAATTGTAGGAGCTAACGATGATAAAAGACTTGTATTTTTTGCCGTTACTTTTATGAAAGAATTGTATCTCAATGTATTCAAATCTTTAATTTTTGCCGATGCTCCGTATAAACCCAAAATACATGTTACACCCGGATGAAATATATTATTCGAGTCTTCGCTGATATTTTTGAATACTTCTGCTGATTTGTGAAGATCATGACATTTCTCAAAATTTTTGGCAAACTTAATTTTGCCTTTATTGGAAAACGCAGATGTAGTATGACAACCCGTGAAAGTATGTAAAAAAAAGAATATATGATCTTTACATTTTGGGAGCGTTTCTTTTAAACTTCTCGAAGAAAATATTTTGTGTTGGACTTTGCCTTTGGATGGTTTCACAAAATATATATTTCACGATCCTCATTCACCAATGCCGTTAATATAACCAAGACGTCAATGTCTTCTGAAACTATAACATTATTTTTTTCTAAATTAATTGCTGTATCAACAATTAATTTGTCTGCATCGCTCTCCGCTTGGCATGTAAAAATATTGCTATCAGCTAATTTAAATTTCAATATTTCTATATCAAGCGGCTTTTATTTTTATTATTCGAAAAAAATTTATCTTGAGCTATTTTCAGACACATTTTCATCGAATTCAATGTCTGCACATTTATTTTTCTATGCAAGACGATTCCTTTCGGCTGACTTAATACCGTCTTTCTTATATCCATCACAAATACCACGTACGTGTTATTATTATAATTATTTTTTAAATATCTTACATAATGCTCACATATCATTTTAAAGGTTACATTCAATTGCCATCTGCAACGATGTAATAACATGCCTCCATCAATAATGTAATGAACATTTTCTACACTCTTTAAATTAATTGAAATTTCCAGGAATAACTCGTAAGAAGTTTACTTTTTGGTCTTCCGCAGTTCACCATCTTCAAATAGACAAAGCGGATATGTTGCCAATTCATAATTCATATAACTTTGAAGCTCTTCATCGGTCTTTTTTAAGACACAAATCCGTTGCAACAGCAGCAATAACTCAACAGTAATCACATCCTCATGAATTTTAATCTTGCTATTTTTCGCCAAAAGAGGATTTATTTTATCTTTCCTTGATAATTTCAATTCGCGTAAATTTTGTCCTTCTGTTTTTTTTCATTACCGTCAAATCTTTTCCAAAAGCATCGTGACACAATTAATATCTTTATCTTCAGTAATTCCAGTAGCAATAGATATTATAGCACCTGTATCAGGAAAAGAGCTGTGTTGTATGAAGAAGTCCACCAATAATTTGACATCGATATCATCCCTATCTATTCTAGCATTTGTCGAATAACTATGTTGATGACTTTCATTGAAAGATATATTACAAAATTTTCTATGCCTTCAATAATATCTTGGCTATAAATAACTCCTCTGATCCACTTATTAGGTGCACAACTTTGCTTCCGCCGTTTTTTTCCGAAATTAGAGGCTTCATTGTAAAAAAAAAAACTGATTATACACTTATGATTCAATAATTGCGTTCGATAACTATCACCTGTGATTGTTTCAGTCGGTTGTAACAACTCATAATACACTACCTCGAGCTGGTCCCACCAAATGCCATGCTGGTCTTCGACGTCAAAATCCCCGTTCTTGAAGCGTTGAAACCCCTCTCTCTCTCGGCACGTTCTTTCACTAATAGAGGCCTTAACATAAGTATTTTAGAGCATTCGATGAGCCTCAGCCGCAGATTTCTTCATATTAAAGTAGAAAACTAAAACTTCCCGCAAATGACGAGAATTTAGCTCTTAAGCTGACATGTTTATAATCGAGAATAACTTTATAATGCAGACACAAATCGACTAATATTTCGATGGCGTTATGTTTACAAATACCTAAGTTTATTGCATGACATCTACGATCTATTTATTTCGACTACCACTTACCGCTACAGCCATCTATTGAAAAACGGCGGAAGCAAAGTCATACACCTAATATATACTACACTTTCACTGGCACCACGTTTGAAAGGACCTCCTTCGACGCTCATTCCTTTCATCAAGGTTTGCTCAATAGTTTGATCACTCGCAATGCCGGAGAAAAAACATCTGAACTCCTAGATGTGAAATATCCTTTGAATTTTTTTTAAATACCGAGAGGGGTCCATTTTATCATGTAATTCTTTCATATCTTGCAGATAAATTTGTGAACCCTTAGAGTAGGAAAAATGTCCTGACGTATGGAATAATGGAGTCATTATCTCAATGCTATGTAAATGTTAGTTTCAATCTCCCATACGGTCGGCGACAATGAAGTTCAATATTGTGACCATTCGAAAAGGAGTAATCCGTGATTTCGACTTATTTTGATTTTTAAGCTCAACTAACTTTTCCTCAAAAATTGTAGCAAGCACTGGAAAATCTTTGTTTTTTATTATTTCAGCATAGTTAAACATTTTAAAAATCCTGGATTTGTCTTCATCATTTAATAAACTTACAAAAACCATATTGTGCTCCATAAGATTATCAAAAATCAATTTTGATAAGCTTTCTGTAATAAAGTACGAGCCCGTACTGCTCTAGCATACGCCCGTTCAGATATAATGTGGTCAATTGTATTTTCAGCATATATGGTAGAAAGAACTTTTATCCCACTTCCAGCCATAATGTAACCAATGGATCCCATGTATGACATGGCAGTATGGAAAGAGCCCAACCTCACAGCAACCAATACTTCATTAGATAAACACACAACAGAAGCTATATCCCGCGCTTTCATATACAGAGGTTGATCGATCGTTAAAATGCAAGTTCTCATATTCAACTGTTTAGCTTTCTCTACAGAACTTTTCATAGCTGTGTAAATTGTGTTATAATCACTTGGAGCTGCATTAATAAATGGCAAAAAAATTATCGATGACATACCAAACTCTTTCGCATTAGTTTATAAACTCATAAATCCATTCCATCCTGGAAATTTATTATTTTTAAATTTTAAATACGTCCAAAGAATATTTAATTGCTCATTTGTACTTGATTTCTTAATATCAGGTTCAATTTCAGATAACTTGATTATTATGTTTGAAAAGCCTGTACCCACAGGAGCTGGTTACATTTGAAAAGGGATATTCCCTTTTTTAGCAAACTCAGATTCAGGTGGAAGAGTCTTCAAACGTTTGATAGGTCATCGAGGTTATGTACTATCAGCTGGAGTAATTATTTCAATGCTTCCCATATAATGGAACGTACCTTTACCATCAATAGTAATGATATAGAATTCCGTTCCGTTCTGAAATTCCGTTCAGGTGAATCTTGCGGCTGCCGTTCTACCCTCTACGTTTTTCTACGTTGTCAAGGTCCCTACATCCCTTCACACACTCAGGTATGTTTGAAAAATATTCATTTATGTAGTCTATGTCTTCTTAGGTGAAATCAAACGTATACATGTGTGTGAAAAATATTATTTCAGTAGAATTATATATGCTCGAAAATTAATTGTTTACATTTTTTGGTTTAAATAATAAAAAATTAAAAGCACAAATTTTTTGTGTGTAAACTTTGTAATTTATAGCATAAAAAAATCCTACTTAAACCATATAAATTCATTCACAGTATAACGAAAGTCCGAGGCCAAAACTCCCGGGCGCTACACTAATATTGGTTTCGTCTGGAGAAAAATAGTGTTATTTAAACATCTCACTATAAATTAACACAAAGGGTATCGGTGTCGGATTTCGAAATTTTGAGCTTCAGTCAAGTTACGAGTATATAACCTTGATCTGGTTCCCACTGTTCTACATACGACACCACAACAACGGATGGCTTTTGGATGTTATTAATTTGATATCACGGGGCATGACACAAAGCACTGCTTGGCGCGGTAAAGTAATCACGCCAAGCAGCGCTTGTTATCGCTGGAATCGAATCCAAGATGGCGGTCCCGCGATATCAAATCGTCAGGAAGATAATTTTAAAATATTTTGAGATACATTGAAATATACTTCAAAAGAATATAGGAAGAAATTGAGAACAACCAAGATCATTCAATAAAAAATGAATAACAATAATAACCAAGATCATTCAATAAAAAATGAATAACAATATAATATAAAAAGTTACATGTACTAATATTATTTAGTACATAATGATAATCTCCTATAATTTAATAGTATTTATATATAATATTCATATAGTATGATTTAATGATTATTATGCATAATAGTAATCATAATATAATTTAATAGTATTTAGAAAAAGTAATAAAATCATAGTATTGTCATTTAAAAACTATTCATAATATTCATAACTTTATAATTATAAATAAACTAGCTGGTATAACCGTTCTTCGCACGGGTGAACTGCAAAACTAAACACAGATTGAAGGATAAAGAAGTTTTTAAAGAGTTAATTTTACGTGAATTGCAAGTTAAACAAAAAAAGCTTTTCACGTAGCTCAGCTAAACCAAAAAAAGAAAGAAAGAAAAACACCTTTCTTAAATTCTAAGTATGTAGATCTAATAGCTGATAAAAACGATTTTTTTTGTTTATAATTCCCCATAGCACTTGAGGGTCGATTTTTGAAAATATCTCCCTAAGCTGATCTCAGAAAAAGTAACACATTGTTAGAAGTGTTGCGTAATGAACGCTTAAAATAGTGTAAATAATTTATATCTGAAAGTGTAATACATTAATATAACTTTCTGGTGTATTTATTTTATGTTAAAATTGCAATATTCACAAGCAAAGCCGTTTCTTAAATTATAATGGAGATTCAATGAAAAACACAGCGAAATGATAAAGATAGTCAAATTGGCAAATGTCTAGCTACTTTCATAGTTCGAGCTTTACTAGAGCTTTGTAAGACCCGCCGCGTAGGGGAGTGATGCACGTTAATGCTTTAACTACCGCATTATGATTTACTGCAGTTTTTTTTCATGCAATATTTTTTGAATCACTACATTGAATTTAAAGGGATATACATAAACAAAATACTCCACTTTGGGAAATTTAATCTGTTAGAGATTGATTGATTGATTGAATATTAACGTCGCACTGTTCAGCTACACGAGGGCTTTTGGTGACGGACCACGTAATTTTGAACAATGGTCAAGTGACATGGACGACACCTGAGCTGGCACCCCCCTTTCCTAACTACCACACCACACCAACGGGAGGACGTTTCAGCTCTCGACAGATTTAACGTGCATCGCTGCCCTACACGGCGGGTCTTTAGTGGTACTGGGCTCGAACTCGTGACAAGGCAAGCCACGATCCGATACCTATACCACTCGGCTACCGCGGCCACTTAATCCGTTAGAGATAAATTAAAGATATCCCACTGTAAAATTATTTATATACACCGTTCACTTAGAATAAATAGTCAAATCGTTTTCTAAAGTCTTCATTAACATACAAAAACATATATATAAGACACTTAAATTTTCACATAAACTATTTTTCGGGACAAAAATAATAATCTTTGCAATCCGCTGAAAACGCCGTCAGCTGAAAACGCAATACCTGCTACAAAACTATTCGGCTTCCCCGCTAAAATACTCATCATAGAACCCGTGCTGCTATATATCTTGGAAGAGTGGATTTCAAAGAATATTCCTGCTAAGTATTGGTAGAATATTCCTTCTAAGTTGGTGTGGTAGTTAGGAGAAGGGGTTGCCAGCTCAGGTGTCATCTACGTCACTTGACCATGGTTCCAAATTACGTGATACGTTGCCAAAAGCCCTTGTGTAGCTGAACAGTGCGATGTTAATATTGACTCACTCACACACTCCAAAAAATACAGTACAGTAGTTATAAAAATAATTATACTTAAAAACGCAATATCTGCCTATTCAATTAAAATTATAGCGTTTTAATTAACTCCTAACCACAAACAAACTATGGAAGTATGTACAAATGATGTAGTGTGAAAGACAAAGTTTATCTACTGTAAGTACCCCAGAAGCAATAAATTATTTTGCAAAAAGTCAATTTCTTACAACCAAATGTGCATAATAAAATCATTAAAAAAGCATTCAAATAAAGATAGATTTATAACAACCACCTCTCCCTTCAAAACTTAGTTTTATTCTGAAATAAAAAAAAATTAGGGATTATGCTGTTTACAGGAATTAATTAGAAGCGGGAGTCTTGCGTAGCCAAAACAAAAAGAGTTCTTTCACAAACAAAAGATAGATATATGCTGAGGTGGGCTTTTTTGCAGCGCATGCCAGAATTGCTTTCAGATGGCAGAATTTTTTCTTACTTCACAAATATAGTTATATTTTGGACACTTTTAACAATGTCTTTATAAATTATATAGCCTATGCTATAAATTATAGCATATGTGTTATTCTGATGTATAAGCTATATTACTGTAAAGTTTCATTAAAATCCATTCATTTGTTTTTGCGTGAAAGACTCCCAAACATCCTCACAAACTTTCGCATTTATAATATACATCTAGGTATAAGAACATAAAATAAAATAACGTAATAAAATAACGTACATAACAATGATAAAGTACATAACAATGATAAAGTACATAATGTGTAATAGTATTTATAAATATAATAGAAAACAATTATAACTAACGAATATTATATAGTTATTACATATGATAACAATTGTATTTTTATATTATATTATGAATAAAATAATTACGTAATATGTATTAGCATTTATAAAGAATATCAATTAAAATGTACTCGAATCTTGCAATATTAAAAAAAAGCAAAAATAGCATGGTAACCATATTGTAATATTGTCGCCAATCTTGGCGAACATAAACAACTTGGCGCGTGCCCCGTGATATCGAACTAGTTACCTTGATAGATTACACGTTTATCAACCCCTTCTACGCGGTGGGTTCTGACTGGCACCAGGACTCAAACCCAAACAATGGTCCGTGACCAAACCTACTAGGCTATCACACAGACCATAACAATTTCTTCAAGCAAAAACCCAACACGAATTTTTTTTAAAAAAATACCAAATGTTGATTGATTGAAAGTTTAAAGCGGATATAGAGCAACACAGGCTACGACGCCTATACCAAATGTTGTCATCAATATTATTAATATGTTGCAACGTGCGCTGAAACTTTTTCCACTATTGGCTGCTTTTCGCATTATTTGGTGACGTCTTTTGATTTGATTATTTTGATCCACGGTAACGTATAAGTAAACACCAAACGGTGTAAGTAAACATCACATTTTTTTTTATAACTGTATACATACCTGAAATTTACTTAAGAAAAAGCTTATATGCATAAAATCCTATATGAATTTATAATTTGTTTTAAAGGCGTCTCTATAAATTGATTCAAAAACCAGGATCTATTTTGGAATCCTATTGGTGGATGTAACCTCCTAACTTGGCGACAATTTTATAGTATTTTAGATCGAAGCTTACAACCGTTGCCCTCAAGATGCCTGTTTAGAATTTAGAACAGAAAACAGTTTTTCCATTGGCGATATTCAAGGAAACCTTTTGGACCATCATGAGACTTAATACTACCAGTTTTCTCGATATTTTTAAAAATTAATAGTGATTACTTTAAAAGCGTTGATCTGACTATAGTTGTTCTGAAACCACCTCTGAGAGATATAGAATAATTCATCAAGATGTTAACTTTTAACTTTATATGTTAAAGATTTTAAAATACCGATACTTTTATCGAGGTAATTTCTTAAATAAATGAACTATTTACAAGAAAGAATAGGAAGTAATAAAAACTGACAAATAATTGCTTTTGTTCGTTTAATTTTGAAAATCTTTGTTGTAAGCAACAAAACGCGAAACTGAATTATCCGTTTTAAATATATGATGAAATTTTGAGAGAATTAAAAAAGTCTTCAATTCATACTATGCGATAAGATGATATTTGGAGGTAACTGGATTTAAATTTAGTTGTAAAATCTTTCCCTCTAATGAAGTAATAAAATATAAAATTAATAGAGGGAAATTCTTACCCTAGTGGGATAGATTTTTTTCAAAAGTTCTCCCCATCAATGTAAAAGATAAAAAGTTATATCTCTATTCTTGAAATTATTTTTTCTGAATGTTTGAAGATGCTTGGAAAAAATTAATGAACTCAGCGCGCGCGTTTCCATTTTTCCGAATTGTTGTTTATTTTTTTTAAATATGAGGTCAGTACTTCATACTATTTTAGAAGTAGAACAGTGGATAAGGTAAGGGACTCGTGGAGATATCGTGTCATCTGCTCGAGTCTTGTACCACTTAAGACAGAATGAATAGGGTAGCGATGCACGTTAACTCTCGCCAGAGCAGAAACATCGTCCCGTTGGTGTGATGTGGTTGCTATGAGAGGGGTGACAGCTGAAGTGTTGATCTCGTCACTTGAACATAGCTCAAAATTACAAGGTTCATCGCCAAAAGTCCGCGAGTAGCTAAACAGTGCAAATTTATTAATTTACTCAATGGGATAATAGCCTTTGTCGCTCCATATCTCACACAAAAATATTAACTGTAACTCACTCACTTTAAGGGTTTATCAGTGATTCTTAACTGAGGATTAAAAGTTATGTGATTCGCTCCCCGAGCCTCCGTTTTTCCCATAGGGCCGTGTATGCAATGTTTGTGGTTGAAAAACAAATGCGCTAATAAGCAAAGCTTTCTCTGAAATAAGTAAATCCTTCGCAAACATTGTGAAAATCATTTTATTGCATTCCACACCCTTCAAAACACTTTTACTGATACCAGCACAAAGGGAAAAAAATTATATTTTTTGAAAATCGTATATACACGTCCGGTGCACACTTACCACAACTATTAAGGAATATGGAAATATACGCCTGCTGTAGTTAAGGAGTTCAAAGATACACTTATCAGGTATTAAGCAACTTAGGACCTTTAAACAGCAAAAAAATTCATGTTTCAAAAATATTTTTAAAAATTAATACAGACTGTTAGGAGCATTTTAAAACAAACCGCGTCACAATCGGACCAAAATTACGGCAATAGCAACAAAAAATGTCAAACGTCAGCACTGGATTGTCCATTTAAATCCAATATAAATAAACCATGTTCGTTAGTTTCGGTTTTAAAATCGATGGTGTTATTGAAATTATTTTCTCCCCAGTTGTTGCTAATTTTTAATTTTATCTATTTTTAATGAGAGAAGGAAGTTTGCAACTCAACACTGCCCTAGTTCGAAGTATTGCTTGTTTACATTTGTATTTCATACTGTTTACTGCTGCTTTATTGAGTGTTATCTCGTTATTCTCGTAATTCGTAAGCTTTTTAAATTTTTGTTGATTAAAGTTTTTTCTTGCATCTTTTTAATTAGTAAAAAATGTCTAGTAAAGCTCAACGTATAGGGAGTGACTATCACAAAAAACGAAAGCGTTTTCATGCGAATCAATACTCAAAAAGTATCAGATACGCTTGCTGTTGACTGTATATCTGCTTCAGCTAAGAAATTGTGCAAAGAAAATTATCTTGACAAGGAAGTAAGAAATTCCAATCAATCTAATGGATATAGAATGATAAACATTGATATTTTATTCTCTGAACCATCCAAATATTTAATATGTCCTAACTGCAATACTAAAGCAGTTCTGAAAGAAAAGATTTTGTATGGATTGGTATCCGAGTTTTATGTTGAATGCTACTCATGCAGTAAGTACATTGAGCACTTTTAAAAGTTCCTCAGTTATTGCTTCAAGTAAAGACTATGAAGTTAATACACGAATAACCTATGCTATGCGTACAGTAGGATTAGGTTTTTGTGGAATAAAGAATTTTTACACAACAATGGATTTGCCACCACCAGTATCACACAATTCATATGAAAGGATACTGTGAAAAATAAATTTGGCCAGTCGTGAAGCAGCAGACGACTACATGAAAAATGCTGTGAAAGAAGTATCAACTTCTGGAAGTAATGAAATCGGTGTGAAATTGTCGAATCCGGCACTTCTCCGCCAAATTTTGAAAAATCGCCAATTTGGCGTGTTGTGTTTTGGAGTTGCAACCCTACCACAACGCGCAACGCCGGAGCGCAAAATTCAAGATGACGGAAGGAAAATTAAAAAATAGCATTTTAAAGTTTAGAAACTGAAAATCGCTGCAAAAATCAGGCATTTAAAAATGGAAATTATTTCACTTATCTTTAAAAAATGCTGCTTTCCCCGACATTTATGATGACGATGAGTTGCCTACTGAAATTATACCAGTGTGCTACTGCATTTTTCTGAGAGCACCTTCCAAAACATTTTTATTTTTGCATCATTAACAAAACGGTGCACGCGCGAATCCATATTACTCAATTCAAACCAAAACCCTTTCTTTACACTTCTAAACACATGATGGGTATCCTCTTTCACACTGTACTGAATTTTGCAGCACCATTCAAAAACCCATCATTCGCTTTCTTACCCATTCTTTCTCTCAATTCCATACTTTTCCCACATTTTGGACATACATACGATGATCCAATCAAACCTTCTTTCATGCACCATTCTAAAACAGCTTTCTTTCCAAGCACAGGCAACACGGCAAAAAAACCTTTAACAATAGTAATCGTAATTTTTCATGCATTCATTCAAATTAACCCTAACAGCATCGCTGGACATAATGGCAATCTTTTGAAATTTATGTGGAAATAAAAACATTACCTGCAAAAAGTAATTCCCAAAACGAAGCCGAACAGCTGACCCAACAGGAGCAAAAGAAATAACCGTTTCCTGTGTAACGGATTTTTTTTAAAAGAAAAAAAAAGCTTTCTGCTCATGCACGAGAAAGACCGTTGAAGAATTAAACTGTTAAAATAAAAAAAAACGAATTACGAATGCGCTAACTTGCCGCGATATCGTTAAAACTGTTAAAATTAAAGAAATCTGCGCATGCGCTCAATTTCGCTTAAAAAGCGACTTCTCCACTGGAAAACGAACCACGCCTCCCTGCCACTTCCAACCAACTAATCAGGACTCTCTCACCAATCAAGGCCCTCCCACATCAGGCCACATTCACAAAATTAGATATGGGATGGAGGAACGTTTCGCGTTCCATTTTCCCAGCGACGACCAACGACCAGCGGAAAACGAATTCAGAAGGGTTACCAGATTTGGCGCGTTTATCGATTTGGCGAGATAACATTTGGCGCGTTAAGTGCCCGATTCGACAAATCAAGCGAAATCTGTGTCAATGGTGACGGTATGTGGCAAACACGTGGGCACACTTCACGTATTGGTATGTGTAGTGTCATTGGAGATGTTACAGGGAAAGTGATTGGTGTTGCTGTTCTCTCTTCATATTATAAAGGATGTTAAAAATGGTAAGGTCAGAAATCTGGACATTCATATGAAGAGTGGAAATTGAAACATCAACCACACCGTGTAAAGAACCATATTGGTTCTTCTAGTAAAATGGAAGTAGACGGGATGAAGGAAATATTTCAAAAATCGGTGCCACAACAAAATGCGAAATATATTAAGTATATCGGCGATGGGGACACAAAAACCTTCCCAGAGCTTCAAAGGACAGCACCATATTCTATTGAAAAAGTTGAACGTGTTAGCCACATACAAAAGCGTATGGGTGCTAGACTGCGAAAATTAAAAACAATGAATCGTGGCAAAAAATTATCAGACGGTAAGAGTATCAGCGGTAAAAATCGTCTGACTGATAAGTTCATTGATACAATAACCACCTTTTATGGCAATGCTATTAGACAGAATGATAGCTCCGTTAGTGATATGCGTCAGGCCATATGGGCAATTTATTGTCATTATAGGTCCACTGATGAGGAACCTATGCATCACTTCTGCCCAATTGGTGATACTTCGTGGTGCAAATATCAAAAGGCAGTTGCTACGAATAGTGCTCATTTATTCAAACATATATATATATATATACAAATATTGTGCCAATTGCCATAATGGATGAAATAAATCCTATAATAGCAGAACTATCTGCACCAAAATTGCTGAAAAATGTGGGGGGGGTAAAACACAAAACGCTAATGAGTCGTTCAACTCGACTGTTTGGAAGTACTGTCCCAAAACTTCTGGGTCATCTAAAAATATTGTAGACATAGCAGTAAATGAGGCTATAGTGATGTTTATTGACGTTTAATATATTTATCTTCTTTTTTAAAATTTTGTATTAATTATCTCTAAGAACAAAATTTCTCTAGTTTTTCTTAAAGTTTATAATAGATAATATATAAAATTCAGATCAAAATTAGCAAAATTTGTTAATTTATGATGAATCGTAACATGTATACGACAACAAAATTTCTCTAGTTTTGAGTGCTTATGAACGTCTTAAAGTTTTTACATTGTTATAGATAATATATAAAATTCAGATCAAAATTAGCAAAATTTCTTTGTACTTTGACGCTACAACAAACACATATACGACCTAACTTATAAACCCTACACATTATAAATAAATGTATTAAATTTTGCTTGTATTACAATAAAGAGTAACAGATATTTTAATTTAGGTAAACCATCCTAATAAGTTGCACTCAATGGGATCTAATAACTATTGTTCTTTTTGCATAGATTGACAGTGAATGTATCAAAAATACACACTTCCAATGTTAAAGTCATAAACATGTTTTTTGACAATTTTAAATTGCCTCTAATCAAACTGATAAACTTTGCACCTTTTATACTTTTAGGAACTTATAGCACCATATCACTCTTCTGCATTGAAAAAGTTATTCAATGTCAAATTTTGCAGAACTACTGGTTGATTGATTGAATATTAACGTCGCACTGTTAAGCTACACGAGGGCTTTTGGCGACGGACCACGTAAGGCACACCGATTTTCATTTAGCATTAACATTTTGTTGAACCATGGTCAAGTGACGTGGACGACACCTGAGCTGGCACCCCTCTCTCTAACTACCACCCCACACCAACGGGAGGACGTTTCAGCTCTCGACAGATTTAACGTGCATCGCTGCCCTACACGGCGGGTCTTTAGTGGTACTGGGCTCGAACCCGTGACAAAGCAAGCCACGGTCCGATACCTATACCACTCGGCTACCACGGCCACGCAGAACTACTGGACTGACACCGTTAAATTATTCTGAATAGTTACCTGCAGTCTTATGGATATTGCATTCAAACAAATAAGTTAGTCTGTTTGCAGTAAGGAAGACTTCTCAAATCGCTTAGAGGATTTCTTGAGCTGTTAACAGGCTTGAAGTTGGCCAGTCTCAAGTGGAATCGATGTGGTTACATGGGACACTGAAAGTTTTCTTGCGACAGTGTATTCAATTTGAAACAAGTGGTACAAGTGACCAGGAAACTCGGCTGACGCCGGCGCATAGCAACGACGCCTGCGCAAGATCACTATTTGGAACGAAGGGTACCAAGATATAGGTCGACAATGGCTCCACATTACTTTTGACCTTGCCGCTGTGCCTGCAAGAAATAAAAAATCTACATACGTCTTGCAAAGACTGGTCTTTATATTTGGTGTTCATGTTTGTCCCTTTGATTGCATCCAACAAAAAGGCCCAGGTTACTGAAGAGCCTAAAACAGCAATGAAGAACACTCAAGAATGATGGCGTGTTCTTTTCAAGGATGAGTCAAGATTCTCGTCGAGTCTTTTGGAGAAAAAGTGGAAGGTTGCTTTTTTGCACTTCTACATAACAAAATTCCTTAGCATTTGGTGATAAAAGAATCCTAGTGGGCTGGCATAAAGTTGGTAGTCGTACACTGCTGTATGGCTTCGATGCAGGTACTGATAACTCTTAACGTTTGAGGGCAGATGTCCTTGAAACCTATGTGAGGCTGCTCCATGTGCAATGGATTTTGACGACATTTGTATGAACAATGATGCGTGGCTACAGAGTGTTCACATTATCGATGAATTACATCAATAGGATATTCGCTATACTGTTCATATACAAACGAAAACAATCCTGGAGGTCTCCATACCTCAATTATATTGGAAATTTTAGCGATGGTCTAGAAAGAGACATTTCTCAGCGTATCTTTCTCTCAGTACACCCCATCCCCAGCAGTTTATATTCGTGTTTTCGAAAGAAAAGGATTCATTTGCTCAAATATTTATTGACATTCTTAAAGACAGTATGGCAGGTAGTTGCGAGTCTCGTATACTAGTTGGAAGAGGTCACACTGTTTATCAAACAGATTTTTCCAGACTGAAATGCTTTATCACAGAATCTAAATTTCACACTTTAAGATATGACCTGTATCTTAGCTTAAAATTACAATATTGTTCAAATTGTTATGTTGCTATCTGAGCTGGCACTCTCCTCCTTCAGTTTGTGGCAGGAAGTTTGAGCCATGACTGATAAAGCTACATCAACCACTCTTCAAGGTACTTCGGTAACACTAGGCCCTAACTAATGGCACGTCAGGCATGAAACTATACCTTGACCACTATACTACACCGAGAACAAAAGATCATTGGAACTTAATTATTGTAAAGCGTTTATTTAAAGGGCCATATGAGATTTATGAAAATTTCATTGATTAATTCATTTTCATAAATTTTTTGATTCCTTCCTATGCATATACATTACGTAAAATAGTTTTTCGGCTCAAAGAACTCCAAAACACTATTCATTTAATTTTATAACGAAAAATTTAAAAGACGCGTGTTTGTCTACTTATATACGCATGTAAGAAGTTATACTTCTTTGACGTAACAAGATTAAAATCTTTCTAAAAATCTTAAGCAGGTCAAACTGGGCCAAGGATGAAAGGCGGTCATGAGCAGAATTGAACAATACTAACCTTGAGTCAATCGGATCAGTCAAACACGAGATAATCACGATTTAAATAAATTTAAACACCCCCGCACAGGATCAATAGGACCTATAACATGGTGGTTTTCGGCAGAATGTATCTGGAGATGAGGTGAATTTAATGTGATACCCGAGACCTCATATTGAATGTCTCGGCGGGAAGAATCGTTTCTGAGAAAATTAAGACATCCACCCGAAGAGCTTTCGAGTTATGGTCAATTTAAAATAATTAAAACAATTAAATAAAATAGAAGCAGGGCACCCAGCAACTTGAAACTCGGTGTGATTGTGAGGTAACAAGACGAATCCATTCGAACCGGTACGGAGTCTGTAGTTGCAAATGGGGCGGCTATAGCTCGGTAAAGGAAAATGAAACTAACTCCCCCAGGAGAGAACTGTGAAGTAAATGATCACGTATATCCCAACGACACACAGAGTAGTAGGCGATCCCAAAGTTTCATCCTTCTTTCTCTGTAATATCGTGACGTCATCAAAAGATCGAACCACATAGGAATAACATGGGAATTTTAATGATAATGCCCCCCTCAGGCCCACTGTCTACACACGAATTATAACAGATGAAAGAGCTCAACGAGGGGAATCGATGGTCTGAGTTTCATTAACGAAGTTCAAAAATCCTTGGAGCTATGCGGGATTTAAAAAAAAATAAACTTTAAAATAATTTTAAAATGATAAATATAGGTAAATAAATGGGCTATGGTTCTGAGAAATGTACCTAAGATGATCATAGGGATAACAATCGAATCCAGGTGATGCGGTCGACCTAGGTGGCATAGATATGATTCGGGTTATTACTGGGGAAGCCTTGTAGAGGGGCGGGAGCACCAGAAGGGACCATTTCCTCGCAAAGCTTGCGCTAATACGAAATTATGGCAGAACCCCCAAAATCAAGTCCCAAGCTCAGTTCCTTAGAGGGGTGAAATGTTTTCCAGTCCCCATAGGAATAACATGGGAGCATGATATTTTAGTTCTTAAGCCTCCCCCATGTCTACACAATGGGAATGAAGTAGATGACTGGATGGGTTTCGACGATGGGTCCCAACAGATTTAGTTTGTAACAATAGTTATTAGGATCCTTTAAATATCAGTCCCCTAGCACCAAATAAGTGGTATTTAAGGTATCCGAACGCGCTGAAAATGACCAGATTCGGTCAAGACAGATATTTTGTTTTCTATTGTATTAAATAGAGCTATCTTTTGGCTTAAAAAACAAACTTTGTTTTATTTCTACGTTACCTAGAAGCCAAGTTACAATCAATTTCATTAAGGGGTGTTGGAAAGCTAAAATCTTATTTTTTTGACAATTTGAGATTTTTATACATTTTTCAAACTGTATAGATTTTAACCTTTCTGAAAATACCTTACTTTAATCTCTAAGGTATTTAGAAGCCCTTAAAACGTATTTTTAAATGATCATTGAATTTGGGCCACGCCCATTTTAATGCCGAAAATTGTAAACAAATTAATTTGTTTTTGCTTAAAAGTGTAACGACTGATATAAACCAAAACATGTATCTTTAATTTTAAAAATTGAGCCTTTTATTTTTTTATTTCTTAGTCGATTAGAAGTCTCACTGTATACATTAAAATCAATTTATCTCAAAATGTAAATTTTAATATGCGATGTACCTTTTCCGAGAAACTACTGTTCACAGGTATGTAAATTTTTTATGAATTATTTATAATGATTTCTAATATATACTAAAATGAGCTTTTTGTAAAAAACTCAAAAATTTTTTTTTTACAAATTTTTTAAGTAAAAAATGGGTCAAATTTCGCAATGCTTGATAAAATATTTCATAATTTGTTAAAAAAAATCAAAATTAGCTAAAAGCTCATTTTAGTATAATGAGAGAGGTGTACTTTAATAGTACGAAAAATTTCAAGCATTTACATAAAATAGATTGAGAAAAGGTACATCGAAATCAGCCAATTTAACATTGTCAGTATAGAGAAAGAGAGAGGTTTCCAACTCCCCTTAAGTTAAAAAATCCAGAAGTGGGCTTTGATCTACCAGAAGTGGACATTTAAATTGTTCAAAATCTATCATGGCGAGTCTGATAAGTCAAAATATTATAAATGTATTTCTATAAAACTTTTTCAACCTGACATTTATGCTATTTTTTAGAGAATGTACAAAAGTATTTCTTTTTTTATGAATATTTTTTGAGTGAGGGCTTGTTATTTAAATATTGGTCTGAAAGAATTGATGTTTCTTATAATGTTTACTCAATGAGCACTAAAATTTTCAAATTTTAACAAAACATTGAAATTTTAGTATATTCACTATATAAATGCATCTAGATTGTTTTGGTAATACTTTTACTAATATTAGTTTATTACTTTATTCTCTAATTGCTTTGAAGTTTTTACCAAAATAATGCTGAAATTTAATTTATAACAGTAATTTGTGAAATTTACATAGCCAATTTATTTTAAATATTATTGGTTAAATATTAGTATATTTATTGGTATCGAGTCCTAAAAAAGCCTTTATAATGTTTAAATGTGTTATTTTGTCAAAAAGTACTCCGAACGTGTTCAGATACCTTAAAGTATTGTCACAAACTGATAAGCTCTGAGCGGCCGAACGGTTAGAGCACCGCTCTATCATGCAGATGGCTCGGGTTCGAGCCTCCTAGATACTTGTTTGTTAACTTTAATTATGACTTTTGTAATTATTATGGACATTTGCAAGTTATGTAAATTGAATTTATGTTAATCTTCCCCTGGTGGTCATTCTGGAACTATCCACCAGGTGTGGATATAAAAGTATTGCAGCCGGATAAGTCTTCAGTTGACCAACAGTAACTGTGATTTTTGGCGATCTAAATGCCACACACAACGAGTGGAACTGCTCAGTCAATTCCACGCGAGGTAATCATCTAAAAACCTTCACGGATAATCTCAATTTCACAATAGCATACCCTAATTCCCCTACCCGTTTCGGCTACAGAACTTCGAATACTCTAGACATAGCCGTCATAAATAACTTTAATTTCCCATTTACTATTGACTCCATTCCGGAGCTTTCCTCTGATCATAATCCGGTTTTTCTAAATTTCTCCCTTACTACCCCAATTCATAGTGACAACTCTAGAGCAGTTACCACCTATTGGTCTGAATTTCGTAATAATTTAAAGAAATCCGTTCGGCTGTCTGACTTCTCAGGCATTCGAAACCCCAATGTGCTGGAAGAAAAAATTTCTCTTCTCACCGCCGCCGTATGCTCCGCCCACCACCAAGCGTCTAAGCCAATAGGAAACGGACAACACTCCTTCACTCCGAACGACATCCACGATCTCATTTACCACAAAAATAAAGAGAAAAGAGATTATATAATCGCACTCTAAATCCAATCCATAGAACTAATTATTATAGAGCACAAGCTAACTTTAAAAATGCACTTAAAAATTCACATTGTCAAACTAGACTCGAATCAACAATCCTGTCAAACTTTTGGCGACGGACTCGAATCGCTGGACGACACACAACAGACAACACCCACCAACGGGAGGACGTTTGGCAGTGTCCCTAGGCGGGTCTTTAGTGGTACTGGGCTCGAACTCGTAAAAACGCTCCTCTGTACCTAATCTCAACAGCTCTTCTGGCCTCGCTTGCAGTGATGGATTAGAAAGCTAACGTTCTTGCTATAACCCTTAAAGATAACTTTACTGAAAACGAAAGGCCTGATGGTGATTACCCTATTGATAATAGGATTACTAGTACTCTAGAAAACTTTTTCTCTCACCCCCCGCCCCTTCCCATCTCACCTACTGATCCAGACGAAGTTCTTAGCTATGTTAAAACTCTTTCTAATAATAAAGCCCCAGGTAAAGACAATATTACTAATAAAATGGTCAAAAATTTCCCACTTAAGATTATCCTTCTACTAGCTTTTTTAATTAATAAAATCTTACTACTTAGACATTTCCCAAATAACTGGAAAATTGCTCTAGTTTTCCCAATCAAAAAGCAAGGAAAGAACAGTAATTCTCCCTTGAGTTACAGACCCATTTCCCTCCTAAGTATTCTCAGTGAAATAACGGAGCACATAATTCTTAATAGGTTAAATAACTTTACGGATAATACTAATTTCATAAATCCTAATCAATACGGATTCACCAGGCACCTCTCTGCTTATCTCCCTCTACTCAGATTGAAATCCAGAAGAGATTTTTTCAGTCCGAGAGGCAGGTCCACTGGAGCTGTCTTTCTAGACATTCAGAAAGCTTTTGACAGAGTCTGGGTGAGTGGTCTCATTTACAAAAATATTAACTTCCCTCCTGCGCTAATTCATTTAATTAACTCCTACCTTATCAATAGGTCTTTTCAAGTTATTGTTAATAACTCTATCTAACACTATTTATATCAAAAATGGTGTCACGCAAGGAAATTTGCTTGGACCCCTTCTTTTCAATATTTACATTAATGATATATATATTCCCACACATCCTCTAACTATGACTAATATTTATGCGGATGACACTTCCATTTCGCGCGCGCGCGCGCGGCTACCTACAAAAATCATGACACAACTAAAGCACTTAATGCACATCTACTTTTACTCGAGGAATTCTTTAACACATGGAAAGTTAAAATTAATGTCGACAAAACAGTAGCAGTTCTCTTCACCAGGAGAAGAAAACCATGCACACCACCTACCCTGTACTCCACACCACTACACTAGTCTCAGAGCACTAAATACCTAGGTCTTGTCTTAGAGAAAAATCTCACATGGAAACAACACATCATACACGCGCGTGATAAATTCCGGAACGCATTGTGATCAATTTACCCATTAATTTGCCGGAATTCTCAATTAAATATCTATAACAAGGTACTTCTCTACACTGCCGTCCTGCGACCCATTCTCGTGTATGGATGTCCCGCGTGAGGCTATGCAGCTAATACTAATCTAAAATTATTGGATGATGCTCAAAACGCTTTAACTAGAAGCATCACTAAAGCTTACAGCTTTACCCCAGAAATAGAAATATTTATAAAATTCTTCAAATTCCTACTTTTAAATCTAATATTCAAAAACTAGGTCAAAAATTCTTTGGAAATCTTCCAAATATTAACAATGAAAATATTCAAAATCTCAAAAACTATGATCCCAACATTTGTAAAAAGAGGTCCAGAAGAATTCTACTGGACTCTTATAATCCACCATAACAATAGTTCCCGGTCATTCCCGAGTGGCGAATGACCACCTTTTTTTGCTAAATTTTTTCTTCTCATTTTTGTTCATATTACTTATTTAATTTTATTTAAATTCATTTCATTGCTACCCGCATAGGCATTCCACTATCTTTCCCAACTATAAAACTTAATTTCACTACTTGACACCAGGACAGCGAATAGAGTTCTTGCTCACAGATCCCTGACGACCAATAGCAGACGAGCTCCTCGTCTGCTAGCACGAATTTGGATTTAAAATTATTTTTTTTCGAGACCGCTGAAACCACCAGTTTTCTCACTCCCACTTTCTCCTTCCGTGTCCACCAATCAGGAGGCACGATCTCCAACACAGGCAAACAACGTTAAGCGCCCAATGCATTAAGTATGGGACGGAGGAACGCTTCTCGTTCCAGTGCCCAATGATGTCCAGCGACAAAGTCTTCAGTTGTGGTAGTTTTTCAAAATGAGTATGTCTATGTGCTCATATTTGAGTAAGTCTTTTTCTCCGAGCAATTGGAGAAGACGCTTTGATTTCGACCAGAGCAGACGTGTTCTTCTGAGCTCCGACGCATTCTATTTCCGTCCTGATAGCACAAATGGAAACCAATCCACCAAATATTACGAACAGCTGCGAAGAGAGAAACAGGCTTTCAATCGAAGCCCTTGACATAGTTATCATTCGCTGCACTCAACTTGTCAACTTTCCAGACACCGATGATAAGCACGAGATGAAGGCCATTCTTCGGGCCTCTATTGATGATACCCAAAGAAAAAGGATACAATGGTGAGTGAGCTTCGTTCCCTCCCCCATGTATGCCTTAATTGCAATGGTAATTACTGTACTCCCCCCCCGATACCGACTGAAAAGTATAAAGATAGTGATTCTAATCACATTTTAAAAAATTATTCTGAAGCACCCACAAATGCAAATAATGCTAAAAAGAAAAAACGTAAAATTAATAAAAAGGATTATGTGGAAGACTTTGTCTTCCCCAAGAAAACAGCTAGACCTGTCCTTCCTTTACCTAGTGAGCCAGTCACTGTAAATAAAAGTTTCTCAGATCTTGAATCTAAAAATGATAAGGATCAAGTTGCTCCGGAAGAAAATAATGAAACAGCGCCCCCAAAACCCAAGCCCCCTCCCCCAATTCATCTTAAAATTAAGAAAAATATCAGAAACCAACTTAAATCCATTTATCAAAAATTCCCAGGTATCACTAACAAATCGTCAGTAGAATTTATTAAATTAATCGCTAATGACAGAGTATCACGCTCTTACAAATTTTCTTGAAGACAAAGATTTTGAATTTTTCTCACTAAAACCAAAGCCAATAAAACCAATCAAAATAGTCATTAAAGGACTACCCATTTTTACCAAAACTCACGAGATACAATCCGACCTAGAAGAAGGATTCACAATTGAAAATGTTTCCCAATTAATTTCTAAGAAAACTAAGACCGCTCTCCCATTTTTCCAAGTCACCCTCCCCCGCAACGCCAATAATCAAAAAATCTTCGATCTCAAAACTGTCTGCTACATGCAAGCTAAAATTGAAGGTTACCTCATTAGAGGAATTGCTCAATGTTTTAACTGCAACAATTTCTTCCACACTGCAGAAAACTGCCGCCTCAAGCCAAGATGTCTAAAGTGAGGAAAAGAACCCCCACCCATCAATGCCCGATAAAGGAGCGACAGAATTTTCCTGCATAAATTTCCAAGAATATGGTCATTCGGCCTGCTACACCAAATGCCCCAAGTTCCCTAAGCCAAAAAGGAGCACGCCCCTTACCGCGAATAAAACTTTCGAAAGCAACGTTCGTCGGGAAGGTGTCTCTTTCGCTAACACTGTTAGCGTAACCACACCCCAGTCCACAAGTTAACTGAAAAAACTAACGAAAATTCAAATAACAAAGTTTCCCACGGAATCCAAGCCATAGAAAATGAAAATTCAGACCTAGCTCAAGTGATTGAACTGGTCAGCATGCTTTCTAAAATAAAAAGATCACACCTGAAATTTTACAATTACTTCCCAAATTAAAAACTCTGAAGATAATAAAGCTAAGGCTTTACTTCTTTTCGAAGCTATGTTAGATAACTTTTAAACTCCTTTTTCCGTAATTTCTCTTTCTACAAAAATTATATTTTCATTTTATTTCCTTGAATATTTTACCATCAATCGTTAAACTTTAACATCAATAGCTACCAGTGACGTAGCGTGCACCCCCGCAACCCCCGCATCGCGGGGGAGGAGCAGGATTCTAAAGGCGCCCAAAGCCTGACTGACGCAAGTGCCTACCCTTTGTAAAATTCAACATGGGGGCCACAAAACTGACCTTGCAGGGGGCCCAAATGTTCTCCGTTACGCCACGGATAGCTACTCATTAAAAAATTTCACAAGTACAATTTTCGAAGCTCACTCCCATCATCCAATCAAAGCCACTCATGAGAAGTCATGCGCCTGCTATCCCATTGGTTCCTGCCACCGATTTTCACGCCCACCATCACCAGCCAAGGAGCAAATCCAAGACGATTCTAAAACAAGATAGAGGACTGAGGGATTGACGTATCCCAGTTCCTTATAAAATGTAACCATCTGTAACCATCTATCTTTCGGTGATTGCGCTATATTTGAATTTCACACCTA
The DNA here is from genome assembly GCA_019973935.1 of Trichonephila clavipes. Classification (NCBI taxonomy): domain Eukaryota; kingdom Metazoa; phylum Arthropoda; class Arachnida; order Araneae; family Nephilidae; genus Trichonephila; species Trichonephila clavipes. The sequence goes on along the minus strand of BMAU01006195.1, from coordinate 141,368 downwards.
TTAAAACATTTTCATAGAAAGTTGCAACTGACATTCTAATTCCCATTCTATGAAATCATAAGGAGTCACTCCATCAGCTAAAAAATCACTTGTATATTCGACAAATTTTCTTTCATCTTGATAGGGAAGAATATAATAATAAGGCGAAGCTATAGTTTTCAGAACAGATTTTTGACTAAAACAAATGCCAATCTCGCGTTCCAGGATTGTTTTGAAGACATTGATCGGTGTCTTGTCACATTTCTGTTCAATTACATAAAGAGAAAAATCATTATATTCGCAAGAGAAGAATGTCAAATTTGAATCATAAACGCGTCTCCATGTCGATTCATGCCTTAAAAGAAAGGATTCAGCGTAAAACTGTTCAAATATATTGCACTGCATACCCGTTATTATTCCTTTATAATATGGATAAAAATTCCAATCGGGAATAGAAGGGGACGCGAGACCATTATCTGCTACTAAAAACTTATCTATACAAATTGCTTCTATATTTTGACTTGCTTTTACCATCAATACGGAACCATTTTCTGTCTGTGGATGACCGTCATCATCTATGATCATCATGTCCCAGTGACGGAAGGGTTCGTAATTATGAACTAAAACGTGAGATTTCACAACTTGGAAAAAGGCGTGAGAGTAGCACATGCGGAATATTGGGATACTTCTAGTATGTATCAAAAACTCTTGATAAAATTGGTTATCCAAATATTGAAATTCTTCGCTGTTTGATAGTTGAAAAAGTACCAAATTTCGCATTTTCGTGATATAAGACATTTCTTCTTGACTATCACTAATTTTTGACATATTCAAATCAGCAGATATCTGTAAATATAAAAAACATACTTAGAACTGGGGATTATTAACATTTTTATGTCAATGTTTTGGGTATAATTTATTTTACTATAACAAACTTTGCAAATTGAAAGTGATACTCATTTTAACGACATTATATATCAAAACGAATGCTATTAGTGACGGTAATCTTATTACGAGTCTCGTACAAGTAATGAGGAAAAACCTTGAGCCAACACCCCTTGTCGAATTACCTAATGACACTAATAGGAGGATGCTGAGCTTTGACAGGTTAAACGTTTATGAGCCTTTCCACATGACGAGTCTTCAATGGCACAAAAACTCAAACCCGCAACAATCCAGACACGAGTCCATCACTAAAACCACTAGTCTACCACAGCTTATACCAATTTGGTGAAACCGAAAGCGATCACAAATTTAAAAAATCGCCAGCTAGTGTCATTCTTTTTCTGTCCATGTTCGAACATGTGCAAAAACTGTTTCCACTATTGGGGGTATATAGCAGTATTTGATCTGAGTTATGCCTCCTGACTTCGTGATAAATTTACAGGATTTAACAGTCAAGGTGGCAACCTTTATTCCCAAGCTGCCTGCTTAGAATTTTGAATAAGAAGCACGGTTTTTACCTTGGAGATATTTGACGAAAGTTTTTGGTGCGAAAACCATCGTCATTTACTACCCTAGAACATTCCAAAGAATAGTTTAAAAAATCTGTGTTGATTATTTCAACAGCGTTACTCTTACTAGAGGTGTTCTGAAAACACCCCAGCAAAATATGGATTAATTAATCAAGATGTTAACCTTAAATTTTATATTTAGACACCTTTAATTACCGATGCTTTTATCGAAGAAAAATTTTTAGCAAAAAAATCTGTTCACAAGAAATATGTAATAGTCTAAATTGGCAAACAATAGTCTTTCTTCGCTCAATTTTGAATATATTTGCTTAAAACAATAAACCGTAAAACTAAATTATCCGTTTTGAATATGTGATCAGATTTTGAATTATTTAAAAAGCCTAGTACTCGTACTATACGATAATATATTTGCATGTACATCTTGATTAAAATTTAGATATAAAATATTCTGCTAATATAATGTATTAAAATATAAACTGAATAGATAGAAATTCTTACCCGAGTGGGATATATTTCTTGAACTATCCTCCTCATCGATGCAAACGATAAAAAAGAAAAGTATACCTCTAATCTTAATGTTACTTATCTGAATATTGTTGTATATGCTTGGAAATAATTAAGGAACTCATCGTTGCCATTTTCCTGAACTGTAATTTATATTTTCGAAAAATTGTAGATCTGTACCGGTATACTATTTAAAATGCATCTGCTCTCAATTTAGAGCAGCGGTTCTTAACCCTTTAACTGCGGATTAAAAGTTACGCGATTTGCTCCCCAGTCCCACCATTTTCCACACAGGGGTTCGTATGTGGTGTATTGAGATAAAAACAAAGGCACGGATTGGCAAATTTTACTGTAAAATAAGTAAATTGTTCGCAAACAATGTCAAGGTCAATATTTTGCAATACACAGCATTCGGAATAGTTTTACTGATACCAGCGAAAAGAAAAAAAATGTACTGTAAAAATCGTATATATATATATATATATGTTCATGCATTTAACGCACTTGTTAAGAAAGACAAATATATACGCCTGTGCAAGTTGAGAGATTCAAAAATACAAATATATGTTCACGCTTCCAACGCTTTAAAAGAGTTGTTATAAACATAGGGCTAAAGTAATATACGAGGGCTATTGACGACGGACTTTGCAATTCAGGACTTCGGTAAAGTGACGAAGACGACTCTTAAGACACTCACCCTCCAAACAACTACACCATAGGCATGGGAATACTTTTTTATCTCAAATGAATTAACGTGCATCGATTCCTCGATACAGAGAGATTTCGTGGCACCAGGTCTCGCATCCGTTGCAAGTCAGCCCTGGATTCGGTATAGGTTCTAAGGTACCACCGAAACTTTACCCTTCGAAAGCAAAATGTTTCTCGCTATTAATAAAGGGAAAGTAACGGGGATACCAAAGGTAATCAATATTTAAATCAATTATTAGCGAAAATGAAGAAATAATTTTTCCCAAATATTTGCACACTTTTTTTCCAAAATAATATCAAAATTGCAGTAGCCTAGTTGATATGGTCAAGAACTTATAATCGAAGTGTTGCGGGAAGTGTGAGTTACTGTGCCACTGAAAGCCAAAGTTAACCCTCAAACAGGAACATCCGTCTCTCAGACGGGGATTATTTGCTTTGAAGTCTGATTGATTGAATATTAATGTCGCACTGTTCAGCTACACGAGGGCTTTTGGAGACGGACAACGTAATTTTGAATCACGGTCAAGTGACGTAGACGACACCTGAGCTGGCACCCCCTCTCCTAACTACCACACTACACCAACGGGAGAACGTTTCATCCTCGACAGATTTAACTTGCATCGCTTCCCTACACGGCGGGTATTTAGTGGTCCTGGGCTCGAACTCGCGACAGGTCAAGCCACGATCCGATACCTATACCACTCGGCTACCACGGCGCCACTGCTTTGATGTTTGTAGATAACGCTGTGGTGTGATTTTTGAGGTGAGCTCCCTTGACATCTCCAGTTGGACTCTACCCAGCGAATGGTGGTACATGGCGATTTTTTCAATTCACGATATGTGCGTATTTTTCTTATCCATCACCTTCTATCAGCATCTATATTCCTTTAGTTTTTTCGTTTTTAGCATTAATATTTTTTTAATTATTTTTACATAAATATAAATAATTTCTAATTAGTTTTTTTTCAAATAACTAATCACTATTCTTGTGATAAAACTACATTAATATAGTGTGCCTCATAAAGCCTTAAATATTAAAAATTCTACTCAATTTCATGAGCTATAAGGACATTCAAAACAGTCCTTAAAGTAATAAAATTCGAAATAATTTACGTACCCGTCTGTCATACGGCTGTTTCTAAGCGCGGCAAAAAAAAAAATTGATGTTCTGGTCAGAGGGTTTTAAAGAGAGGCTCGATTAACGTTAAATCTACCGAAACTAAAATCCCTCCAGTTTTGGTGTAGAGGGAGTAAGAGTTCAGATGTCGACCTCTTTAGCTGACCGAGGTTGAAAATTACGCAGTTTATCGCGAATAACTCTCGTATTGTTTTGTAGCGCGATGTTAAAATTATATTAAAGGATAATCATGGACTAACAAAAGACAAAACCGTAATAATTGAAAGAATTAACATGGCTATTCACCTTTCACACACAAGCGCGTGCTCCAATTTTTAGTATAGTTTTAGTTAGCTAAATGTATGGTTCTCTAATGTGTATACTGTACATCGATTGAATGTTTCATAAAAGAAGTCCCCAAAAGTACTATTTTATATTTATATTTAAATAATAAAATACACGTTTTTTATCTGCAACAAAAGATAAAGCCATTTAAATCTTTTTTTATATGATTGCAGATAATCAAACATTGGAAATTAATTACAAAATGAATGGTTTTAACTGTCGGAACTATAAAATGTGGATAGTTTATTCTTGAAGGGAAATAATAAGTTGCATTCCGGTTTAATAATAAATATTGTCCTTTTCTCAATGAATTACATTGAATGTGCACAAATACACGCTTTTCCAAAACTGATATCTCAAACATGTTTTTTGACACAATTCCAAATTGCATACAGTAAAACTGACAGTTTTTATATTTAAAAAACGGATATTGCAATATCATTCATCGGTTCTAAAAAAAAAGGTTTTTTAACGTTAGTTTTTGTAGAAATACTGGGTTGAGATTTTTTAAGCATATAGGAATTTAAGCTGTAGTTTTGTGATCATTACTTTATAACGAACAATATAGCCGGTTTACAAAAAAAGTGCCGTGGGTAGCCTAGTGGTTAGAGCATCGGACTCCAGACCGGAAGGCCTGGGTTCGATGCCCGATGCCACCAAACACCCTCCGAGTACACACGGAGTACGTGCTCGTTAAATCAGTGGGTTCGTAGTCTTGTGGGCTTAATCACGAGCGCAGGGACTGGAGAATATTTCCCTCCCCTTCAGTCTAGATGCAGAAATTGTGGAGGTGGAGATAGAGGTCGTGTCGCCATCTATCGTCCCTTCGGGGAACTTCGCCGAGCTAAAATCGTACTGTCACCTGTATGGTGCTCAAGGCCAACGACAGGCGTACCTCTAGCCCATGCCACGATGAATTTCGTGGGCCTCGATCTGACTGCGTCAGACAGGTGGCATCAGACAACAACAACAACAACAAAAAAAGTGCTTCACATAATTGTTTAGATAATTTTTGAAGTAGAGGAGTCATTGGCTATATATATAGCTTGAAACTAGTCAGTATCAAGCCGATATGGTTAGAAACTGTACGGAAAGTGATGTCCCCGACGTGGAACCAATTCCAAACAAGTGGTACAATCACCAGGAAGGTTAGCCAAGGCCACAATAGAGCAACGATATCTGGACAGGATAATTACTTGGCATTAAGTGAATGATGACTATGCGGACAACAGCTTTTAGCTTACATGTAGCCTTCCTGTAATGTCTGAAAGAAGGATTTCCAGAAAAACATTTCGCATACATCTTGCAAAAAGTGGACATTATGCCCAGCGTTCACTTTTGTTTGTCCATTTGACTGTATCCAACAGGAAATACCGGTTATTATGGAGTCAAAAAAATCAACCAACTCAAGAATGAGAGCGTGTTTTTTCAGTGATGTCGTGATTCTCCAGACAAAGTGATTCTCGTTGGATCTTCATCTGGAGAGAAAAGGCAATGTTACTTTCTTCCCTCCTACGCAACAGATATGTCCAGATTTGGTGGCAAAGGATTCCAGTTGTGGAAAGTGTTGCACTCTTGATTTTCGCAGACAGTCTGATATGATCCAAACAGTGACGCCATCTTGCATATTTTATTCGTTTCTTATAATAATTTGTTTAAAAACTATTATGTCTTGTTATAAGTGGCAACAGTTCTCGTTTTGTATACAAAATAACAATAAAGGAAAGGAACGATAAAATAACGACGTTGTTGTAAATATTTATTTAATATCTGTTTCAATGCTTACTATTTTAACATCTGGCACCGAAACGTAATTGAAAGAAATCAGGGTTTTACTTATGTGAAATATTGGCGCCTCTGATACTCGTTTTACGAACTACAATATACTTTTTTTAAACAATGGTGCCAAACGATATACTAGCGAACTTAAAACGGAAGAGCTGTACGATACGTTCAGCTGTAACTCGCTTGATAAGTACTGTTAAAGAAGTGCTACAATGTAACAATATGGATTATGAATTAGAGTCTGGAAGAAAAGACAAATTAATTGAGCAACAGTGACGAAGAATTACATAATTTCTGGCCGAATGATGAATACGAACCAGACGTAGTTGAATGTGAAAAATACGAAGACTACGCTATACTAACCATTTTTCTCTCCAATAAGAAATTCCGAGAAGGATCCGCAGGTAATTTCTGAATATTTATACTCTTCACTATGCAAATACCAAATACTAATATAAAAGTGAATTACCCCTGATTGTAATAGACAGAACTTATGGATATACAGAAGAATTTTTAAGTGTATGGGTGCATTTTCAATCAAGTATTAACAATAATAACTCTTTTTTGCCAGTTCACAAACACGTCTTTATGGATGGTGAAACAAAAAGACTAGTCGACGAAATCAGTGTGTGTGATTTCTGAAACCTATAATGATGTTAAAAACTTCTTGATATCTATATACGGAAACAAAGATAGGGTTATCCAAACCCACTTAGACATTTTAGAAATTTTATGATCAATGCAAAACACCACACACAAACGTTACTCTATTCAAATTCCAAGGTTTATATGTATTTCATCACATATTATCATTGCTGTTCCTGTGTTTTGTGACGCATCGGAGCGTGTCTATGGTTCTGCTGTGCAACTTTATAACGTCAAATGTGATGAATGAAATGTGCATTTTGTGTGCAGTCGCAAGAAACTATCACCTATCAGAAAAGTTACCTTACACCGTTTGGATCTCTTGACAGCTCTGATGGGAGCGAGATTATTGCGATACGTCTGTCCTGAAACCAATACAAATCCGTCAAATATAACATTATGGAGTGATTCTCGAGTTGTTTAAACCCTTCAGGACTTGTGGAAGGAGAAAGAAGCGCTTCCCCAAGCACGTACGGTCGGAGAGGATACGCACGCACGGGATCGGTCGAATTACCCTGCTAAGCCTAATTTCCTTTAAAAATTCATAAAGTTTCAAATGCAATAAAATAAGCTAAAACTTTCAATTAAACTATCATTGATAATATTTGAACACGGAGTACAAAATTTTTCGATGTATTTGAAAAAACCAATTGCGAATTTTAAGGAAAAAATAATTTTAATAAAAAAAAATACACTTTCAGAAAAATTGATAAAAATCCCATACATTTGCATATGTATATAAAATATATTAGAAAACTAAACCAACATATTTAAAATATAAACAGAAATCCATAGAGCAATAGATCATAAATGTCCGATTCTCTCAAAAAATAAACATGTGCAGTTGTTTATATTCATTAATATCTCGGATATAATTAAAAAAAACGAAGCCGAAAGCCCATATTGAAGTTCCAAGTGTTTTATTAAACATTATTCGAAAAAAATGGTTTTTAACCGCCATCTAAGGCTTGTAAAAATTAATATAAAAACGTTCCTAACTCTGATCACACCAATGTGATCATGGGCCTATGAGCAGGGAAAGCTCAGTCACATACATGCTACCGTGGGACGTGGAGGGTAAAACGCGTTATCACATATATGTGATTATGGTCCTGAACTGGTGAAGAATGGATTTGCAGCGATACTAACAAATGAAAGACATTTGTCTGTGCAATAGGACACTGAAATTACACCACCCCAACACAGTGGTAACATTGCCCAGGAATTCAAAATTCAGCAGATCATCTTTCACGAGGCATTCTTCCAACTAGGTTTTCTACCTTAGATTTGTTGAGGAGTGGACCAGAATGACTGAAAGTACTGAAGAAAACTGGCCAGAAAGGTACTCGAGTGAAGAAAATCTTTCCTTAACAATTAACAAACCACTAATTGTCAAAATTTAGTATTTATGCACACTTTCAACTGAACGCGCCATAGGTGTTTCTCATTTTAGTCCATACGAGAGACTTATTCGTATACATAATATGGGTATTTAAATTTTTGCACAACTGCAAATTACAACCACGCTTATCTTCAGATTTGACATGGAACGAGTTTGAAAAGGCTAAAAACTTTTGAATTCGTACAGTCCAACAGCAATTCTTCACAGCTGAAATTGACTCCCTGAAAATGTCAAGCCGTTGCCGTCAAAATCTAAGATTTCTCATTTTAACCCGTTTCTACAAATTACGTATTACGACTAGGAGGAAGACTTTACTTTGCTTGTGAGAATAGTTATACTTGAACTACGTTCTACTTTTTTAATCGCAAGAGGCCGTCAAGCCATAAAAAGCACACTTCACAATTGCTTAACTTTCAAGATTTCTGGAGTGATATGTGACAAGCAAATTGAAGCAACCTTACTTGCCGAAAGACTTGCATCGTGCAAACCCTTCCATACAACTGGAATAGACTTTGCGGGTCCAGTATATGACCGAGGAGCCAATTCTCCAAAGAAATGTACTCAATAGCTATTTTCACATTTTAAACTATTCGTGCTATTATTGGATTTGAACACCGATAGATTTATAATGGCCGTTCGTAGATTCGTGGGATGATGTGGACTTTCACACTCCATTAATACGGATACTGCCACAAACTTCCAAGCCGCAAGCAAAATGTTAGGTACTCTATGGAATACTCTGTCATAAAAAAATGCATGACAGTTTTATGCTGAAGATAGTATTCGGTGGAAATTCATTGTACCTTACGCTGCTTGGTGGGGAGGATGTTAGGAAAGGTTGGTAGGGGAATAATTAAACAATGTTCATGAAAAACTCTGGGGCAAGCATTGCTCGACGAAGAGAGCCTTTTTAACGCATGTTGTTGGAGTGGAAGCCGCTATCAACAGTAGACTTTTAGCATATGAAGTGTTAATTGGGGTGATTCCGAAGAAGCCTTGGCATAGAGGTTTACTTCTTAACTAGTCAAAAATTGACTAAAACTCCTTCGGTCCCAGAATCCCCAGAGAGAAGGCTTATACACATCTTTGAACAACAACAAAATTTATCAAATCAGTTTGGGAAGAAACGGTCGTAGGAAAACCTATTACAATGGCGCATCTTTCAGCAACTGCGTGGTGACCCAAACTGTTCGAAAATTTGGAGTGAGGACGTTGTACTATTGTAAGAAGACGTTACACCTTGAAAAGGCACCAGTGGAGACATTAATCCTTGGTCGCGACGAGAAAGACCGTAACTGTGGGCTGCGGTCCTCTGGAGGATGACCAGGGTAAGAAGGACGTGGCTCGCTTGAATTTCACCTGCATTCTGAAGTAATTAAAAAATTACGTGGTCCGTCGCCCAAAGCCCTCATGCAGCTGAACAGTGCGACGTTAATATTCAATCAGTCTGAAGTAATTCAAATCAGTGACGTCATCTTGCATATTTTATTTATATTTATAATAATTATATAAAAATTATTGTGTCATCTTGTGAGGGGCAGCCATTTTTGTTTTATGTACAAAAGAATAATAAAGGAAACGAACGAGGAAAAGAGACGATCTTATTTTATACATTTACTTAATTTCTATTTCAATGTTTACTATTTTAACAGGGCTTCATACCGTTGAGTAGTCGTACAACGCTGTATTTTTTCGATGCGCGTACTGACGACTGAAAACGTTATAGTTATGAGGTCTTTGAAGCCAATGTGAGATACTTCTGGGAGCTATGGACATGTGAATTACATTTCTATAGAACAGGGATGACGAACCTTTTTGGATCAACGTGCCATTTTTTCTTTAAAATATGTTTAATGAGATATAGACGTGCCGTCAAATAATTTTGACTTAATTTTGATTTTAATGTAATTTTGAAAATAATAAAACTAAATACCCACATCACAAAATTCTTTATTTACTACGAAAATATGCATTTTGCACTGTATAGTAGTAAATGTTTTATTTATTAATTTTAATTACATAAAATTTAAGTCAATTAAATTTAAGTAACATTAGTGTGACTTCTGTTGCCGCAGATTATACATATAGATGGCAAATAACTTATATTAGGATTGTAAAATGTTTCTTTTAGCAGAATGCATGTTGAATTGAAGTCATCTGCCAAATGGTTTCTAGTGAGTATTATTCATCTCGGAAAATAATCACTCGCAAGCATAGATAGATAAAAAATATGGTTAAAATAGTACAAGCTAGCTTCTTAAAACAGTTATATGTGTCTGGAATCGAATTCCAGGTTACCAAAATTTCGTTAATGGCATTTTTACTTATATTGCTTGTTAATCTTTCTGTTTCAATCAATTCCAACTTTTCCCTTGTTTCAATAAATTTTTGAATCCCCCTATTGAACTAGACTAGAAATCAATAAGTTGCATTTCAAATTTTTCAATTTCCAACGAAACGAATTGGAGCAAGTTCAGTTTATCAAATGATATCACATCAGGGTATATAATAAACTTGAGCGTTTCTTACAATTCTTTGAACTGAGAAAATCTCACTGAAAACTCCTTGTTTGAAGAATCGACTATGGAAATTAATTCTTCAATATCTATATCTTTGTCCGGTTTCTCATGTACATTTTTATCTTTGAAATTGTTTTTCAAGTTTGGGGTTACTTGCAATAATATAGTTTCTGAATTAAAATGCAAACCGTTTTGATCGGTGGCGTGCCCAATATATTGTGCCGTGTGCCACCAATGGCACGCGTGCCAATGGTTCGCCATCCCTGCTATAGAAGATAATGCATGGTTACATAGAGTTCACGTCGTTAATGAATTTCACGAAGAGGATATTTGCCGTATGGAATGACCTTCGAGGTCTGAACCTCAATCTTACTGAATATGTTTGTGATGGTCTAAGACAAGGTTAACCCACCTTTCTTTCTTTACTGGGCTACATAAGTGTAAGAACTATTTCACGCGGGTTACAACAAGAGGATTAAAGTGTGTGTGTGTGTGGGGAGGGGTCGTTATAAGATCAACGACATTTAAAATGAGGACAATTTATGAAAATATTAAAACTCGTAAAGTTGGATTTTATTTAATACTATATTAAAAATATTAGCTGGATTTTATTTAATACTATGTTAAACATATTAGCAGGGTTTTATTTAACACTATATAATATACAAACTCACACACAACTCAGAAAGAATAGGTATAATGTGTTTTTTTCAGTTAATAGGGTAATTTCGATTTCCTTTTTTCAATGATCCTGAGCCCCTTGCTTGCATTCTGCTACCATAAAATCAAAAAGCTGCCATGCACTTTGGTAATTTGATATTTTTCTTTTGACAAAATCAACTATTTTATTTCAGGTATTAATTTATCAAATTCGGAATGATAGCAGAGATTTTAATGATTTTCATACTGACATCTGCATTTTCATATGAAATTAATTCAGACTTTCTTATGTAGTTTTGCTTAAAATTTATTCAAATACTTTTTGATTTTACAAGGAAAAAATATCTGAAGAAATTACTCGATTGGACAAATATTACATTGGAAACATTTAAGAGAAACACTCGAACAATTTTGGTATCAGATCATATGTTTATTCTTAGCGATTTCATGTTTATCAATATATATATATATATATATATATATATATATATATATATATATACATAAAGTAAAAAAATTATATAAGATGTTTTTGTTACCTCTGCATTTTTTGACATTACAAGAGACACAGTATTTTGTTGCTGTTGGAAAGATTTTTTAAGAAAGCCAATATATCGCGTCTTGAAATTGATCCTCAAGAAAAAGGGCCATTGAAAGATTTAGGCTTAGTGATATAGTAAAGAACAAAATTATATTTTTTAAATACAGCATTTTAATGACAACTCAACCAAGTGTTCGATGCATGTTTGCTTTTCTCTCTACGAAATAAACATCCTAATCGTCTTGAAGCAACGTATATTTTTAGATATTTTTTCGCTTGCAAGACATGAGGGTCAAGTAAAAATTGGTTTCACTCATAAAATGGTCGTTACTCCACTACTATTTGTTGTCACTAACTGTTACAATTTCAAAAAGAAAAAAAAAGTCATATCGCAATTTGTACCAGCATGACATAGATGGCAAAACTGATATGTTTGATTTCATGATTCTTAGAATTTTACGCTGAATTTTTAATGCATCATTGTCACATAATTGAGTGACAGTGGTAGTCTGGTAGTTAAGGTATCGGATCTTGGCCGGCCTGTCAAGAAATCAGACCCGGAACCTTGAAAGACCCACCGTGTAGGTACTCGATGCGCGTTAAATCTGTCAAGAGCTCAAACGTCCACCCGTTGGTGTGGTAGTTAGGAGAGGGGGAGCCAGCTGAGGTGTCGCCTTCGTCATTTGACCATGGTTCAAAAGTACTAGGTCCACCGCCCAAAGCCCTCATGTAGCTGAGCAGTGCGACGTTAATGTTTACTCACTCACTTACATAATGCAATTTATTAGTGCAACGCCATATGACCCGGCTACTCGGAATGGTCCGGAGAGCCACATGCGGCACTCCAGCTGCAGAGTTAGTTGTATCATATTGGCATTACGATTTCAATATTTTAGGTATGTCATGTATCTTAATTCAAAATTAAAATCTTTTCCACATTATAATGTTGCTTTTTGAGCTGGAATCCCCCTCTCCTAGCTTCCATACCACACTAACGGTCATATTATCAATCGCAGGTTAACCTCGAGTTATCCCCGAACCGGAGGTAACTCGCTGATTGGCGAAACATCGTTATTCTCAACTGCGGATCGCGCTAAATCCACGGATTATTCATCCAAAGTTAACCCTTGGATTCTGCCCGCCGATTTAGGAAGGTAACTCGTGGATTTCGATCTCGCGAAACTGTTTGTAAACAAAGATGGACGACCACTTCCATTCTCTTCTGCTTGAGGATTTAGAAACTTTGGACAGTATTGAAAGAAGGTCAGTTTTCATTCCTGAACATCGGAACAACACACACACACACACACGATTTAGATGAACTGGATGAAGATGATTTCAGTCGTAGGTACAGATTTTATAAAGGCACCATCCAGACGCTTATAAAATTACTGCGTACGGAGTTAGATTCTGCGACTGGCCGAAATCATGCTTTGACTGCAGCTGAGAACGTTCTGGCAGCTGTTCGGCTTTTTGCGTTCGGTAATCGTCAAATTAATGTGGGTGACTTACACAGCATAAGTCAACCATCCACGAGCAGAGCGATTACCGATGTTGCAAGGGCTCTTGCAGAACTACGACCGCAATATATCTATTTGCCACAAACTGAAGATGAGAGAATGCAGGTTAGTTTTATTCATGCTCAGTGAATTTATAATTTGTTTCGTGACAAAAATGTCTATATCTACATTTAATGCAAAAGTTTTTTTGTAAATATATATATATATATATATATATATATATATATATATATATATATATCTGAATAACTTGAAAAATAAAAAATATATAAAGAGTGTTTTTTTCCAGGTATAGAAGTTTAAGTTGGCATTACTTTCCAAGATGGCGACCGATTTAAAAGCTGTGAAGTGATTTATTCTCAGTTTGGTTTGGCAATTCATCAAAACGATCATCAAGCAAGGCGTAGATTTGTCGAATGGGCTCAAAACGAGATTGCCGTTGTTCCCGATTTTCGTAAGCGAATTTTGTTTAGCGATGAAGTGCACTTCTGGTTGAATGGCTACGTCAACAAACAAAACTGCCGCATTTGGAGTGAATCTAATCCACAAGTGTATGTCGAAACACCGTTACATCCAGAAAAACTGACTGTTTGGTGCGCTTTATGGGCTGGTGGAATCCTTCTTCAAAAACGATGAAGGCCACAACGTTACAGTCAATGGTGATCGGTATAGAGCCATGATTACTAATTTTTTCATTCCTGAATTGAATAATGATGATGTCCAGGAGCTGTGGTTCCAACAAGACGGTGCAACATGTCACACAGCTCGTGCCACAATCGATTTATTGAAAGACGCGTTTGGTGACCGCCTAATTTCACGTTTTGGACCAGTGAATTGGCCTCCAAGATCTAGTGAATTAAAACCGCTAGACTATTTTCTGTGGGGCTATGTAAAGTCATTGGTCTATGCGGATAAGCCACAAACGCTTGACCATTTGGAGGGCAACATTCGCCGTGTTATATACGGCCACAAATGTTGGAAAAAGTCATCGAAAATTGGACGTCCAGATTGGACTACATCCGAGCCAGCCGTGGCAGTCATATGCCAGAAATCATATTTAAAATGTAATGCCACAAGATTTTCTTTCTAATAAAAAAATTCATGCCAATCGAATAATACATCGTTGTTTTATTGCAATTTAAAGTTCTATACCTCTAAAAAACACCCTTTATTCATAGCAACATATTCGTAAAAGATTAAATATGCAAAACTTTTGATTGTTGTCACTTACCTAATTTTATAAAACTTGAACAGCATGTAGAAAAAATTTTACATTGCATACACATGGAATGACATAAAATATATAAGCACAGAGAGAATATTACTCAGTAGAAAATCATACATGTGGAGTACCCCGTCGCATTCATAAGAAGGTCTAAGAAATCCAGAAATATATTCTTGCTCCAGTTATTATCGTTGAAAAATTATGCATTAGAGTAATGAGTTTTGTAACGGGGGAACCGGGTATCAGCCCGAAAACTATTAAGAATGTGTATTAACTTAGGCAAATTCATATTTTTATATGAATTCCGTTTTTTTTTTCAAAATGAAACTGAAGTCAAATATTCTCAATTACCAGTAAAATAATCCCTGCTTTTAAATTTTGATTCATATTTTGAGTTATTTGATCATTCAATTTTGTTTCCATTATTAATAGTAGGGAAAAAAGCATGAGAGAAGCAATGCTTGTACTTTGGCGAGTGGAGAGCTTCGCTGGCTTGCACACTTATCACCATATATTATTTCATGTTAGTATGCAATAAAAATATTTTCAATTCTAATAATAACAATGGCACAAAAAATTCGCTGATAGATTTTACACCAATTATCAGAAATCGTTATGATAAACTTATACTGATGGATTAGTTTCCGATTGTCATGCAGGATTTGGAAAATTCACCATGGGTGATGGGTTTGTTTTCTGGTGCTCATCACATCAGTTCCTGATGCAGTTCACAAATGACTATCCCTATTGCATCAAAATACTGTAATGTTTACATAACAAGAAAGATAATTGTATGAAGTTCTTACTGTTTGTGTCTGTGTAATCAAGTTTAGTCACATCTTTATGCATTACTTCTCAGATCAGTCAAACATTCTACAGAGAATTTGGATTCCCTAGCATTTATGGTGCTCTGGATTGCTCGCTAATCAAAATCCTAAGCCTTGGAGGAAGCTTAGAAGAGACATTTAGGTGCCGTAAAGGATTTTTTGCATTAAATGTGCAAACTGTGAGTGATCCCAACCTTTCCATACGTAACATAGTTGTGAGGTGTCCAGGAAGTACACATGACTCTACAGTGTTTGACCACTCTTACCTCAGGGCACATGTAGAAACGGAAGTACCGAGTAGTTACCACCTATTAGGAGATAGTGGTTATCCTATGCGATCATACCTGATATCTTTTCTTAAGGTAACAGAACACCTTCGAAGAAAATATTTTGAATTAACCTGAATTTTGCCTGTAAATGTATATTTTATGACCTTATGGGTCTCTAAAATTAGAAAAATACCCAAGAAAAGTTTGTTAGTGTACATTTTTAGTGTCAAAGGGGTATTTTATAAAAAAAAATAAGCAAAAATAAGACTTTACGCAAAACATGATAACTGAAAATAAAATAAATATATTGACATTTTGTAAATTGTGAATATAGCATACAACCTTATCTAGGGAATAGACTCTTATTTTGGTAATATTACTATTACGTGGGAAGTTATTGTGTTTCGAGCTTCTATACGTTGACATTTTCTTTAAAAGCTATTGTAATTTTCATTTTATTGCTTTATAAACAAATTTCTACTCAACACAAACTCTTAAGAAAGGTCTATTCCCTGTATAAGTATTAAAAAACATACATATAAAATTTTTATTTCATTCAAGTTTATTTTTTTGAGATATTGTGTTTTGCGGTAAGAAAAAATGTGAAAAAACTCATTTTAAGAAAACAACAAAAATAACATTAAACTCATTTGATTACAAGAAAAACACTTACTTTATTATTAAAATACACCAGATTTATAATCCTTTCCCTCTTTAACTTCTAAAACACTATTTTTTTTCTTTTAATGTCCTCTTAAAAATTTGTTTTGGGGTCTGCGTTATGAATCGATTCATAGATTCTGCATCTATCTAAATGTTTATACACTTTTGAAGAAAGTTTTTGAATCAACCTGAATTTTGCCAGTAAATGCATATTTTATGACCTTATGGGTCTCTAAAATTAGAAAAATACCCAAGAAAAGTTTTATTAGTGCACATTTTTACTGTGAAAGGGGTATTTTATAAAAAAATAAGCAAAAATAAGATTTTACGCAAAACATGATAATTGAAAATAAAATAAATATATTGACATTTTGTAAAATGAATAATATAGCATACAACCATATCTAGGGAATACTCTTATTTTGGTAATATGACCATTACGTGGGAGAAGTTATTGTGTTTCGAACTTCTATACGTTGAAATTTTCTTAAAAGCTATTGAAATTTTTACTTTATTGCTATATAAAAAAAATTTCTACTCAATACAAAATCTTATGAATAATCTACTCCCTGTATAAGTATTTAAAAACATACATATAAAATTTTTATATCATTCAAGCATAACTTTTTGAGATATTGTGTTTTGCGGTAAGAAAAAATGTAAAAAAATTCATTTTGAGAAAACGACAAAAATAACATTAAACTATTCTGATTACAAGATAAACACTTACTTTCTTATTAAAATGCACCAGATTTATAATTCTCCCCATCTCTTTGACTTCTAAAACACTATTTTTTTTCTTTTTAAGTGCTCTTAAAATTTTCCTGTTTTTCTTTGTTTTGGGGTCTGCATTATGAACTGATTCACGGATTTTGCATTTATCTAAATGTTTATATCCCCGTAAGGTAAACACCCCCAGGGTTTTCTATATTCATTTTATTAAAAACTTTTAAACACACATTTAATCCTTCATTGAAGTGTATAATAGCATCATACGACCTAAATTTAATTGTTTTGAGCGAAACAAATACTTCCTTCGGTACTTTTTGCCAAACTATTCCATTAAAACACTCGTTGGCATTTTGCGTGCGTCCATGCAAGCACTTACTTAATATTTGTTTGTCGCATAGCTCTAAATATACTGGTTTAATTTTATTTAAAACATGATTTGATAAACCAGCATATTTTGTGGAACATTTTGTTCCATTTGCCCCCCCCGCTGAAAATAACACCAGCTTTCTTTCCCTATTGGGAATTGACCATGCATCGGTTTCTTATCACTTGATGCACAGTGATATAACGCATCAATCACATTTTGCTTTAATCACATTACGCTAATTCCGTAATAGTTTTGAAGTCTGTCAATAAAATTATCAGTTAATTTGCCTTTACCAGACAGTCCTTTAGTTTTAGTTTTCAGTTTTCTCAGACTTGAACCCACTCTCTTTTGTACATGGTCAATGCACTCAAACTTGGTCACACTGTTTAATCCATAAGTGTCTTTCACACTCATGAAAGCTTTTGAGTCGCCATCCCCATAATATTGAGTGTATTGCAGTCTGCGGTTTTTTTTTTCAGATCGAAGAAATATTCGGGAAGCCCCACAATTTCCATTTTTGATGAAGAGCCTGTGAAATTACACTGACATATGTGGTCGGCTTTTGACGACTCATTTTCAAAGTTTCTTGGCATAGTCTGAAGTCTCTTACATGTTGGACAGTAGGACGACATAACTTCTATATCTAACACCTTGCCAGTATCAACTGATATTGCAGCAACACAGCTTTCATAGATGTATAGCCTCTTCGCTGTCATGTGCCATCCACCGATGTGCCACATTTTACAATATCAGATGAGAAATTTTGTTTTTTCTCCACAATTTCAGTAGCAGTTTTTATCATGGATTCCTCAGCTACTTCCTGAACCACTTTTAAAAGCTTTGCTTCCTGATTTTTGTGAGCAGTTTTGGTTAGTCGAGGCAAATTTAATGTTGAGCATAATTTAAATGCCCCAGCAAAACCTTTGCCTATCTGCCTCATACCATATACTAGCCTGGTATTTATGACAGGTGCATTTACAACTTTTTTTGATGAAGCAAATGCAAAAAAAAGTCACAACATTTACATTTTAGTGTAAAATGGGAGCACAATCCATATCTGGAATCCTCGAATAGTTCTACTTCTTCAGCAAAACATTTTGGGCAGCAAAGTTGAGCAAAAGCTTCCACAACAAGTTCAAGGTCAACGATTCTGTTACCAAACACAGGACCAGTCATTTCTTCTGCAGATGAGAAAGTCTCTTTTCCCAACTTTCAACAGCTAGCAGTATATTCAGGAGAACTGCTGAACTGTTATTCTTTTCCGAAGTGTTTGTGAATTTATTACCATAAAATTGCCGCTTGCGCTTTCTTGCAATACTTTTAACCATTTTTAAGTTAAAATAAAACAGAATAAAACCATCAAATAAACTTTCTTACGCTGTCAATTCTTTCAGCATGAAAATCAAACGTATATGTAAACAAAGTCAAAACAACAAACTTGCTGCCAGGTTTTACACATAAAAAAGGAAAACTGTATTTCCAAATATATTTATATTTATTCTTAAATGTTCTATTTTAATTTCTGACTAAATATTTGTATATTAATTATAATATTTCATGTCATATACTATGAACGAGAAACGTAAACAAACAACTCGGCCACTTCTGGTTAGCAGGAACTATTTCGGGTCCAAGAAATTTATGATTAAGTAATATTGAAAAAGCTGTAACTCGGCTTCTAATTCAGATAGAAACAAAATTTAAAGAGATTTACAAAGATAAAAGATTGAATTTTAATAAAAATTGATATATTGACCAAAAATTGAGTTTTAGAGGTGTTATGTCACTTTAATCCAGTTGGGGCAGGTCAAGTGAGGTACTTATGTTGTTTTATACACCTCTATTATTATGATTTGTTGTCTTATTTTTATGTCAGAGAAATCATTTTTGTATGTAATATGATTATACACCTAACTAAAATTTTAAAAATAATTCATAATCTCCAGATATGAAGATAGAAAATATAATAAAATACACATTAAAAATGTATAAAGGGAATGTTCAACCCGTGGGCCAAAAATGACATTTCTGTGTCCCACAAAGTGGTAGAATTCAAAAAAATATTTTTTAAAGAAATGTCTATTCTGTGGTACTTAAGTCAAAATTCTTGTTTTTTACGAAGTGTTATTTATGTAATTCTATATGCATTTAATAGGTATAATGCAGCTCACCCACGAGCAAGAAATGTCGTAGAGAGACAATATGGTGTATGGAAAAAAAGGTTTTCTAGCATTGAGACACCATTCCGATGTTCGTTGGAGACTGCACAAACAGTGATTGTTGCGACAGCTGTGCTACACAACTTTGCTCTCAGTTTAGGAAGGCAGATGAAGATTCCCTTCCACTGCAGCAAGATGATACTATGGTAAACCATAGCCAAGAACACGGTGGAATAGCCAAGAGGAATGCGATTGTTGCAAATTTTTTTCAATTGATGTATTTACGAGGAAATGTTTTATAAATAAATGTTTCATTAAATTAAATTGCAGATACAACATTTATAATAATTTATTAAGTTTATTTACAAAAAAAAAGAAAAGAAAAATTTTTTTGATTGAATCCTAGGAGGACTTACTTTTGGTCGCCAAATTTTTTGTCGCCAAATTTTGAGCGATAAAGGTTAAATTATGGTAACCCTTCCATTTCATTCAAAAATTTGGATTTTCAAATCACCGAAAAAATGGCAACCCTAAAAAAAGTACAACGTTTTTCGCCTTTTCCGAAAAAACGTCATTTTGACATTTGACTTCGTTTGAGAAGGTTTGCTCTCCACCGGTTGTTGTTAAGAATGGCGTGTGAAAGGAAATTACTTGAAAGTGAGGCTACGACAGGTTTCTTTGTGCTCCTGTGCACAAAGGGGAAGAAAGAGACATTAGAATGGTGTATGAAAGCTAATTTAATTGCTTCTCGTTATGAATGTCCGAGGTGTAAAAAAAATATGCGTTTGCAAGAACGAAAGGGAACGGTTGACGGCTACGAATGGCGTTGCCGCAACCAGTCAAATGATAATCGCCACGACGTTGTTCGGAGTGTGAGAAAGGGCACTTGGTTTAGCGAAAGCAAACTTGCTATAACTATTATCTTGTGTTTGACGAGATATTGGTTTGGCAAGAGCATGATTGCGTTCGTGGTGAATGACTTGAAAATTAATAAGAATAGGTCACAAGTTGGTGGATGACAATTTTCATGAATTCCTTGCATCCATCGCAAGGGTGTATCCACCCACGGAACATGACGAAATGCAAGCGTAAGGTAAGTGCCTTTTAAATTTTTTTAAAATGATTGATTTCATGTATTTCTTCGATTTTATATTTGCGAAACGCCCCTTTCGTCCTTTTTCAAAAATGTAAATCATGTTGTACACACTGGTTTTAGAATGCTTTTTTAAAATGAATTTCATTGCTCTTTCTCCGTTTTTTTTTTATATAATGATTAATTTAATGTATTTATTCAATTTCATCTTTGCGAAACGCCCATTTTATCACCCCCTTCTCCCCCCCTGCTGACGCATGCGCTTCCCAAGAGTTTTTCGTCATTGACGCCTTTTTGAAAACCTTCAATTTGGCGCTTTTTGGCGAAAAATTTTTTCCGCCAAAAACAGCAGTGGGTCCTCCTAGGATTTTACCATTTTTTTTCTCTAAATCTAATTTCATTTTTTTTTTATTTAACAGGTTATAATGATCCAATTTTGCCTTTAAGATCGTCATCTTTAAAATGTGTTTTTTTATAGGTCATGGTAGCTCTACGCTCTTCTTCCCTAAATTGTGCAATCTGTTCATCATCCCTTTCCATTGCAACTTTTCTGGCATTGGCTGCTTCTGCAAGTGCTTCTGCTGTTTTAGCAGAAGCATTAGGTTTGCGCTTTGATTTTCTGATGTTTTAGGTGCTTTTGTAAGCGGGGTAGAGCATAGAGTTTCCCTGGCTTTCTGTGGAATTTCTTGATCTTGCTCCACTGTTACAGTTTCCTACAACCAAAATACAAATATTGATTAAGTCTGTCATAGTTTAAAACAGAAAAACATCAACAAAGAATCAAAATTTATATCACAATTTCAGTTTCACTTCCTGTAAAATATATTGCTTTATGCTAGAGTATGATTTAATGTTTACAATTCATTTGATACATTACTAGCCCTATTCAAAATGTTTACACTCAAATTATGTACATTTAAAATAAGCAATCTATATTTATATATTGAATGCTAGTGTATGTTATTTGTTACTTCATATTCCTTAAAAGTAAATTTAATAATGACTTTTCATTGTGTACTAAAAAGGCGATGTGCTATTTGCTATATGACATTATATATGGATACTTACATCAAGGGGATGATCATCAAGAGTAAACATATTTCCATCCACTTGTACTACTATAGACTCACCACCTGAAAAACATGTATTTATTAATCATGTACTACAACTAATAAATATGATGTTATAGTCATTCATTCATAGCATATATATAATAAAGTTTTCCTTCCTTATGTTAGCCAGTTTTATTTAACAAACTAAAGTTATGAAAGTTGAGTATATTTTTGCCACAAACAACTGAGGTACATATTTACATGATGAAGCATTCATATATTGTGTGGAATTTGAACTCGGGCCCTTAGACAACATCCCCAGAGGTAAGCGGGCTACCATTTTTTTACCAACTACGCTGTTCGCTGAGAGCTAAGACTTTCTGAAAAATTGTAAATATTTTGTATATGTAAAATTTGTTTTTTCTTCTATATTGTAAAATATTGATAAATGTGTGTGTATATAATGTGTTTTATGACAAATAAAATCAGATTAAAACCAATAGTATAATTATTTTTGTTAGATGGAATTGGAAAAGATTCAGTAACATATGTTCTGTTTTAGATAAATGTGACTTAATGGGGCCTCAGATTCAATTAACAAATTTATTCTTCACAAAAAAACTGGATTTTTCATTCTAAGATTTTATAGAAATCATAAATTGAGAATAATTATTAGAGATTAGTAATTATTTAAATTAATGGTTATATACATAATAAACATTCTATTTTAACCTACCCAGGGGTAACTGGAACATTTTATATAATTCAAAAACAAAAATAGATTAGGATTTATATACTTGCATATAATCAAAATATAAATTTTAATTTTAAAATAATAAAGAGTTTTGAATTCTCATTGCATAACATTTAACAACATTTCCTAATAATATTACCAACTTTATTTGTACCATGCCCCACTTTTTAATAATATGCCCTCAAATTATTGATAGCCATATTTTCAGGCAGCAGTACATCAGAACATTTAAAATGTAGAGCACAATGTAACAACAAATAATTCATAACGACAAAACTGAAAATAGTCATTTGATTTTTAGAAGTATCTATTCATTAATTTTAATTGGTTATTTATTCAATTTGTCAGCTGGGAAAGGTGTTCAGACTGTTGCATGGAGCAATATTTCTTATTATCGATTCTTTTACTCAACATTTCATAATGTGATCAATTTGATTTGTATTAAGAGTTCTTTTATATAATAAAACTTACACAAATCACTGTCAAAAAAGTATTCAGAATACAACAGAAAATTTAAATTAAAGGCTAAATAATAAAAAAATCTATTTACACTTACCCTGAGTTCCTGAAGATACAGCAGTATCATACTCATGTTTGTAATCGCAATCGAATCTGCATGGCAATGGTTCGATTAGTGCACCCATAGCAGCCAGCCATTCATCTAACGATGTAGACAGTAAATTAGGGTAAATTAGTTTCAAAAATTTCAACTTTATCGGAGCTTCTTTTTTTTGCTACTCCTTTTTCATGTTTTTAAATTTGTTCTGAAGCTGTTGTCGACTTCGTTTACATAGGCTGGCTGCATTGAAATCCACCGTCAAACTATCCCATGCTTCTTCTTTCTTGTTAAAAACTGCATTGGTTATTTTGCAGTTTATGATGTATTTATATTTCTCAACAAGATTTATAACGATAATTCCATCTCCTGAACTGAACAGTTGCTTTTCGACGTAGCAAAACAAAACAAGAGAAAGAAATGCAAGTCAAACTTAAAAAAGCGTGTTAAAAACAGCTGATCGAATGTTTCGCGCGAAGGTACAACATAAAGTGTAAACAGTATGTCACGTGATTATCATTGTCCAGTCACAACGACTGTAACATCTTGCCCACGCATAACTCACGGATTCGGTAATCGTCAGTTCGGGAATAAGAAATGGGAAATATCCGAGAGTTATTGGTGACCGGGGGTTACCCAATCCGCGAGTTTTCTTTTCAATAACTCGTGATTGAAAATACAACCGTAATAGGAGGATGTTTGTTATTACTGAGTTAACGTGCCCCAGTCCCTCTACAATGCGGGGCTGATGCAGGGAGATGTCAGTCACGAGTCCGTTACCTTGGGGAGTAGGCTATCACGGCCACAAGCGATCAACGGAACTTACTTATCGTGGAGCGTATATTTAGCGGGTCATGATAAGATTTATGGAAATTTCTTTGGTTTAATATTTTTTTATAAATTGTTTGGCTACTTACTATGTATGTGCATTATTTAATACAGTTTTGTAATCAAAGAATGAACGAAATAACGAAATTTAAAATTTCTCTCTCTCTCTCTCTCACTCAGTACGGGGTTTTAAAATATTATATTCCTCTAACAGTATATGATTCGATTTACGTCAAATAATATATAACAAAAGAGGGTATGGGTATCTTAAAATGCGTTTTCAGCAAAACGTATTGATAAGTCCTTGAAAAAATATATAAGTTATATAAATACAACTTTTTTTTAATAAAGTATTGCTTTGATTTAAAAATACTTTTCAAATTAAATTTTGTTGCTTCTATTTAAAAATAAGTTAGAAAAGTAAAGCCTTGAGCCCAATTGAAAAAATTTATGATTTTTTTTTCCGTTTTGAGATAAATCTGTTTAAAGTTTTTTTTTTTTTTTTTGTATTTGCAAAAGGGTTGAAAATAAACACAAACAAAAATTATGGCTTTGTTTTTTTCTTCCTTTAATTTAACTTATAGATATCAATTTTCGAGACTACAAATATACATATAAAGAAAGATTTTGGCAAAAATATTTCATTTTTTTATCTATTTTTATCAATTAAAACTTATTGTGTCCATTTAAATTTATTCAAAATGAGGATTGGATACCTTCTTCTTCACGCAATGAAAATATATATTGAAAACACGTGAAAAAAATAAGAACCAATGTTACAAGAATATACTTTTCAAAGGTTTGTCACGTATTTTATTTTTAAATGAATAACATTTGTTAACAGTAACGTTGAAATGTGTGCAGTGATAATTCTATTTAAAAAAGAAAATATCATAATAACTTGAAGAATAAAATGATTCCTTAGTTTTGTATCTATCTTCTCAAAGTTGCAGACTTTTTCACAGCCAATTCTGACATTCTATTTCACATTTTATGAAATCTGAAGGATCCATTTCGTTATGTAACACATATCTTGCATATTCGGCGTACTTTCATTCATCTTGATAGGGGAGAGTATAATAATAAGGTGAAGCTATATGGTTTTCAGAACAGATTTTTGATTAAAACGCATGTGCCAATCTCGTTCCAGGATTGTTTTGAAGACATTGATTGGTGTGTTGTCCCATTTCTGTTCAATTACATAAAGAGAAAAATCATATTCGCAAAAGAAGAAGGTCCTATTTGCATAATAAACGCATCTCCATGTAGATTTCATGCCTTAAAAAATAGGAGTCAGCTAAAAACTGTTCAAATATATTGTATTGAATACCTGATAATATTCCTTTGTAATATGGATAAAAATTCCCAGCGAAAAAGACGGGGACGTGAGGCCATTATTTGCTACTAAAATAGTAACTACTGGCATTGCTTCTATATTTTTGCATGCTTTTATCCTCCTTTTGAAACCATTTTTCGTAAGTTGATGACCATCATTATCTATGACAATCATGTCCCAGTGACGGAAGGGTTCGTAATTATGTACTAAAACGTGAAATTTCACAACTTGGAAGAATGCGTGGGAGTAGCATATGCGGAATATTGGGAGACTTCTAGTGTGTACCGAAAATTCGTGACAAAAGCTTCTTACCAAATATTGAAATTCTTCACTGCTTGATACTTGAAAAAGTATCAAAAATTTCGCATTCTCGTAATATAAGACATCTCTTTTTGACAATCACTAATTTTTGTCAGATTCAAAAGAGTTGAAGGCTGTAAAGATAGAAAAAGCATTTTTTTTTTATGAAATCACTTTATTGTCCATTAAAATCTTTTTAATATTATGTAAAAATTGACTTTCTAATTGGTAATGGGTACTCTAAGCACCAAACGTCTTTTTTGGGGGGGTTTTGAGTTCGTGCTAAATAAGATTTTGCCACATAATAGTTTTCAATCCAAGATGGCGGTTGAGCCCTAAGAACTCCATTTAAAAGAATGGCTTATTCCTGACGAAAAACAGGTGCTACGTTTGTTTTAAGAGAAACAAAACGAACCAATTGCGATAGCTTTGAATAATATGAGTATCAAGATTAAAATGAATGAAATATTTAGAAATACCTAAAAAGAAATATAAGAAATAGAATTTGAGAACAATGAAAATAAAATACTTATTAAAATAATTAAAAAAATGTCCATCAAGAAAAAAAGTTACGATCAGCATTAATAAAGATTGAAGGTGGAATGCTACGAAGGGTTATGTGAATACGATTCCTCGAACGTTTTCTTAATATATTCGCGGAATTAGAGTATTGTTTAGAATATATATCTCGAAGATTTTCAGTAAATCCAAAATTTCAAGTTTATTTAAGTAATTTAATCCAACAAGGAATATTTAAAAATTCATTAATTCAAAATAAAATTAAGTAGATAATCGCAATTTGCTGCCAGCTAAAAAATAGTTGTGCCTAGTAGAGTGACTGCTGCGGTTGCGCTAATTTGCACCGTAAGATCTGCAGTAATACATGCGGCCGTCAAATTTCTTAACACATCAGTAAACCAGTGGTTCTCAAACTTTCAATACTGGCGACCCACTTTTCAATGATAATTTTTAAGAGTAAAAGTACATTTTTTATTATGTCTGAAAGCATTTTGTTTTTATTCATTCCAGTAAATTATTTTTAAAAAATATTTTTTTTCGATATGCTTGCGACGGTTGAATCCTAGGAGGACCCACTTTTGGTCGCCAAATTTTGAGCGATAAAGGTTACAATATGGTAACCCTTCCATTTCATCAAACAATTTGGATTTTCAAATCACCGAAAAAATGGCAACCCTAAAAAAGTGCAACATTTTCGCCTTTTCCGAAAAAACGTCATTTTGACATTTGACTTCACTGGAGAAGGTTTGCTCTCCACCGGTTGTTCAGAATGGCGAGTGAAAGGAAATTACTTGAAAGTGAGGCTACGATAGGTTTCTTTGTGCTCCTGGGCACATAGAGGAAGAAAGAGACGTTAGAATGGTGTATGAAAGCTAATTTAGTTGCTTCTCGTTATGAATGTTCGAGGTGTAAAAAAAAAAAAAAATATGCGTTTGCAAAAGCGAAAGGAACGGTTGACGGCTACGAATGGCGTTGCCGCAACCAGTCTAAAGATAATCGCCACGACGTCGTTCGGGTGTGAGAAAGGGCACTTGGTTTAGCGAAAGCAAACTTGCTATAACTATTATCTACCGTTTGACGAGATTGGTTTGGCAAGAGCATGAATGCGTTCGTGGTGAATGACTTGAAAGTTAATAAGAATATGACAAAGTTAAGACATGTGGCGGCGATCTAACGATCACAAGTTGGTGAATGAGAATTTTCATAAATTCCTTGCATCCATCGCAAGGGTGTATCCACCAACAGATCATGACGAAATGCAAGCGTAAGATAAGTGCTTTTTAACATTTTTAAATTGATTGATTTCATGTATTTCTTCGATTTTATCTTTGTGAAACGCCCCTTTCGTCCTTTTTTAAAAATATAAATCATGCTGTACACACTGCTTTAGAATGCTTTTTTAAAATGAATTTCATTGCTTTTTTTCTCAGTTTTTTTTCTTTATATAATGATTAATTTAATGTATTTATTCGATTTCATCTTTGCGAAACGCCCATTTCATCCCCCCGATTCCCCCTCCGCTGACGCATGCGCGTCCCAAGAGTTTTTCGTCATTGACGCCGTTTTGAAAACCTTCAATTTGGCGCTTTTTGGCGAAAAATTTTTGGCGCCAAAAACAGCAGTGGGTCCTCCTAGGATTTTACCGCTTGCGACTCCCTTGTGGGGTTATCGCGCCTTCCCAGGGAGTGCGCCCACAGTTTCAGAAACACTGCAGTAAACTATTTTTATTTTACAACACATTTATCCCATTTCATGACGGTCAAAGTAAAGCAAAATTTTAATTAAGAATGAGAATAACAAAGAGGAAAAAAAAAAGAATTGTTTTAAAACAATGTTGACAGAAAGTGTGGTTTTCTCAATCCGTAAACATTTTTCACCACAAAAATTGAAAGCAGGACCCTAATATTGCTTTAAAAAAGATCCAGCATTATTCAAGTATGTTCAAAATATCCATGCCTGAATAAACGACGGAAAAAGTTGCAATCTGGATAACGTTAAGTATGGAAATGTTTAAAATTGGGGAAAAATCCAATTAAAATCGTCCGAAATTAATAGAGATACCACCATAAAAATACCACCGAAAAAAATTAATAAACAATAACAAAAAAAATAAAACTATAAAGAATAATTTTAAAAACTATAGATAAAAAATGTTCGCAGCTAACACAGCCAAACCTAAAAATCACAGCAACCGTATTGTACTGTTTTCGCCCAACTTGGCGAATGTCGAAAACAATTTGGTGCATAGTGTACTGATACCAAATAGTAAGATAAATATTCCCCAAATGCTGTTATCGTTATTAATACTGTTTTCAAATGCACATGGACTCTATTATTCGCAATACTGATTTTAATCGTAGTATTTGGAGATGTTTTTTGGTTTCACAAATTTGTTCGGCGGTATAATATGCAGATACCAAATTTTATTATTTTAGTGAAAAAAGCCTGAAGTACACTTAAGGAATATCACTGAATGCTTAATAGATTTGATCAATTAACAGACATTTTTTAAAATAACTCACCACTGATTGTTTCAAACATCAATATCAATATTGGAATCCAATAGATTGATCCTAGTTGAGCTCTATGTCTTGGTGACAAAATGTTTTCAGACTTTCCCAGGAATATAGTGCCAAATTTGTAACAATTGCACTTACGTTGCCCGCTCAGAATTTAGAATGAGATTCCTTTAACGACATTTGGCGGAAATTTTTGCCTCCTAAACTATTTAGAAGCACTATACTTGGGCATTTACCCCAAACCTTTTAAAAAATCAGTGGTGATTGTTTTAATAACAATGATCTGATTTGGTTTAATTATTCAGTATTCAACCTTAAAGCTTTTATTTTAAACACTTCGTACAAGAAATTTATTTATGATGGAAATATTAGTTAAAAAAGTTATTTACATGGGATAATAAGTAGTTTAAATTGGTAAATAACACTTTTATTCCACTTAATTTTAGGAATCCTTGCTGTAAGTAAAATAATAATAAAAAGCAAATCTAACCCTTTTAAAATGTGATAAAATTGTATGTGAATTAAAAAATCTAGCATTCATACTATGGGGTAATGTGACATTTGTATGTACACTAGATAGAAAAAGTCTGCGTTCGCGTACTATTGCTTACATGAACGGAAAAAAAAATTTAAAAACTGGAATTTAATTTTTTTAAATTATAATTTATATAGTTCATTTTAGGTATTCAGAATAATAAAAGTACATTTGGTTTGCCTTCATAGATTTCAAAATAAAGACAGGTTTGTTGCGATACTAACAAACACCAAGTAGAAAAAGTCTGCGTTCACTGTTTTAGTAGTAACTATAAAAATTATTCAAAAAGGGAATAATGAGCTATTTAGTAGCTCGCTGGATAACCTCTCATCATGTAAGAACCTGTTGAAGTCGTTTCAGCATTGAGCTAACAAATCTGGGGGTTTCTTCAGCGCTTATCTTCTCCCATTGGTCCTTAAGAACACTCTTCAGCATATTCTTGCTAGATACTTTGTGTTGACGAATCTTATTTCCAGCAAATCTTATAGGTGTTCTGTCAGATAAGAGGACTGCGGGGCCATGTGCAGTTGATTCTATATACTCCAACTTTCCAAAACCATTGCTCGCAATGCACCCACCCCCCACACGATGACTCCACCACCGACGTTCTTTACCGTTGGTACTGAATTCTCTTTTTGAAGAGTTGTGCAAAGTTTTCTCCAGACGAATTTACGACCGTTTATGCCGAAGATGCAAAAATTCCCTCATCAGAGAATATCACAGTCCTCCAGAGCTCTAGAGCTTTATGTATATGATCTTTTGCAAAAGCTATCCGCTTAAGCCGGTTGGTCATTAAAGTATAAGGTTTTCTAGGAACCACTCAACTACGGTATCCGGACTTTTTCCAAGATTTTTCTTACAATATCTCCCCAAATATACTTTTGTTAAACTTCTCGTGAATGTCTGTTGCTATTTAAGTTGCAGTCAGACACGGATTTTTTCACCATTGATGTCGTACTTCGTTTTTCTCTGATTCTGAGTTTAGATTGATGACTTAAACGAGGGTTGGATGTGTAAACTCTTGTAGATTTAAAATTATAAATAACATGGTGCATAGATGAATACTGCCGACTAACGTATCTGGTTACATTCCAATGACTTTTTTCCCTCTTTTTACATTTTCACAATGTTTTTACTCTCACCGATACTAATTAATTTCTCTCTTTCTCTTTTCCATGTCCTTGAATTGCTCCGTATTTCACAAAAACTTAAGTATTGCGTCATAATTTTCTTAAGTTATTTTACTTGATAACTGAATGCAAAAACTATGTTAACCTATAACGCCTGCTGATACAAATTCCAAGAATCAAGAATATTCAAATAGTGGTCGTATACTTTTTCTGTCTATTTGCGTGTTTTGCTACAAAACTCCCATTATCCTAAGTAGTTTTAATTCAAAATTAACGAACTCTTGCATGCTCAATATTTAAATATCAGTTAACAAGTTCATACAATTTTGTTAGGAAAAAAAATATATATTTCTATTAAATTTTATCTTTGCGGTATGATTTCTTATGGGTGAACGCATACTTTCTAGCAAATGTTAATTATGTTTTAAAACGCCTCCCCGTGACTCGTGTATTAAAATGAATATTGAAAAACATTTCTTACCTTTGAATAGAGTCTTTCAATAAACCTCCCCATCGATATATAAAAAATTAAAAAAATTGTTATACGAGTATGTCTAATCTAGGAAATATTTTCTTAAATATTGTTTGTAAAGTCTGTAAAAAAAATAATGAACCCCTCGCTGCCATTTTTCTGAACTATACTTTAACTTCTCGAAAAAATAGAGTTCATTATTACCAGGTGTTGATTAAAGGTGCAAATATTTCCACGTATTCAACCCTTAGAAGTAGCTAAGTGTTTATAAACGTTCCATTTTGAAGCAAACCCAGGGCTACGGATAACAGATCTTGAAATTGTGAGCCTCGGTCATGTTTCGAAGAGGACACCTAAGCTGAAACCCTCTCTAACCACATTACCTTGCCAACTGGAGGAATTTAAGTCTCGACAGATTTAACGTGCATCAGCGCCTCGACATGGTGGGTCTTGGGTGGCATCGGGAGTCGAAACCGCAACTGCCAGCTCCAAGTTTTTGTCCATTACAACTTGACTACCATGTTCGACTAATCCTTCTAAAAGAAAATATTTCTTAACGGTTAATGAAGACTGGTCAACGGAGATGCCAAGTGAGTGGGAATTGTGGAGTAATTGGGAGCCATGGTCAAATGAAGAGGACAACATATGAGCTAGCTCCACTATGCTAACTTCCACATCACACAGATGGGAGCCCGTTTGAGCCCTGATATGATTAATGTGCATCAGCTCCATCTTAATCGCGGGTTTTCAGTGGTACTAGGCTCGACTGCAGGGCATGCCATTCACTAAATAGACATGCTTCCATTGAATCACTATGTAAATCAATTTAAATCTGAATCACACCAATAATCACACTCAGCTACTTGCATAGTATTTCCAAAATTTATTTTTAATCAGCCGACCGAAATGTGTATAATAAGATGATACTGTGTGTTTGGTGTTACATTTTTCAGACGTGCTTCACATTTTAGCATTCCATAAAGTTAAAATAGGTTTTAAATTAGTCAATGCTGCTGCTCATTGTATCGATGTTGTTATTGTCTTGAAATTCATCCTGTGACAAATA
This sequence comes from Trichonephila clavipes, assembly GCA_019973935.1. Taxonomy (NCBI): domain Eukaryota; kingdom Metazoa; phylum Arthropoda; class Arachnida; order Araneae; family Nephilidae; genus Trichonephila; species Trichonephila clavipes. The sequence continues at coordinate 109,766 of BMAU01006195.1, read as the reverse complement.
CGACAGAAGAGAGATAAACAGAAACAAAGTACAGTCACAGACGAAAATAGAATTTACTACAAACGTTGATCCCATTATAAAGCAGAAGGTGTACACGGCTTTTCATTCGAGACGGAAATATATTTCAGGTAAATGCCCTACTTCTTTTCTCAAATATAGGTGCGTACCTTATTCAGGGTTCGAACACGAGTCCACTCGTTTACAAACCGAGTGTCATAACCACCATACTGGATAGGCGGCCATTGTATCGTTCTAATGTGAATATGCCACTTCGATTTAAAATTTCAGAAAAGAAAATGCAGTTCTAATATGTTTGTAGTATACGAATATTATGGAACATAGGAGTTTATAATGTGCAATAAAACGTAAGAATTTTCAAATTGTATCCTTTGTACGATTACAGATAATTAAAATATGGTCGTGATTCTGGAATGGATTATTTTTACTTTTTAATACGTAAAATGTAGTTCATTTTTTAATGAGGAAATCATGAATGAGTTGCATTACGATGGATCTACTAATTATTGATTTTTTACATACAATAACGTCGGAAGTGTGTCCTATATTTCGATCCCTGGCTGATTTCTAAAATTAAGATCTAAATGTAGCCTGTCTTTTTATTATTTTAGTAACCTAGGTATACTGAAATGTAATTGGTATTTTCCTTTAAAAAACTCTATATCATTTCAGTTGTATTGTTGTGGTTTCCGGTAAATCACAGTCATAAATTCGTTATTGTCATTCCCCTTCCATCCAATTCAAGGTTAAATTATTATCAATTGAAACTAAAAAATAAGGATGCTTTTTTTAAAAATATTCTTCGGAGGAAGCTGATAGCTCGCCTTGGCATATTAGGGGATAGGATAATTTTAACTAACCACTTACAGGAATGACGATCACTTCTTGGATACATTAGATGACTGAGTCTCTCAATAAAGAATATCTTTCAACCCAATCGTTTTACGCATATATTCTTTATTTTGTCACTTGTGACTTGTGGGAGAAGGAGTCAATGAATACCCCCTTCCCATAGAAGAAAGTTATTTTTGCTGTTGATGGAGTTCTGAGTAATACCTAGAGACGATTACTTTTCAAGCTATGAGTATTTCTGCAATTGATTTACATTTCCAGCAGGTCTGAGTACTGTTAAACCGTTTTTGAGTTGACGTTGTAGGCTGTCTCTCTCTGCGATACCGTTTTAATCCTTATTCTTGATTTATTGGGAATGTGTCTTAGACTGTTCATGGAATGAATGAATATTTTGTCTGCAGTATTAGGGTGTGCTGTCGCGGTGTGCTTTTTTGCATAGAATAACGTCGGAATTGATTCCCCCATTTGGATCCCTGGCTGACTTCTAAATCTAAGTTCAAAAGAAGGCCTGTCTTATCTAATTTAGCAATCTAGGTATCCTGAAATGTATGTATAATTTGTATTTTCCTTTTAAAAAAACTCTAAATCGTTTCAGTTGTATTGTCATGGTTTCCGATAAATCATGGTCATAAATTCGTTGTTGTTATACCATTCAACGCAAGTTTCAACTATTATCAATTGAAACTAAAAATTCATGATGAATTTATTTTAATATTCTTTGGTGGAAGCTGATATCTGATCTTGGCATATTAGGGGACATGATAATTTGAACTAACCACCTACGGGAATGGCGATCCCTCCTTGGATACATTAGACAACTGAGTCAACAAAAAATATCTTTCAGCCTAATCGTTGTACGCCTTTATTCTTTATTTTGTCGCTTGTGACTTGTGGGAGATGGAGTCGATGTATCCCATAGAATAAAGTTGTTTTTGCTGTTGATGGAGTTCGGAGTGATACGCACTAGAGACGATTACGTTTCAAGCTACAAGTATTTCTGCAATCGATATACATTTCCAGCAGGTCCGAGTACTGTTGAATCCTTTTTGAGTTGACGTTGTAGGCTGCGTTTTGCTCTGATACCGTTCGAATCTTTATTCTTCCTTTATTGGGAATGTGTCTCAGACTCTCCATGGAATGAATGCATATTTTACCATCAGTGTTGTTTTGCTGTTAAGTTCTTTTCAATACCTGAGTCACCATTTCAGCCGAAGCTGCGGGTGATGTGGCGGATAAAATGTCTTATTGGTGACTCATCCTTTGTGTAGCTACTTTTGGGGGGAGATATTACAAATGACCATTAACCAGGACCGGAGATCACTCCGTGCACACATTAGACTACTAGAAAGAAAAGGAATATCTTTTTCAGAGTAGTAAAGCGTTTTTTTACGTTAATACGTTTTTAAAATTGCGTCCATGGGAAGGCAATTAAAAAAAACGAATGATAACGAATTTGTGGCATACATTTTGGGGCTGCAGCTACATAACTATATTTCTGTCCAAAATTCAATTACATCAATGGATAGCTAAAAGGTCAAAGAATTTATTACGCTAAGTAAAGACTGTGACTCATCGTATACGGTGGAGGGGGAAGCACCGCCATTTTGAGGTAATTTTGCTGCGTATCGAGATTTTCATTTAGTATAACTTTTGACAAGGAGAATCTATGACTTTCGTTTTAGTTTCAATCGACACAGCTGTCATCAATATCTATTGATTGTGTGTAAAACATTAGTGTAAAATAGTGGTAATGAATATAATAAAGTGTTAAAATAAAAAAAATATTACCAAAATATATAATGTTGGACTATACGCGTCAAAAATCCAAGTCCAAACGAAGAAATCGTATACCTTTGAAAGGGCGTTTCAAAAGCAATCGAATGGTACCAATAAAACCCATATGGGTTTGAGTCATACAGTGCCGGGAACGTAGAAGAATGAGTACGATCGAGCAGATCAACGACGGTGCCACTACATCTTCTGCTGGGGTAGTTCAAATTATGCAAATGAATGATGAAATCCCTTCTGTATTGACAACAGACTGTGTAGGCCTCGATTGTGTACGATGGTCGTTTATGAAGACATACTGAGCAGCAGCAAATGCACTTTTCACTACAACGCTTGTCAACAATCCATTCAGACGTAAGATCGCGATCTTGTGTGATCGTCTATGGTTTCTGCGCTCATTAAAGTCAACAAAAAATAAAACACTTGAAACTGCTTAATAATATTTTCCCTGAACAGCTAGTGACTGACTTTAAACTGTGTGCTACGCGTTAAACTCACTGAACTCGAACAAAGTTCCCACATTCTCACGTCCGAACGGATTTTCTTTTCCACCTTAGCAACACGGGTTGCCCGCAGTAGATCCAATTAGTGCACATCTAGTATCCCCGCGACTGTCATTCATGCACGTACGTTGGTTTCGACGCCATTAATGTACTCGTGAATGTAGACACCATGGTGGAGCAGCTACCGCGTCAATTAGACGATGATCAGGCGTTCAATGTTAACATAAAGAAGAATATTATGTATAAATAGCGGCGCGGTCATAAAAGAATTTATTTCATAATTTTCTGCTTAGAAAGACAAATTAGGAAAATGTGTTTATTCACGCAAAACTTTTATGTACGTTTTGAATAAGGCAATCAGGTCTCCGCCCCCCAAAAATTTCAATTTATTTCATTTACTTTTTCCCTTGTTCGTACTCCTCTAATTCAATCAAAATGAAAATCAAGTCCGCTTTTAAAATGGTTGATTGATTGCATATTAACGTCGCACTGTTCAGCAACACGAGGGCTTTTGGCGACGAACCACGTAATTTTGAACCATGGTCAAGTGACTTGGACGACACCTGAGCTGGCACCCCCCTGTCCTAACTACAACACCACACCAACGGGAGGACGTTTCAGCTCTCGACAGATTTAACGTGCGTCGCTGCCCTACACGGCGGGTGTTTAGTGGTACTGGGATCGAACTCGTGACCAAGCAAGTCACGATCCGATACCTATACCACTCGGCTACGGCGGCCCCGCTTTTAAAATGGAACGGTTTCCTTACATATTATACTATGTATTGAAAGTACGTACAGTCGTCAAAAAGAATACATCTTTATATCTTGCAATTCTTTGAAAGTGAATTATTCATATATTATGTGACCATATTTTCCAAATAATCATGACATAGAATTAGTAGGCTACGATTTTCTTGCGCCAGAATGATTTTTGCAAAAAGAAACGCACTCTCAAAAAATAAATGCAGGAGCTTTTATCAATGGATCTCGTAATTTTCAAGTGTGGGCAAGTGGCAAGGACGAACCTGAGCTAGAAAAGCTGTCTTCTAATTTCAACATCACACCAACTTGAGGAACTTGAGCCCGACAGATTTAACGCACATCAGCATTTGAAGCAGACGCAGAACAGAACAGTATAGTCGCGCTCTCTCTGAAATACTCTTGTGGCCACGGTAGCCTAGTAGACAAGGTTACGGACTCTTAGTTGGCGTGTCATGAGTTCGTGCCTAGTGCCACTGATCACTCTCAATGCAAAGGGGGGCTATGCACATTAAATATGTCGAGGCTCATAATTCCTCTCGTTGGTGTCTTGCAGATGTTAGAATAGGTGGTGCCTTCTCAAGGTTTCGTCTTCGTCTCTTGACCATGAATCAAAATTACGAGATACGTCACCAAGTGTCTTTGTGCAGTTTTGTAGTGAAGTGTTAAGAAAACTCTCTCTGAATTATATTTTGATTTATAAAAATACCTGTATTATTCTCAAATATCTTTGCAATAAAAATAATGATTAGATTTGCTTAAAGATGTATGTATATATCTACATATATATATATAAAGGATAAAAGCGACTCACTCACTGACTAATCACGATATCTCCGGAACTATTAAACCTACAGACATGAAATTTGGTAGGTAGAGGTTTCCTTCAAGGAGTAGACGTCAGTTAAGAACGGATTTTGCAAAGTTTGAACCCCAAGGGGCGTTATAGATAATTATTTCCATTACTAAACTATTAGATGTACAGTCGTGAAACTTGGTACACAGATTTCTTTCGTAAAGTAGAGATTCCCTGCATAATTATTTTTACAAAAATCGACCTCCAAGGGGCGTTGAGGGCGCTTCAGGGGCGTTGTACATAATTATTTTCATTTTTAAACTATTAGACGTACAGTCTTGAAATTTGGTAAACGAATTCCTTTCATAGAGTACAGATCGGCTGCAAAATGGGTTTTGTCAAAATCGACTCCCAAGTGGCGTTGTAGAGCATTAGGTGGCGTTATAGGCAATTAACTCCTTTTTTAAACTATTAGACGTAAAATCTCGAAATTTAGTAAGTTGATTCCATTCATTAAGTAGAGATCCGCTATAAGATGGGTTTCGGGAAAATCGTTTCCTAAGTGGAGTTGCGGGGGCTTAAGGGGCATTACAGATAATTATTTCCATTTTTAAACTATTAGACGTACAGTCTTAAAATTTGGTAAGCGAATTCCTTTCATGGTGTAGAGATCCGCTACAAAATAATTTTGGGGAAAATTGATCCCCAGGTGTCACTGAGGGGGATTAAGGGGCGCAATAGATAAATATTTGCCGCTTTTCAACTAATAGAACCACCTGCTTGAAAATTAGAAGCAGTACCGTTCATGGAATAAAGTTCCTTTTACAAAGATTTTTGCGAAAACGGACCCCCAAAGGAGTGCAGTTGCGAGGGATTAAGGCGTGTTATAGAAAAATTCCTGCTTTTGAATTTAACTCATTTACTTGAAATTTGTTGAGCACTTTTCTTTAGTTGAATAGAGTTCCACTAAGAATAGATTTTACGGAAATCAACTAAAGGAGGAAGCGAGGAGAGTTATTGGGGCGTATTGATAGATAAAAATCCCGTTTTTGAATTGCTTGGACTATAATAATAAAATTTGGTTTGCATGCTTCTTTTGTTGAATTGGAATCCTCTAAGAATGTCGTCAACGAGGTATTAATGATAAAAATTCCGTTTTTGCTCGGTTAGATTTAGACTTGAAATTTATTACGCATGTTTATTTTATGGAGTAGAGATCCACTGAAAGTTGCTTTGGTAAAAATCCACTTAATTATTAGGTTCAGTGTGCGAAAAAAAATCTTTCTACTTCTATTTTAGATATAAATAGAAATTAGATATTATAATTTATGTTATTTTTATATCAAGTGGCGAGAGTGTAACAGCTATACATATATTTTTCAATACAATCGAATTCTTAATGCTAGATATCAATATTTAATATATATGTAAACAGTATACATATATATACAACATCCTGAAATACCCAGTGAAGCAGGTGGGTAACGGCTAGTGTATATATATATATATTATATATATATATATAAACTGCTCATTATAATTAAAAAGCATATAACAAAACCAAGGGCAGTCAGAATATTTGATAAATAAATCGGGTTAGCTATTGTAAAAAGTAGAAATGTACTGTACTACTTATATATATATATATATAATATACTAGCTGGTATACCCGTTCTTCGCACGGGTGAACTGAAAAATTAAACAACACAGATTGAAGGATAAAGAAGTTTTTAATGAGTTAATTTTAAGTGAAATGCAAATTAAACAAAAAAAAGCTTTTAGCATATTTCAGCTGAAGAAAAAAAAAGAAAGAAAAAAATACATTTGTTAAATTTATGTCTGTAGATCTAATAGCTGATAAAAAGGATCTTTTTTTATATTTATAACTCCCCGCAACACTCTTGAGGGTCGATTTTTGAAAATACCTCCCTAAGCTGATCTCTGCTCAACAAAAGTAACACATTGTTAAAAGTTTTGTGACGATTAAAATATTGTAAATAATTTATAGCTGAAAGTGTTATACATTAATATTACTTTCTGTTGAATTTATTTTATGTTAAAATTGTAATACTCGCAAGCAACGCCGTTTCCTAAATAACAATGGCGATTCAATGAAAAACATAGCGAAATGTTGACGATAGATTCAAGTTGGCCACTGTCTAGCTACTTTCATAGCTCAAACTTTATTAGAGCTTTGTAAGACCCGCCGTGTAGGGGAGAAATGCACTTTAATACTTTATCCAACCGCATTATGATTTACTGCAATTCTTTCACGCAATATTTTTTCGGTCACTACATTGAAAATTAAGGGACATACATAAACAAAATACTCCACTTAAGGAAATTTAATCGGTTAGAGTTAATAAATTAATTAAAGATATTCCACTGTAAAATTAATTATATACACCGTTCACTTAAAATAAATAGTCAAATCGTTTTCTAAGAACTCCATAAACATACAAAAACATAAGACACTTAAATTTTGACATTAACTATTTTTTGGGACAAAAATAATAATTGAAATCCTCTGAAAATGCAATATCTGCTACAAAACTATTCGCCTTCCCCGCTAAAATACTCATCATAGAACCCGTGCTGTCATATACCTTGGAAGAGTGGATTTCAAAGAATACTCCTGTTAAGTATTGGTAGATTATTCCTTCTAAGTTGGTGTGGTGTGGTAGTTAGGAGAATTGGGTGCCAGCTCAGGTGTCGTCCACATCACTTCATCATGGTTCAAAATTACGTGGTCTGTTGCCAAAACCCCTTGTGTAGCTGAACAGTGTGACGTTAATATTCACTCACTCCAAAAAATACAGTACAAAAGTTATAATTATTTTTATACTTAAAAATGCAATATCTGACTATTCCATTAAAATTATAGCGTTATAATTAACTACAAACAAATGATGTAGTGTGAAAGAGAAAGTTTATTCAGACAGATAACAATATGTATATAGATTTGTTTGAATTCCTGTGTATTATTACTTTTGTATGCCTCATAACATACTTTATGGTGTACCAGTCTTTTAAAGCTGACTGAGCCACAGTAACATTTAACTGAGTATAGCCAGTTATAACATAAAATTAAATCTTAAATAGATATCAAAAATAAAATATTTTGGATAAATCAGAGTATAAAAAAAATTCGTAAAAACACAATATATATATTGTAAAATATTTATTTTGCTATTTGCATTTCAGACAGATCAAACAAAATTTTAAAAATTGTCAAAAACAGAAAAAAAAACATATTTAAGAAAAATACCACTGATTAATTTTGCCAAAGACATCGCAAAGTGCAAAAAATATTTGCAGTACATAATAACCCCCAAAAAATGTAAGTACTAAAATATAAAAAAAAACAAAAATTATATACTGAATTAATTAAGGATTACTGGAGGTAAAGATAAAACAGGCTAAGATAATACTCATAATATTAATTTCATATTGGTTGGCTACTCATTTTTGGCATGATTTTGAAATCACGCCAAATTGGTATGTAGCGGCCAGTCTAATGTTATAGTAATGTACAGAATTAAAGGTACTTACGTATTATTGCAACCTGTTGGTGACATTATACAAAATGAAGCACATGATTGCCAATTCAACGCATAGAAAATTGGGATTGCCAAAGTGACGAGTTGTCTGGAACGTTGGCGATTGTGCAATAATACGCAAGTACTAAAAAAATTATCCAAAGGATATATATCCCGAGTATAAAAATAAATTGAAAAATGAAGTACAATACAAACATTAACTGACATAAAAAGAACTGAACTAACTTTATCAATGCAAAAGCATAATTTAAAAAAATAAGGTACTTACATATAACCGCAACCTATTGCCGACGACTATCAATTCAGCATATGTATGACATGCGAAATTGGGGTTGCCAACTTGGCAAGTTATTTTGAATGTTGGCGAATGTCAGGATAGTACGTAAGTTCCAAAAATAATTTATCTTATGACCACCTACTTTCTCAACAGGTATTTAAGCCATTTGTCTGTTTTACTCATTCTCTTATGCCTATTCCAGTTTGATATGTAATTACTACCAACACTGCTTTTGCTTGGGCAGTATGATTACCCAGGCATGATAATTTTATGCACTGAAGACAATAGTATACCCTTAAAGGTTAAAATAAAGACACATGAAATTGCAAAGAAAAATATTATTGGATCCAGTGTAGTATAGGGGGGCTACCTGGCGCAGTCCTTTATTTTGGTGACTAAAAGTGGTCGCCAAGGTACTTTTTTCGGTATTATTTATTTTGGAATGAATTCGATATCTCACCATGACATTTAGATAAAAATCTAAGTGTAGTATAGGTCCCCCTATACTACACTTGAACCGAACTGAAATACAACCCTTATCAATTAGAAGTTTTAGTTTGTCAAAATTATAAAATCTTCGCATTCAAAATAAATAAATAAATAAGTTGTGTGTGTGTAATTTGTAAGAAAAATCATACACATAAACATCCCGGGATAATACCTAAATGTTGCCAAAACAACAAAACAATTTAGTTGAAGTGTGTACAGTGTTTAACACTTACAGTGTTTTTATTACAGTGTTTTAAAAAAAAACCAAGGGCAGTATTTATATATATATATATATATATATATATAAAACCAAGGAAAGTATATATATATATATATATATATATATATATATATATATATATATATATATATATAAGGGGTGTTTTTTTAGAGGTATATAAATTTAAATTGCAATAAAAAAACGATGTATTATTCGATTGACATGAATTTTTTTTATTCGAAAGATAATCTTGTGGCATTACATTTTAAATATGGTTTCTGGCATATGACTGCCACGGCTGGCTCGGATGTAGTCCAATCTGGGCGTCCAATTTTCGATGACTTTTTCCAACATTTGTGGCCGTATATCGGCAATAACACGACGAATGTTGTCTTCCAAATGGTCAAGCGTTTGTGGCTTATCCGCATAGACCAATGACGTTACATATCCCCACAGAAAATAGTCTAGCGGTGTTAAATCACAAGATCTTGGAGGCCAATTTCAATAAGTCAATTGTGGCACGAGCTGTGTGACATGTTGCGCCGTCTTGTTGGAACCACAGCTCGTGGACATCATGATTGTTCAATTCGGGAATGAAATAGTTAGTAATCATGGCTCTATACCGATCACCATTAACTGTAACGTTGTGGCTTTCATCGTTTGTGAAGAAGGATTCCACCAGCCCATAAAGCGCACCAAACAGTCAGTTTTTCTGGATTTAACGGTGTTTCGACATACACTTGTGGATTAGCTTCACTCCAAATGTGGCAGTTTTGTTTGTTGACGTAGCCATTCAACCAGAAGTGCGCTTCATCGCTAAACAAAATTCGCTTATGAAAATCGGGAACAACGGCAATCTCGTTTTGGGCACATTCGACGAATCTACGCCTTGCTTGATGATCGTTTGGCTTCAATTCTTGCACGAGTTGGATTTTGTAAGCACGCAAACCAAGATCCTTCCGCAAAATCTTCCATAAAGTGGATGTACCTAGATCCAATTCCTGTGCTCGATGGCGTATGGACTCATTCGGGTCTTCTTTAATGCTTCGCTCTACAGTAGCAATAGCTTCTGTACGCACCGTACGGCGTCTCTGAGGATGCGAGTTATCAATTAAAGTAAACGTGGTGCGAAAACGTTCCATAGTTAATCGAATTCACTACTCTGATGGACGATTTTGTCGACGATAAAATGGACGTAGTGCGCGATACGTATTCCGCACAGAGAGAGAACCATTATTTTCGAAATAAAATTGCACAATTTGAAAGCGTTGTTCAGGCGTGAGCCTATTCATGATGAATTGCCAAACCAAACTGAAAATAAATCACTTGATAGCTGATAATATTAAATTAGTATACTACTTTTAAGCAAAATAAATAAGTAAATAAAATAATAGCATATTTATTGTGTTATTTTTCCTTTCTCTATTTTTTAAATTGAACGTATTGCAAAATGCGGTAGCTGCTTAGAAGACAAAATATAGATATCTGCTAAATATAGAAAAAGAACTCAGAGGGTCAATTTCTAATCATAAGCATTCCTTATAAAAACTTTGCTTTCCAAGACAAGCTCATGGACGTCATTAATATTTATTAAATTTGTTCTTAATTTAGTATTAATTAATTAGTTATAAAATATTCTGTGCAGCACTAATGCATTAAAAGTATACCGGCTGAAGTGCCCGCTCTTTGACGAGTCCATTTATAAGAAAATAAAACATTATTGATATAATAGCTGAATTGTAAGGGAAGCAAAGCCAAGTGCTCGACAATGTTTACAAAAACGTAAAATGATTTTTTTAAAATGGTTGCTCAAATTATAATTAGTTTTAAGCAAATTGTAATTTTAAGCCTCACAGAATTAGCGTTTATAATTGATGTTAAACAGTAGCGCACACAGGACTTTTTCAACGGGGAGTCCGGGGTCGAAAGTTCATCAATGTTGTATCAGGTTCCTTTTGATTTTGTCGACTTCTGGGAACATAACACAGTAAAAAACTAATTCTTGAATAAATCATTAGCATTAATTAATAAAATTAATCATTAATAACAAATACTTAATTAAATTTTGCGTACTATAAACTTAGAACTATATTCAATCGAAAAAAAATCAAGGGCTTTGGGGGGTCCGGACCCCTCCCCCTTGTGTGCGCCACTGATGTTAAATAATGATCAATAATATAAAATATCGATGAAGAATAATTGAATTATTTTTAATATTTAAAGCGAAAAGACTTCAACGTGTTTTAACCCGGGAGCAGGCGCGCACTCCATACGGTTGGGGTTAATGAGTCACCCCAATCCTTTTTTTTATAATTATTTTACTGTACAGGATACAAATCATGATTCCAGTAAATAATTTAACTAAGAGAAAGTTTACTTACCTACTTTCAAGGACTTTTCAATTTTTCTTTGGTAATAAATAAACAGTTTTGCCAGAATTAACGATTTCGTAATCTGTGTGTCACGCGCGACCACTTCCGAGTAAAAAGTATATTCATTATGATAATATGTATGTTACTGCTAAAAAATTTGTGTGAAACGTTTTTCGTTATGCTTTATATGTTGAGAATATTTATAAAAATATGTCTTGGCCAAGTAATCCTTCATGTGCTTGTGTGTGTGTGCTCTCTCTCCGTGGTTTTCCAAATATCATAAAACTCTTTTGCATGGAAAAAAGCGGAACAGAGAACACATAAGAGAGGGGTCATAACTAACTGTACCAATAACTTAGAAGGTCAAACAGATTACAGCAATAATGTGCAGTATTTCAAAAATAATGACAGTGATGAATTTTTTATGTTCCTAAATTTTTTCGATTTTTGGTCTGGGATCTGTTTTTTCTCTGAAAGAGTAGTATATTAGGTTAAAAAAAAGCGTAATAAAAAAATCTCTCATCATGGGATTACAGCAAACAAATGAAAGTTTTTTTTTATTTGGTTATAGGATCAAAGATAACTAATTAGGTATTGAAGAAGTTTTTATTTTTGCTGACTTAATATCGCGCGCCTATAAATTATATCAGAGTAAAAGTGCATTTTTTATTATGTCTGAAAGTAATTTGTTTTAATTCATTCCAGTAAACTAATTATATTTAAACCTTTTTATTTTCGATATGCTCGCGCCCCCCTCGTAAGATCATCGCGCCCCCCAGGGGGCGCGCCCCATAGTTTGAGAAACACTGCTGTACACACTTTAATACTTTTTAAAAATAAATACAAAACACATACTGGAAATACCTTAGAAATCAACCAAATTTCAAACATCCTATTTTTGTCTTAAAAAAAGGACCTCTTTTCTTCTATAATTTTCCACGTAACCGGATTTAAACTTTCGACTTGTTCCATTTGCTTAGAAAGTCACAAACAGGAAATTCCATTTGAAAAATTCCTACTACTTCTGACTACGAGAAAAACAATATGGAGAAAAAAAACACTCAAAAGCAGGCAAAAAGCACAAACGGTTTGTCCTAGAGCAAGCAAGTGCCAGGAAATTCTGAAAAATATTTCTGTTTATAGAAAATAAGAACAAAGCGTACTTTAACATTGTTATATTTACTCTGAAAAATATTCATTTTCTTTTTACGTGTCAACCTATTTTCTGTTATTAAATGTGGGTGGTTTTAAGAACCATTTGCGAAAGTCTTTCAGAGAATAATGGAATTTAAACACTGAATTTAGTTGCTTCTTTCAGATTTTTAATACTTTTAATAGAAAAATGTGTTTTTACAAATTGGCTTAACTTTTCAAGCTAAACGTAATGAGTTGAATACATTTCAATGCATTGGCCTTTTAGCTTTGCGTAGAAATATATAATTTCTTACTTAATGCACATATGTATTGATTATATAGTCTTTTATCACTGGAAATTATATTAATTTAAATTTTGTGAATTACACCATCTTTTTTTCAGAAATAATGCAGCGTTTCTTAGAAAATATTTAATCATATTTACACTGATTTAAAGTGCATAAATTTTTCATGCTTTTGCATTTTTTTCATTTGTTAAAATTTTAAATGTCATTTAATTTTTATGGAAATGTGTCATATTTACTTTTTGTACAAGAAACCACGAAAACCCATTAAATGAATATACTGTCTCCTTCCCAAATGTAAGCAAATAGATGTAAACTCATTCACACACACACACATATTGAAAGGATGAAATATTCAAAGCCGTAAATGAGCGATTGCACATTGAATCCTAGAATTAGTGAATTGTGATCTCTTCTCTCTCTGGGTCGATTTTAAATGTGCATATTAGTAGTGAGGAAGGTTTCTAAGTTCATCTTGCAATTCATTCTTCCTTTCTTGTTTAATACAAAACATAATTTATGTAGGGGAAAAAAGTATATTTAATTATTTTTATTTCCGATGTAATTCTTATTTCAAGAAATTATCCCATTATAAACAACAGCAATCTAAACTTAAAGAATTAAATTTAATTGGCATAAATATGTGTGTAGAAATTTCTGCGAAAAAGAAATTATTTTTTACTTATGAGGAAAGGAAAAGTTGTACGAGTGCAGATGTTATGAGGACATGGTAAGGTCTGAAAAAAAAATGATTTTAATGGGTTTTTTTAAAATTTGTTGGATTTCTCCCAATGTATATGTATCCTGTAAAACAGTTTTTTGCGCTATAAATGCCACAAAAAGCTATCAATTTCGTTTTTCTTTAAAAATTAATGGATTTCAAAATGCTACTCCTGAAGTAATTGATATACACATATAAAATTTGATTCACTAGTATTTCAGACTATCTATATTAAAAGTTAGTGTAGGGTTTGTGATAACACCATTGATATTCGTAATACGTTTTATTAATGCCTATTGAAAATTCCTTAAAAAATGCGCAAATTCTAAATATACCTATGTTTAAAAGACTAAGTATTGCTTTCATTCAAAAATGCATCTTATTTTTTGTTACTTGTAATTATATGAATAGTCAGGAAAGATATCAAAGCATTTTGCAGAATTGAAATAAAACCTCAGCTTTTGAAAAAAAAAACCAGTTTTTTTTTCTTTCTGAGATAAATTAGTTGAAAGTGTTTATTTACTATTCGGATGTGAATAAAAGCGAGCCTGAAAGTTCTCATCTACGGAATCTACGGAAAGTTCTGCGGACATCTGGGTTTCTAGGAATCCTTAATCTTATATCTGACAGTCTACTAGATGATATGGCATACAGTTCGATTTTCATGCTGGAGATGTACTTCATGGCTATTGGATTAGCGGTGGCGAACCAGTAGGCGGGGCTTCGAGGCTTGGAACTTGGCTTCTGTAAGATTTTTTTGAGAAAGGAATTCAACGAAGAGAGAACCTTTTTATAGGTTGCTGGTAAGTGAGGATAATGGCTGCCCGGGGGAGGGAGTGTGTGTGATTAATGTGTTGTGACGTAATGTCCAGCAGGAGTGAAAAAAGAAATTAAAGCTACGAGCAACCAGTGGGTTTGCGAGGCGATCACATTCTTCTGCATTGAACACGCTCCATGCTGATTGAAAATTTGGCCAAGGTAGATGAGTGGTATAGGTATCGGATCTCGTGGCTTGCCCAGTACCACTAAAGACCCACCGTGTAGGGCAACGATGCACGTTAAATCGGTCTAGAGTTGAAACGTCCTCCCGTTGGTGTGGTGTGGTAGTTAGGAAAGGGGGTATCAGCTCAGGTGTCGTCCACATCACTTGGCCATGGTTCAAAATTACGCGGTCAGTCGCCAAAAACCCTCGTGTAGCTGAACAGTACGACGTTAATATTCAATCAATCAATCAAAGCTGCTTCAAAATGAACGAAAGTGCCGGGTGCTTAGTGCGCTCGGCTATAAAAAGTTTTCATACCTTTGGGTTTTTTTATATTACGGAGCTTTCAAAATTTCTATGGCCATAGAAAATTAAATAAAAATAGTTTAACCTATAACTATTATATTGGATTTCTTGGCCGATTTTTGTCAATTGAATTCTTATCAGTCCTCTTAGCTGGGAAATAAATTGATTCAATTTATAGTACAAGTGAGAGATATTTCTCTCTCTCTTCAAAGAAACATTTTATTCGAGTCAGATAATACATAACCATATAGCTCTTAAAACCACTCAACCTTTTAGTATGACAGTAAACAATGAAATACCTTTCTTCTATTCTTAATAGACTAATAAATGGTGACACGATTTGGGTGGAACCACAGAAATTGTATCCTGACATAAAAAAAGCCTATTTTGAACTCTTCATTGTAGAATTTGAAACTGAAATTCCTAAATGACACACATCTCCTTATTCCTTTTTTATGATATCTGACACAATACTACATTATGTTCATTTGCCAAAATGTGGTCTTTTGGTGGGAAAAGAAAAGATTCTACTGATTTGAAAAAAAAATCGAGCATTAGAAATTTTTTATGTAGGAAACAAAAAAACACAAGAGGAATAAATAAATGTTGCTTAATTTTCTTCCATAATAAATGTTGCACAATATGTTATTTATTACTCGTTTTGCAAGATTTCTTCAATACCTTTTCGAAGTTCACTGCAAATTATAAAAATTTTATATGATAATCTCATATGGTGTACTATAATTTCAGCATTAAGATGAAGTTGTCCAGTTGTTTGACTTCTGTTAAAATATAACTAAATTGTTTAAAACAAAGTACTCTGAGCAATTAGCAATTTAATTTGTCATTTTCTAAATTATGTATTCTAGCATCGTTTTTATCGAAATCTAATATCTTTATAAAATGATATAAAATATTGAAGATAAAGCACGATGCAAGAACATTTTTAATTATTCTTTTATTCAGCTAAATTTAGTAAAAAATTCGTGACAGAAAATACATATATTTTAGCATATTTTATGGAATTCTTAATTGTGATATAATGTCAATGCTGTCAAAAATTCTTCATTGTTAAGGTAGAGATGAAATTTTTCAGGCTATGAAATGAAGTGTAGAGTTGGGTCTCCTACAAGTATGAAACTTTTAGATATGTATGTTTATAATTTAATACAATTCTCTTACTCTTCTTTCTTTTATTTTCAACAATTCTTGAAATATCTTATTGATGTAAAATTAAACTTAAAAAAATACTAATTCTTTTACCACAATTTCCCTATATGTAGTATTCATTTATATTAGTTTAACCGTTTAGTAAATGAATGTTTTTTTACACATGCAAACCTTACGCCTAAGTAATTTTCATTTTTCCCTGCATTTCGTATTCATTTTTCTGCTGAAGAGGAAGGTTAGATTCCAATAAAGTAAATTTAACCCTACTTTACAGTTTTAAGTCATTGATAGCTTTAGAAAGCTTAATAACTTTCCATTACGGTCAAATGATTCTTTCATGCATTGGTTTTTTAGTCTGTTTTCCGTTTTAGAATTTCGGCTTTCCAAGCTCTGAATGATATTTAATTTCCGCAGGATTTCTCCTATTATGTGTATATACGAGTTGTGACAAATCTACACGGAACTTTATCACTAACCTTCTGAGACGTCTTTTTTAGGGAAATTTAATTCCCTACCTATTTCCAATCAACTCCAAAAAGAGGATAAAGATTCCTTGTTATATATGCAGATTAGATAAAGTATTTAAGTCAAACGGAATAGTAAAGTGAGGCAGTAGGAGAGATAGATTGAAGCAGGAAGTTATAATAGTGAAGTTAGAGATTTATTATTGAAGATTTCTAGGTGGATAAATTAGGCAGGAAGAGCTGAGATTCAGTGTGGTATAAATATTGATTTATATTTAAGTTCATTAAAGTTTTATATTATGAGTGAGATTAAAGTTAAATGTTCAGTAAGAACATTATTGAATATAATTCTGGGATCTCTTATTGCGGTAATCTCTGCGTGATCGATATTCTAATTGTTAATTAATTGGATCATTAAATATTTAAGTTAATATAAAGGAAAGTCCCTTTTAAACCTCATAAAGCCTTTTTGATTTATTTGTTATTAAAAGTCTTTGATTCTATTTGGGAAAGATAACCAAATATAGAAAGTTATTTACAAAAATGGCTACTGGTTGTTCTTTGACTCAAAATTATTCTCGTTCTCAAAGTGAGATCCAAGGGGATCTTCACAGAGTGTTGGGCACAAGTCATGGGAAGTTTTTTTTTTTCTCGTAAATATGTGAACAGAGCACAAACGTAAATGTGTCATTTGAAAGTTCTGCAGGCATAGTGTGTATGCAGAGCAACAGATAGCAACAGAGCAACAGATAGCTGATACTAGCGCAGCGAGGGCTGTGAAATCAGTCAGGTGGTGAGTGTCGTGTGAGATGGAAGTAACCCGTGTCGAGCAGCGCGCTTACATCAAAATAGCCGTTCTCCGTGGGAGAAATGCGATGGAATGTCACAGAGAATTAGTGGAAACCCTTGGGAATAATGCCCTATCATACCGTACAGTAGAATATGGTGGGTAGAAAAGTTTCAGCAAGGAGGTGTGTCAACCACTGATGCGCAACGTTCGAGACGACCGGTTAGTGTGCTCACCGACTTGGCACGTGCCTTCATCTAACAGCTCATGAATGAAGACAGACGATGGACGCTACTGGAGTTAGAGAGAGCAAGTGATATCGAGTAACGCATTATCCACAGGATATTGCATAATGAGCTACATCTACGCAGAATCGCAGTGCGGTGGGTACCGCATGCACTGACGGAAGTTCAGAGGTGATTGAGCTCTGAAATATGCTCCAACCATTTTGCACGTGACAACAAGACGGCTACTAACTCTTGTCACGAATAAACGACGTCGATGAATTTTCCGCAAGGGCATACGAACTAGAACTGAAAGGTCAGTCCTTGGAGTGGCGACATGCTGAATCATCAAGGAGGCAGAAAGTCCAGCAGAATCGTTCCCCAGTCAAAAGGATGGTCAGCGTTGCCTATTACGTCAAAGGTATTTTTGTTTGCCAGTTTGTTCCTCATGGTAGAACAGTGACCACAAGGTACTAAAGGGACTTCATAGTGCAACAGGTACAACGTGGTGTTCGGAAAAAACGTCTGGATCTTGTGGACAGTGCAATAATCCTGCACGACAATGCAATACCACATAAAGAAAAGTGTGTATGACAGCTACTCTGACGTTAGGGATTGGAAGAATTGGGGCACCCGCCGTACTCTCTTGATATTTCGCCTTGTGACTTTGATCTCATTCCCAAGATTAAGGAACCAATACTCTGTAGGTGGTTTGCAACACGAGAGGACATTGCTAATTCTGTGCGCCAACAGGTGACCCGATTTACACTGAAGCTGATGGTATTCAGCAACTCCCACATCGATATAAGCGTGTGGTGACAGTAGCAGGGGACTACATTGAAGGTCTTAAGGCCCAGGATATGTCATTCTTTTGCACCATGAAGGTCATGCTACCCTGTATACTACCGTAATAAATTAGTGTGTTACGATATTTCAGTGCTATTCATTGGCCACACATGTAGTTAACACCTTGTTCTTTCGTTTGTTTATGTCACATTTACCAATCGAACTGGTATCGTCAAAAAAAATAGTTTCCATGACTTTTGCCCCAAACCTCGAATATGAAATTTCCATGGGGTGGTAGCAGTTGCCGGTGTCTTTAGACGAGACTGAGCACAATTCACAAGAATGTGTGCTGAGATCCAGAGACAGAGCAGAGTCAGCGACGCAGATAGAATGGACAAATCTCCAAGACCAAATTGAACCAGATGAGGTTGATTCACGTTTAACTAATTAGTCTATTAGTCTACTAGCTAACACAACACACCCACACCCCACATAGCACAAACACTATCTCTCTGTCTCTCTCTCACACACATATAAAGAGTGTTTTTTTCCAGGTATAGAAATTTAAGTTGGCATTACTTTCCAAGATGGCGACTGATTTAACAGCTGTCAAGTGATTTATTCTCAGTTTGGTTTGGCAATTCATCAAAACGATCATCAAGCAAGGCGTAGATTCGTCGAATGGGCCCAAAACGAGATTGCGGTTGTTCCCGATTTTCATAAGCGAATTTTGTTTAGCGATGAAGCGCACTTCTGGTTGAATGGCTACGTCAACAAACAAAACTGCCGCATTTGAAATGAAGCTAATCCACAAGTGTATGTCGAAACACCGTTACATCCAGAAGAACTGACTGTTTGGTGCGCTTTATGGGCTGGTGGAATCATTGGTCCGTACTTCTTCAAACACGATGAAGGCCACAACGTTACAGTCAATGGTGATCGGTATAGAGCCATGATTAGTAACTTTTTCATTCCTGAATTGAACAATCATGATGTCCAGGAGCTGTGGTTCCAACAAGACGGCGCAACATGTCACACAGCTCGTGCCACAATCGATTTATTGAACGACACGTTTGGTGACCGCCTAATTTCACGTTTTGGACCTGTGAATTGGCCTCCAAGATCTTGTGATTTAACACCGCTAGACTATTTTCTGTGGGGCTATGTAAAGTCATTGGTCTATACAGATAAGCCACAAACGCTTGACCATTTGGAAGACAACATTCGCCGTGTTATTGCCGATATACGGCCACAAATGTTGGAAAAGTAATCGAAAATTGTACGTCCAGATTGGACTACATCCGAGCCAGCCGTGGCAGTCCTATGCCAGAAATCATATTTAAAATATAATGCCACAAGATTATCTTTTGAATAAAAAAAATTCATGTCAATCGTATAATGCATCATTGTTTTATTGCAATTTAAAGTTCTATACCTCTAAAAAATTTCCCTTTATATATAATGGTTCTCTTTAGTTTCATGAAACCATTTTGAAAATTTGTAACGGTCCTGATCATAAGGACTGACGCATAAATATTTCATTAGCTTACCCGCATAACCGGATAGTAGTAACCGTATCTCTTAAAAATCTGAGCTTACTGAAAGTAAGCGTACAAAAAAAAACTCGTACAATATCTTTCCTCCAATCAGAAGCTTCTTCCACGGAAGTCATATGAGTTGGGAATCTCCGTTCGATGCTTAATATAAAACGAAGACACGGGAAAATTCCCTACTATCATGTGTCTTCAATGATGATCTCAGATCTGCCCTAAAGCTCAAAACTCTTAAGAAATATTCAAGAAAACAGCCATTAAATTATTTGAAAAAATAGACTCGCATGATAATAGAGCAATAACCAGAATTGAAAAATATAATTTAAATCCTCTTTTTAATCGTCCTCGAAATATTCCTATCCAAATTCATCTTTTCCAAATTGTTTCCACTGCAGTCTTCAAAATTATCCTAACCTGCCATCTTCCAATGGGCGACTCTTGAGACCGAGGGCAGATTTCGACGAAGCGGGTTATCTGCGTCACTCGTTTTCTCCCTCCCCATTCTGGATTTTCAAGCCGACCACGCTAGCTCGGTCTCTGGGCTAGCCAGCGTTCGGCACAGTTGCTTTTCCTGCCCATGCTCAAGCTCACAAACAAATACACAAAATAATTAAAAGTAGTATAACTCACTTTCAGTAATATTTTTTCACACCCTAATTATTCTTAAATTTTCACGTAATTTTATTATCATCATGTAAATTCTTAATTTTAACTTTTAATTTCATTTCTAACTATAATTCTTTTAAAGCAGCAAAGAGTTAAGGTAAAACCAAACCAATGTTCACTCTCCATTTTTCCATAACAGGAGTTTAAGCTTCCCTGCGGGAAGCGGGCACTCCATCAACCATTCAACTTGTATCTTTGCTATGTAGTCTGCTGCATATTATGTCTGTTCGTGTTTCTTTGCTGTGCTGTCCATACCATGTTTGCGTCTAAATGGGAAACTAAGTGGATTACCATTCAACACAAAATACTGCCTCATCTATATATTTCTACTCACATCAACTACCTATATATGATCCAGATAAAGTAATTTCTTAGAATAGGCGTTTTACTTTGGGCATCCGGACTGTAAAACAGTCCTCAATCCCATGTCGTGAGAGTCTATGATGCTGGGCATGGCAAAAAGTGGTGTTTTCCATTCTGCTGAGTGGAATAATGGCGATTGGTCGAACGATGGAATCCGGGAGGAGTGGCTATGGTGCTTCATCTGGATGGAAAGTTTTTTGAGTTTTTTGGCTTTGCTGAGACCTTAGAGGTTGCTCTCTGATTGGATGCTGGGTACAGTGAACATTGACTCCAATTGGCTGCCCTGGGTGCTGTAAAGTAATTGCTTACCAATCGCTGCATCTTTATATATACATAAATATACACATATACATGCATACACACATGTGTATGTGATTTTAAAGTTTGGTAAAATTTCAATACACAGTCAGTCTATTGTAGAAATCCAGAATAACGTATTTTTATGTGTTTCGTAACTTTATTTTCACTTTCATTCAATTTTCTTTTCAAGAAAAAGAGAGACTTTTTCGCAAAATGTACCTTCGCTTTCAAAGTATAAAAACATACGGATATTCAATTACGAAAATATGTCTTTTAGAAAACTCTCCACTTTTTAAGGATATTTTTCTTTTTCATCTCTTTCCGACAAAACGTTTGTTTTCAGTATTTCCTGTATAGCATTGAACACACATACAATAGACGTAAACAAGTTTTATTTGAATTGCAAAGGCTCTTGGATAGAATTGGAGAAAACGTTTCGACTTCAGGCTATGATGTTCGAAGAAGATATTTTGATTTTAGTTAAAACACACATTTCATGTTTAAGCATTGAAGATGAAAATGCTTAGTATTTTTTAAGAAAATGAGATTATACCGTTATTTTTGAATATTGAAGATTTTATTACTATTTTGTTGAAATGTAAATGTAATATATATAAAATTCATTATAAAATCCAAACATATTGACACATTGAATAAAGTTTAGAAGTTTTTTGAAACCGTTTTTTTTTTCTTTTTACTACTTTTAAAATATAATGCAGTATTAATAAAATGCAGATGTTAGGCTTTCGTTTGTACAAAGTTAACAATATTTTGAAAATAATCATGCAATGATTTATTTGCATGTATACACACACTGACCAATGATTCAGAGACCCAAGATCAATAATTTATTGGACTACTTTTGGTATGGATAACGACTCTTATTCGTTTAAGTATCGAGCCTAAATGCTTCTAGATTGCTTTTACGTCGAGGGATACCACACATAGGGAAGGCAACTTTTTAGATTTTGTAAATTAGATGGGAGAGGAGAGTCCTTTCGGATGTGACTTTACATTATTTCCATACATTTTCTATGGGGTTAAGATCCGAGCTATGTGGTGGAAGTCAGAAGGTTTTGGGAGTCCGACTGATGTTCAGTGAACCAATTTTCAACACTTCTGGTATAATGAATAGTTGTATTATCCTCCATGAAGTATCCGCAGGCATCAGGGTAAAAATGTATCATTGCAAGATGCAATTGATCTGCTAGGATATCTAGTTATTTCGTGGTTGTTTGTTTACCCTCGAGAAGTACCAGGGCACTACTTACATACCAGTAGAATATGTTTTATATCATAATACTTCCATCAGACCCTTGTATTATGATTAAGGTAAGATGGATTCACGGCTTCGTGGGGTTCTCACCAAAGTCGAAGTCATCTATCAATGCAAAATAAGGTCTAATATGATTCATCCGACCCAAATACCCGTTTCCAACCCTTAAGAGCTCAGTGACTTCCTTCCCAACATAATGTGATTTTGCATTTCGATCAGAGATGAGTGGTTTTCTCACAGGTGTCTGTGACTTTACATTCCTCTCCTCTGCAATTTTCTAAGCATGGTTCGAACCGAAATCTTTTTGAAACATCCTTGGTTGAGAATTTGTGTCCGTTGAAGCACAGTAGGGTACCTGTCCAGCAGTACAATTCAGTAAAGATGGCGCCGATCACGCTCTTGGTGAACTATTCTCGAAACATATTTGCGACTTTTAGAGAAGGACTGTGAGTTCTGATTCCAACTTTTCAAAACCTTTGATATGGCTGCTTTCGAGAACTCAAAGAGTTTTACCATCTTCGAAGTCACAGCGCCTTCTGAAAGGGTACAAACAATAAACCCCTTTTCAAATGGTGAAAGGTTTCTGTCGTTTTTTCTATTTTACTTCATTCATTGTGAAAGTCGTTTATACTTCATTTTCTTCCTTTTTACTTCATTTATTACATCTTACATATGCTAGCACTCTAACCTAGTGTAACCCACGCCATAAAAAAATTTGCATACTTAAACCCTATCTTGCTTTAAATTGCAAATATCAAAGATTCCTGTCATTGGGTAGTGTGTGAATTTTCAATATAAGAAATGAATTAAGTGAGAATGTGTAAAATTGTATATTTTTCTTTTATTTGTGGAAATGATTTAAAAGCTTTCCTAATTATTATTTTTCTTAAAAATTCAAGGTAAAAATACATTTAAATATTATAAAAATTAGTTTAAGGTGTGAATTTATTTTCGGTGTGTAAGTTGTTTCTCGAGATACCAAAGAAAAATTAATGTTAAGAGAAAAAAGGGGGTTGTGAATACGTGACCGGATCTCTAGCTTCATGATATCTGAGGTGAAAATTAAAAATTCGAAGTTTGGAAAAGTGCTAGCTTAACAGCGGGCTAAAAGTTAACGATCTGATTGGATGGCATAGTTGCTCCTAGTTTTATTTTTGCTATCGGGTGGAAAGGGAATTTTCGGAGAAAAGAGTATTTCTCGACTCTGCTGCATGCTAAGAGCGAGTAACGCTATTAGCCATTGAAACGGTCAGCAATTCTGAATTCATACGTGTGTTGTTTAAAGTCAGACACAAAAGAAAGTATTTTGGAAAAGAAAAATCGGTTGTGTGTGTGGAAAAATATAGGGGGTATTTTGAAACTTCTCTTCAGAATGCATTTATTAATAAGAAAATATTACTGTCATGAATAAATAAACAGACTCTCTTATTTTTAGTACTAAAACAATGCAGCTGTTAGTGTTTGAAAAAAGTACTTTAGGAAAAAACATTAATTTTAGAAATTATTTTTTTCACAAACGATCAATCTTTTAGTATTTCTTTGTTACATTTTGTTAGTTTAGTATGATATTTTATTGTATGGTTTCTGATAGGGCAGAAATAAGTTACAATACTCCAAAGGCTAAGAATCAGAGCATAAGCACAGCTTACTTTTGATCCCTATAATATATATTTTCTGGGCTGATAATTTTTCTTTGGGTTACATTTAAATCCAATACAAAGGATTTTTGTGACGAACCCAACAGTTTTAAATATTTTGTGTGCTGTTTTTTATTATTGCTATTATTATTTTTTTTTATTTTTTGAAAGTGAGTGCTTTCTCCAAAATATTAATTATTCTTTGTGCTATGAGACCAAAAAAATTCTAGCTTCGTAAAAATATGACAAATATATTTCTCTTTTGGAAGAAGGTAGCTTCTCTGTTTTTGAGATATCTGAGGCAATTTTTAAGCTTTTATTACCTTCACTTGCATGTAACGGAATTAAACTCTATTTTTACCCGCTTTTAATAGTCACATTAATTTGAAATTGTGTCAAGGACCGCTGACTATGCAATAATGTAATCATTTTGTTACATTGCCCTCATCTGGATGATCAGGATTAACAATTTTCCGTTTTCAGATTTGGTGACTAAAAGATTAAGTTACAACCCTAAATCAAAAAAATACTCATGGTTAATACAAATATAACACACAAAGAAAATTAATTCATTCAGTAATTAATAGTAGTTTAAAAAAAAACTAAAAACACACACTTTTATTGCAGATCGAACTAAAAAGTGAAAAATGAAATATAGTTTTTTAAAAAAACTAAAAAACATGATTTAATAGTTAATCAAACTAAAAAGTAAAAAAATGAATCTTAATATACGAATAAACTGATTAACGAGAAAATTATATAATGTCATTGTGGCAAAAGCGCGCGGTGTCTGATATTAATTGTTATAATTTCTTACTAGCTCTATTCCGGAATGTAGAGTTAGTATACAAATGTAGTACAAAGCACCCTAAGCACATAATTTATTCATTTATAGTACCAGAAAAAAGAAGAGGCACACTCTATACTAACGTTAATGGTCGCGTGGAGTGACTTCGTTTACCTCAATCTTTTTTTTTAATTATTTTTTTTTTATTTTACACCGAAAAATTAGAATTCCAGTGAATAATTTAATAGATTGTTTACCTACTTTTTTACGGACTGTTCAATTTTTTTCTGATAATTTGTGAAGAAATCGAATCAAACTAAACTAAAATGTTTCCAAAGGGCGTGACTTTAATAAAAGAAACAAATCACAAAACTTCTCTTTAATATTACAAGAATGTTATTTGCAGGCAAAACTCACATATTTCGTGCAAATTATTGTAGTGTCTTTTTTTTTGTCATTTGATGATCAACCCATAGCATGTTGAACATTTTCTTGTTTGTATCTTCTTGACAGGGCGCAGTGTCTTGTGGAACACTTATGGCTTCATATTTTTTGAAGGAGATTTTAGGTAGTATTTGAAAACTTTCCTTTAAACTCAAAAGTTTCATGTTCATCTCTTTTCCTAAATTTACTGCCGCTGTCATTGTTAATATACATTAAATTTCAACAGTTTCCTCCCTCGCTTGATCAGTTTTAATTTCATCAAATAGAGACTTCACACATACTCATTTTTGACGCGAATACCTCTTTAAAATGTCTTCCATAGGGAGACAATTAAAAAAATTTAATAATAGCGAATACGGGGGATAGTTTTGGGTTGCTATTACATATCTATCATCTGTATCCAAAATTCAATTACATCACTGGATAGCTAAAAGATCAAAAAATTTATTACGCTAAGTAAGGACTGTGACTCATCACACGTGGGGGTGGGGGAGCACCGTCATTTTGAGGTCATTTTGCTGCATATCGAGATTTTCATGTTGTAGAACTTTTGACTCGGAGAAGCTATGGATTTCGGTTTTAGTTTCAGCTCTCATCAAAATCTATCGTTTGTATATAAAACATTGGGGTAAATTGGTGAGAATGGATATAATAAGGTGTTGATATCAAAAAAGTATTACCATAAATATGTAATATTGGCCTATACGCGTCAAAAAGCCAAGTCCTAATACAGAAATCATATACCGTTGGAAAGGGAGTATCAAGAGTATAAGTGGCAATATAACACCATATGGGTTAGTCATGCAGTTCCAGTAACGTAAAAGAAGGAATGCGACGGATGATCAGCAAAAGTGTCAGTACTTCAGCCGCTGGGACAGTTGAAATTATGCAAGTGGTGATGAAATTGCTACTATATTGATACCGGACTGTGTTGATATCGATTGTGTTCGATGGTTGTTTATGAAAACGCATTGGGCAGAAACTAGCGCACGTTTCACTACGACGTTTGTCAACAATCCATTCGGACATAAATGTGATGTGTGTTATTGTCCACAGATTCTATGCTCATTGAAGCCAAGAAAAGAAAACCACATACCTCTGCTTAAATATACTTTCTCTGAAGAGCTAGTGACGGACTTTAAAGTGTGCTCTACGTTTGAAAACTCATTAGACTCGGACAAAGTTCCCACATTTTCACGTTCGAAAGGATTTGCGTTTCCTCTTTAGCAACACGGGTTGCCAGCATTAGATCCAATTAGCGCATGTCTAGTATCCCCGCGACTGTCATTCATGCAGATACGTTGGTTGCGACGCCATTAATGTACTCTCGTGAATGTGAACACCATGGTGCAGCAGCTTCCGCGTCAATTGGGCGACGGTCAGGCGTTCAATGTTAACATAAAGCACATGATACATAAATATGCGTATCTGAGCGGTGGGATTATAAAGTCAGTGTAAAAGCTTGGCTTCAATTTTTACTTGGTCAATCATTGTGTAAGCATTTCAAAACTACCGTACACTGGAATTAATTTCATGCTAACACAATATCCAGTTGTGACAGCAAGCGCCATCGCTGATGATCCGATCGAGCATCTGCAGTGTGACAGAAGTGAACTGGAGTCAAAGGTTCTGCTTGTAAGGTATAATTTAGCAATCAGCGAGACTTTGATGGAAGATTCCATGCCAGTGAATGTGCCTGGTTTTGATCTGAGATCATCTTATAATACTGCTAAAAGCGCAGACAAATTGAAACTACATCATCTGTGTTGGTAGCATCATAATCAAGTCTCAAACCCGGTGGGGTCGCCATAAATCGCAACATCAATAGATACACTAATTGTAATCGAGTTAACATTCACATTTCGGAAATTAACTTGGGAATGAAAGACGTAAAGGCTGTGTTGATGTCTGTCTAGTAAATGTGGAGGTTAATGGCCTTTTCAAATTTATACTCGGGTGTGTGTACATCTATTCGGGTACAGCGTTAGCATAAATTATACTCCTTATGTTACAATCGCTATTAAAATATTCCAAAAACATCGAAAAATTATACCCGATTACGATCCTGATCTTACTATACCAGTTATGATTTTCGGAGATTTTAAAATTAATGTCTCACAAGACCTTTCATTGCCCAGCTTCATGCTCAGCAAGTTCAATTTGTCTTGCATAGAAACATCTCTAACAACATTTGGTAATATCTGTATTGATTTAACGTTTACCAGATGTCTCAATGTATTATGTATGTTATTTTTGTCGTACTTTTCATATTACAGACCTATTATTAATAAAGTTATATAATAACATAGTAAATATTTGTTTACTTGATTTCTCTCCTGAACCCGTTGAAAGTAAAAAAAATAGTTGCACTCACAAAAAACACCTGGAAACCTGGAGTACTTCTTAGTGTTCAAACATGATAATATATATGACATACATATATAATAATATTTTATCTAAAAATTATTATCAGCTACGCGACGCCCCATAGCCACACCTTTTTTCATTATATTCTGCTCATTTGCATCTGATATTCTTTCCACTTTCATTTATAAACTACTTTTCTGGCCAACGTAAATGCTACACCAAGAAAAACAAGAGATAGCACAACAAAGTTTATTTTGTAGATAAAATTTTGATCAAAAGTATCAAAAAAATGATTAAATTTATAAACTTTTGTTAAGTGTGGTTCCTGACAGAATCAGTATCCAGAATAGCCGCCATTGTTGGAGATCACATCTGCCACATGCCTCGGCATTGATTCAAAGAGACTTTGGATGTGTTCTTGAGGAACAGGAGACCAAACAGCTTCCATACGTTGCCAAAGTTGATCTGGTGTGGCAGCTGGGGATGTAATCTGGGTCCATCGTTGAAAAACTATGGACTACATGTTTTCTATCGGTGAAAGATCCGGAGAGTGAGCTGGCAAGGGAAGCAATTCAATCTGGTGATTGACGAAGAACCTTCGAACAATGCGTGCCACGTGTGGTCGCATATTATCCTCTTGAAATATGGTTGTGCTCAAGTTCTGAAGATAAGGAAGGACAACTGGCTCCAACTCCTCGAACATGTAGCGCTGGCATTTTTAAGTACCGGAAATGCATAATAGAGGATTGCGAGAGTGATATCCAATACTGCCCCATACCATAATACCCGGTGCAGTAGCAGGACAAGTGTGGTGGACCATAACGCAGCTCTGTTCAGCATCCTCTCTCAACGGTGTCTCCAGACTCGAATTCGACCATCGTGGAGTTGCAAGCCAAAGCGCGACTTGTCAGTGAAGACAACTTCATTCCATTCTGCCGCCCACATCCTTCTTTCATCGCACCATTGGCGGTGGAGGCGTCTGTGGTTCTGCGTCAAGGGTAGACAAAGCAATGGACGTCTTGCGGACAGACCACTCTGCAGTAAACGGAGTTAAATGGTACGCGTGGACACTGAATGATACGTTATAGATTCAATGTGCTGTGCTATAGGTTGTGATGTGACTAAGCTATCCGTCATGGCCATGCGCACAATTTGTCTTTCCAGACGTGAAGTGGTGCTCTGAGGTGGATGCGGTCGACCACTTCGGTCCTTCGTACCATCCTGCATCCAACGGTCACATATCCGCATTACAGTTGTTTGGTCTCGTCTAACACGACTACCGATTTTCCTGAAAGGTAATCCACTATCTCTCGTTAGGCCACTCCGAAGGTCCGACTCGTTAGGTCCTCTGTCGAAACTCGGATAATTGATCAAAAGCTGATCGCTGTTTTTTAAGAGACATAACTGATCGTTTTTTGAAAAAAACCACAAGAAAAACCCAATTGTCGATTTTGAAATCGTTGAAATCTTCAAGCCTTAAATAGCGATTTGAGGTGGCGCCACAGGCGCGCGTGATGTGCGTCTGCGCTGAAATTGTAATCATTTGCATATCTCTATTCCGCTAATGCATGTTGTAAATTTCATGCTTTTTGCATGCTTCCTTCACGGTGTTGCATTTACGGTGGCCATCAGTGTATAAATAGACGTACAACACAGCAATCAAAACGACTTATTCGTTCACGGAGGGGGGATGTATTTACGTATTTCTTCATAGAAAATATTTTGGAACAAAAGTGGTTGTGGGCAGAACTCAGTAACACAAAGTACCTTAAGACTGTAAGAAAATGTTCGCCGCACCCAAAAAAGTGTGACACCTGTAACAAATACATTTCAGTTCTCACTAATAAACAAGGTCATTGGTAACAAATAAACAATTTTCCCACACATAATCAAAGATTTGGTGAGCCTAGAGGTACTCTGTGTCCTACGCAACATCTCCCTTTTTAACTCCATCATGTGGCTATTAATTGAGCGAGTTATTTTATTTTGGTGTTGGTTTCTTGCTGGTATCGTTGTACAATGTGTTTACTCTCAGAGAATTCAGTCATCTAAAATTGGAATAATATTAAATAACGTGAGACAAAGCAGAGAGCCTTGTGGTTTCTCTGACATCTTTAATTTTAATATGTCTTGAAAGTATAACGAGAATACGAGAAATTATTTTTACGAATAAATTTATATTTTTTTCCGAATACATATATATTTAAAAAAATCAGTTGTGGTTAACTATATTACAACGAGCAGAATGCTAGTATATTCACCTTTATCCTGACCGACGTCTAAAATTTTGACTCTTCTTTTTCAAATATTTTGCTGTCTCTTGCCTAGAAAGAAGAATGATATTACAAAGGAAATACAAACCTACAACGTAAGGATACAACGTTCTACATAAGGATGGATTGATAGTTGCAATGAATATAAATTAAAAATGTTTTAAGCTAAAATAAACTTAAATGTAAATGCAAAAAATATATATATAATACGCTGATATTACCAAATTAAGTAAACTTCTAACAAATGTATAAAACACACACACTTTATATTCAAATATTACGAAAAGTATACATACTGAAAATAGTTTATGATGTAGCTTAAATTAATCAAATGGAATTTTGATCATTGATTTAGAATATCTTATTTTTCTTTAGTTGTATACTGCTAAGACGGATGAAAAGGAAAATTGCTTGATGTAATCTTCAGGAGTGAGTGAGTTAATATTAACGTCACACTGTTCAGTTACACGAGAGCTTTTGGCGACGGACCACGTAATTTCGAACCATGGTCAACTGATGTAGACGACACCTCAGCTGGCACCCCCTCTCCTAACTACCACACCACACCAACGGGAGGACGTTTCTACTCTCGACAGATTTAACGTGCATCGCTGCCCTACACGGCGGGTCTTTAGTGGTACTGGGCTCGAACTCGTGAGAAGGCAAGCCACGATCCGATACCTATACCACTCGGCTACCGCGGCCACCATGGGAACGAGAAATAGGGCGTGAGTGAGTGAGTAAATATTAACGTCGCACTGTTCAGCTACACGAGGGCTTTTGGCGACGGACCACGTAAATTTGAACCATGGTCACGTGATGTGGACGACACCTGAGCTGGCACCCCCTCTCCTTACTACCACACCAACGGGAGGACATTTCAGCTCTAAATAGATTTAACGTGCATCACTGCCCTACACGGCGGGTCTTTAGTGGTACTAGGCTCAAACTCATGACATGCCTGCCATAATCCGATACCTGCAATCTTCAGGAAATAAGGAACCAAAATAATTAAAATACCTTGAGTAAACTTCCACTCCCATTAAAGTTAACTTTATTTCTACTTAAGGATCATCAAAATCTTGTAATGTGTTATTTGATATACCTTTGATGGTAATTCTGATTTTTCAAATTCAAAAGGGATGTATTTTAACCCATTTTATCCCACTGTCCTATTTAGAGGACAGCTAAAAAATATGTGGAAATCATTCTTTGCATAATGGGAATATTTTGACAGTTGGAACATGTAGAGATATGTATTGTGTTTAACCACCTCCCCCATCCTCTGAAAATTTTGTGTATTAATCGCATTTATGAGCGCTTTTTGTATCATCTGTTCGCGCCTGCGGAATTGTTTTTCAGTTTAATATGGACACTTAGCTGGACATTTTTTATGTGATATTACTGTTTCGTTATGATCCTGGTGGTTAATTAGAGCGATATTGTTCTTAGGTAAGCTTTTGGAAATTATTTTTTAACTGCTCTCTAAATAGGACAGTGGGACGATACGTATGCAATTGACGCGTTATTTCTCTCTTTATAACGAGTAAAAAAGAAAAAAAATAATTATTATTTCGCTTCTAGTGCGTGTTTCACCTCTGCTTAGTTATGTTAGTGCAAAGGTTTCTGAAGTTAGAGGAAGCATTAAAATTATTAAATAGTTTAGATTTAGATGAGGAAGATATTGAAATTGCTGTGTTACCAGATATCAGTGAACTAACTGACAAAGGGGATAAAAATTAAGTTAATACTAGTGAGATTATTATAAAAGATGTTCCTGGGTCTTTGAAAGTTAGAAGTGGAGATATAGTTTCCAGGATGAAACACTCAGAAGCTCTAGTGTTTCGACAATAAAGAGAAGAAAAAAGGCTAAGAGACGTGAGTCATTACAGATAAAGAATAAATCACCGCATTATCTCAATATGGGTAACACAAGTTGACTGAACTGCAAGTGACAAACTTAAGCAGATGGAAACTGCATTGAAACATAAAACCCCATCAGAGTTTTTTGAGCAGTCTTATTCCAGTGAAGCTTACGATCTCAATGCAAAAGAATCTATGCGATATGCAGCAGATTTAACAAAC